>LPNX010333830.1:0-111364 GCA_001517045.1 Pseudotsuga menziesii | reverse complement strand
CAGCTCCATATTCAGTCTCCATTGTTGATAATTTGCATGATCAATTGTTAATTGCTGTGAGTGAAATTAATCTACTGCAGGCCTGAATTTCTACAATCTGATCATAGGAATTTCCATGAAATAAATTTCCTCCTTGAAGGATGCAATGAACCATGATTTCTCCATGACGGATTTGGGATTGTTGAGCCAATTTTGGGGGATTTCTATTTCTCAATCAGATCTTGGAATCAAATTAAATCGGTATAAGTATGCTTCATACATACTAAAATAGTTCAAGATGAAGGATTACAATCAAAACAAGGCTCCTTTCCTTTCAGGAGTTAAGCTTGAATAAGCAAATTCAACTCCATTAGTAAACAACACACTGTATAGGCAACTGGTTGGTTGTCTTCTTTATTTGACTCATACTCGACCTAATATATATAATGCAGTGATTGTGGAATCTAGATTCATGGATCAGCCTCATGACATCCATTGGAGGGAAACAAAAAGGATCTTACACTTTGTACAAGGAACAAGACACATAGGATTCACTATGTTTCAAGATGTGACCTAGAGTTAGTCAGTTTTACTGATTCTGATTAGGAAGGTGATAACATTGATTGAAAATCAACTTATAGATCTGTGTTTATACCTGTATATGGTCCAATCAGCTAGTCAAGTAAAAATCGAAGTGCCATTGCACTTTCATCTACAGAGGCAGAATACAGAGGAGTTGTGGATGCAGTTACTCAATGTTTGTGGTTGCAGGGTATACTTGGAGGGTTTGGGATTGAATCTGGGACTTCTATAGTAATATATTGTGAAAATGAAAGTACTATTTGAATCTCAATTGATCCAGTACATAGGCAATGAAACAAACACATAGATATCCATATGAACTACATAAGAGGGCTTGTGCATGATGGGATCATTGCTCTGCACTATTGTGCATCATCTGAGCAAGTTGCGGACATATTTAACAAAGAATTCTCTAACAAGACATTCAAAAATCTCAAATCGCTACTGGGGATATATGATCATATGGTGAATAATGATTGAATACAATATTTCACAAAATTTTGTTCATGTCCACGTTTAAGGGAGTATTTTCCCATTTATGGTTTTGCCTCTTTCCTTGTTTTGTATGGACAAGCAATATGTAAAGGGTGACTAAGCCTTGTTTCTAGGCCCTATATCTTTGATATATTTCTCATATTTCACATAAGTAAGGCTTAAGAGGGGGTGTTACAATAATAAAAACCCATTCCCATACTTAGGATATAATATTTAATCATTTTGGTTAAATTCCTAGGTCCTACACTAGCTAGTTTGCATCCACTTCCTTCCTCATGGTCAAACCTGCCTAAATTTCCTATAGGAGAACCTTGAAAATATTTTGTATAAGATTCTGACAACCATCAAAGTGCCCAGTTTAGTAAGTGCGCATCCCTTCCTTATCCAGAATTAGAGTGCTTTTCAGCAACTATTAAGGAAAAAGGTAAAGCTAGTCTCCAATTTGAATGAATCAATGCATGTTTTACAAGCAATTTTGTGAGTTCAATTGATCTAAGCTCAGGCTTCAATTTTCACACCTATGGCCTGCAACACAGTTCTTTCCTTGCGACATATGGAGAGTCTGTACGAACAATTTTTCTACTACGACAGACATACAGTCTGCGACAACTTTCTCTTCCACTACAGCAAACAGACATTCTGCAACCCTTTTCTTTCTCTTTCGACAAACAAACAGTCTGCAACATTTTTCTTTCCCTTTCGAAAACCACACAGTCTATGACCAAACACTAGTAAACTTGAAACAAAAACACTCATAATTTTTCAGAAATAACACTCATAAATTTGCAACTTTTTGTCTTTTACTTTTTCTTTTAAATTTTCTCTTTTCTCTTTTCTCATTCATTTTTATTTTTTTGTAACTATCAATCGACAGAATTGCGGCTATCCTGGTAAGGATTTAACCAACTTCCATTCACAAATCCATTGAAAGGTGTTCCATTTAACTTATTCAATTTCATTTCTCCTCCTTTAGTGATTGAATAACAATATATAGTCCCAGCCAATGTGTTCTAAGTTTTCCATGATGCTTCAAAAACTTACTATTGTTGGTCGGATTAATTGTCTAATTAATCAAATAGCTGAAACTCCCAAGCATAAATTACAACCCGAGGAATTCTTTTATTTCAAAGCTATCGTGCAAGATCTATGCCAGCACAATTTCTACCTAACACTGTTAATCTATTGATATGAAATCAAAACTATTTGTAGACTAGATCTCACCTACTTGAAAAGAATTCAATCCTAAAACCTATTCATGAATTCAAACTGTAAATCTAACACACTTAAAACAAAATCTATTCCTATGAAACAAGATCTAATTGCATAAATCTAAAAGAAGTGTTATGTTTGCCAACGATCTATCAAATGAATTAACAATACAACAACTATGACAAATCTAATGAATGAAACCACAACTCCACCATTCGCTTGTGGATGATACAACGTCATCATCCAGTGCTGAATGGAATTCTTCAATTAATATGTCAATAAACTCATTCACAAAGTGTGTGCCTTGATCACTTATATAAATCTTCGGGCATCCAAATAGGTTCACTACATTGTCAAACAAAAATATGGCAACGGTCACGGTAGTACAATCTTTTATTGTTGTTGATTCATCCCATCTAATCAAGTAATGCATCATAGTGATAATGTATCATGCACCTGTTCTTTTCCATGGTGTATTAATAGGTTCAACAAAATCAACATCCCATTTGTCGAATTCCTGTAAATTTATTTGAGGTAATAGTAGAATTTCATCCCATTATGACTACTTTCTAGTTCTCTGGAAGATGTCACAGTTGTGACAATATTCTCTAGAGTCTGCATGTAGTATAAGACATCATAGTCATGCCTGTAAAAAAAATTGTACTATGGATTTTCCTGCATAACAGCCTCCTACAACACCAGCATGCACTTCATTTAATATCATTGGTTGCTCGTGCTCCAAAACACAGCGATGAGGAATTTCATCTGGTCCCATTGTGTATAACTCTCCAACTATCAACTGGAAATCTACAAATATTACCAGTAATTGTTTCTTCTACACTATAGTGAAATGGACTGGTGCATTGTTACATATAAATCTCATCATCATCATGTGATGAGGTCCCAAACATCAATTATTTCCCTAAAATCCCAATTTGTGAAGTGAAATACTGGCCCTGGCTTTAGTTTTCCATTTTTAAGTCCAGCACCGCTCCTATTGTTAAGGCAAGAAGCTTTACCTTCTTCAGTAAATATCACTATTTCTTGACAGTAGGGGGAGCCACCGCTTATTCCCCTTGTTCAAAGTGCAGTTCCTACCTACCATCGCTTTGTCATAGTGGAAGAGAAGCGGTGCTAGAGGTAAAAAGTGAAAAAGAGAATATTCCATGAAGATTCTCGAAGGAAGACTTTGTGGCACCCTCATCTCTACTCCTGAGGATCACTTGGACTCGAGATCCATCCTTTTGGGATCTCTCTTCCACTTCACCAACTATTTACTCAACCATCCCTATCCTCCCAAGGCCTATAAAACCAGGCTCATATCCCATGGTTGAGAGAGAGAAAAGTTATGTTGTTGCACTGATATTCTGGCAAAATATAGGGTGAGCATAGAAGGAGCAAGTTTGAGCTTTTGAGGACAAGGTATTGTCATGAGAAGGAGCATCATGACACTAAGGCGAAGGTTGGGAGCTTTCTTCTTTATTTTAATGCAAAGTTGGTTCCTTTCCCGTAAAATATGTTATGTTGTAATCATGCATTTTATTGTTGGATTCCTTAGTCACTGACATAGAATTGTAGATTATATTCTGGTGCCTTTGATCTTATTTCCTTGTTTCATGTGATTGTGCAGGTACATCCGTGAAGCATCGTCACTACAGGACACAATTACATCACCTTATCAAAGGACTCATTCAAAATCTCTACAACTTCTAGGGGAAGTCTTCAATCTCTGTTGTAACCCATTTTTTCTAGATCTGAACCATTCAAACTAGAGGAATATCTCTTGTCCGCAAGAGGTGCATTTTTCCTAGCAAGAAATCTGGCGACTCTTCTAGGGAAGAGCTTTCAGCACATCTGATCTTCCTTGGTCTTCAAACCCTTGTCTGAAATACAAGCTCCAATATTTCATTGATCATATCTACTAGCTTGTCTAGTGAGATCTTGGTTCGGTATAACCATATCTACTTAGATCTGAGTCATTCTTACTTTCTATACTTCATAATCCTATCAAATTCATGATTTGATGCTAGTATTGCAGTAACTGACTCTCTCTTTTTCACCATTGTTTTTTTTTAACTTCTACAGGAACACCGCACATGCATAGTGGACAAGAAGCAGTGCCACAGCTTGTGCTCAGTAATCAGTAAGCGGTTCCACTACTTTGTCACAGTGGATGAGAATCAGTGTCGAGCTAGAACCACTCTGTCACTAACGCTCCTCAAGTAGTTCCAGGTAGGCCTTCTACAGGCTTGTCATTTCAAAACTTTGTTTGATTTTTGCTTTCCGCTTTGTGAGTTTCCAGCTTCATTCTAGAGATCTAAGTTGTTAGATTCAAAGTCTGTATGTGGTAAATGCTTACTTTGTTATGTTCAAAAGGCTAGGTTAGACCCATCATTTTGAGTGCTTGTATGCTTAGTTTTCATTTCGAAAGGAGTCCTTGGAAGCTAGTTCAATTAGATCTCTTTTTACTGAATGATAAACTGAAAAGAAAGGTTTGCATGTTGGCTTTGTTTTCTTTTTATTCTTTGTTAGTTTACGAAAGACTTATTTTTGCTTTTAAAAGATTTTTTTATGGGATTCGATCATAATTTTGCTTAAAGATGAATTGTCGGACCTCTGACTAGCCTCATAAGCTTTCAGATATCCATACTCTTCTTTATTTTCATATACTCTTGTCTCGTCAAAAGAAAAAATATATTATAAGTTTAAAGTTAGATATTTTCATTTTTCTAAGAAAATTGAAGAAGTACTTAGTGTGCCTTTTAGTATTATTGTCTTTCTTTTTAGGAAAAGAGATATCGCTTCATTGCTTGCTTTCAAAGATCAATTATAAGAAGTGTGTTGCTTGATTGTATTCTCGAAAAAGATTTGTTTAGTGAGACTATTTGGGGACATTTTGGTTTTGAGATGAAATTGAAAAAGAAAACACTCTCTGATTCCCGTAAGTAGGCCATGCTTTGAAAGGTAAAGTGAAAAAATTTGCATATCATAATTGCATGGTTTTCCTTTTCTGTCATCACTCCATGCATTCACCTAATCGTCCAACTTAAAATTAACGGTAGCTATAGGTTAAAAATCTTAGTAACTTGAGTGATAGGTTAGAGACGTGTTTCGACGTCATAAAACGTAGGAGCTGTCGTTTATTGCCTGCATTGCAGCCCGGGAACTACACGGTTCTTCCACGTACCATCGGTATATAGAATAGCCTTTCACGTACACTTGAGGTATATTGAAAGGTAATTCATGTACTCGATTGTTTATTGGAAGGCCCCTTTTGAATGATTGTGCATTGGATAGCACTACTGCGGATTTGAGCTCCCACGTACCTTACGTATATTGGGAGGCCCTTCTAGGATTCCTTGTACAATATGAGAAATCCCTTTTGGCCGTCTTGTTGGTGCAATACACCGAGAATAGTACTCGGGAAGATTACTATGCACGTGTCGTCCAAGTAGTTAGGTATTTGGGTGAGCGGCGGTTGATCCTCCTTATCGCATTTTATTGTTGGACCTTGCGGTATATAGAGAGTTTCAAAAACATGACGATCATAGTGAGGAACCGGCTTGTATCAACCCCTCTTGTCACTTAAGTTTTCTCGTGGCCTGTAGTTTGTGTAGGAGAAGTTTTGTGTGATTTTTCTAGTTTTGAAACCCTGGGTTAGGTTTTATTGACCTTACAATATGGCTAACTTTCAGTTGAGACGATCCAAAAGAAACCAGGGCTTACCACCCGACTTTCCTCCTGTCACAGGGGAGATCCCAATGGAAGCCACATATCAAGGTGTTGCAACTGACTCCCATGTCAAAGGAAGCCCGGTTGTGGAAGGTGGGGAACAATTCACCACTCACACTAATCCCTTGGTCTAACATCCTCTTGCAGCTGGAACCACCTTTAATTTTCCAATGGAATTTTGTTTTGGCTCATCAGACTGGGTGGCAGATCACCTTACTGATAATCCTATTGAGACAGAGTATGGCCCTAATTCTCCTTTTTGGAGAACTTCTATGGTTGAATCCCTTTCCTATTTTGGGGTTACCATACCTTCTTTTGTAAATCCTCCCATAGATGCTGAAACGCGTGAATAATTGTATAGAAGGTTTCAACCATCTTTTGACCATTTAAAAAACATTCATGATAACCTTGAGAAAATAATTTATACACCTATTCCACATAAAGAACCTATGTCTTCTCTCTTACCCCATCTTTCAGACCCTTTTCCTTCTAGATATCATTCACTTTGATTTTCTTTGGTTGTTCCTAATGTATCATCGGTTTGTACTGTGACTACTCATAATCCGGGTCAAATCTCCTGTCTTGTTCCTACAGTTTCAAATGCAAGGTTTTTTTTTATTCCTCCCATACCCTCTATAGATGGGGGCAATCCTAATCTCAAGTGGTATATGTATCTTCCAACACTGGGGAGAAACCCCCATCTCAAGTTGTATCCTTAGTAAGCAGAGTTAATTCTAGTGTCAGACAGACCCCCGCTGTTGGAAAACCAACAATGGTTGTTCCTCCCTTCAACACCAATATGGTATACCCTTCGTTAAGTTCAAGTCAACCCTTAGGGGTACAACCTGCAATCAACCAACCTTCTTGGAGATATGCTTATTAGGAAATCAACCCCCTATAGGAAATATGAATTATCAACCTACATCTACAGGGGCTATGTATCCTGGAATCCCTTACCCTGGGAACATATTTACGCCATCGGGGAAACCTAATTGGTCCTACATGCAAGTAATATTGTTGGAGGTTTTGGAGGGCCACCTTATGGTGGCCCACCCTTTGGAGGACCACCTGGTGGAGATCCACCTTATGGAGGACCACCACTCGGAGGCCCACCACATGGAGGTCCACCTTCGGGAGGTCTACCGCCTGGAGGTCCACCTTCTGGGGAACCACCACCTAGAGGCCCACCACCTACAGGTGGCCCTCCCCCTGGAGGTCCACCCCCTTCAAGAGGATCTTTGGGAGGATCATCTGCCTATCAACCAGCACAACAAACATTGTATTAGTCAACTTATGGTCCTACTGGTATGCATACTGTTGATGTAATTGTAACTTCAGAATGTATTCACTTGTATTTCCTATGTATTGTACCCCAATGTTTATTTCGGGAAGTGTTTGTAATGTAATTGAGTCATGCCATGCCTTGATGTTCCAATTGGGAGTTTGTATAATGTAAACAAGTCATGTGAAGTCATTGTGGGTAACCCTCCTATTGATCAAGGGTTAAAGTCCTCGCAGCTGCGGGGCCCTAGGGTTGTTAGACTCACCTAGTGAAGTCGGCCCTAGTGAGTTATTGTCAAGTCAGGAATTAGTATAAATAGAGAGTGAGCCTCTCTATTTAACACACACTCACTCACACTCAGCTGTAGCGCATAGCTGAGGGAGAAGAAGTTGTTGGGGCTAGAAAGAAAGAGGCTACTGCTATCGGGATATCATCTTACTATTCTGGGGTTTTACTTTTGGTGCTGATTATATCTCTGAGGAAGTTGTGAGGTTTTCTCGATTGATGGTTTCCCCGAGGAAAAACATTGTGTTCATTGTCTCTGGTGTTTGATTGTTGTGCTTGTTATTCTCTCAGTTAAAGATCCTAATATAATGCTAGCTTAAATGTTTAAAATCTAACATGGTATCAGAGCTAACCCGAGAAGAAGACATTGTGCAGCTGCGGGAACTAGGGCTTTGTTGATGTATTTTTAACTTCGGAATGTATTCATCCATATTTCTTATGTATTGTAACCCGATGTTTATTCTGGGATGTATTTGAGTCATGTCATGCCCCGATGTTTCGATCGGGAAGTTTCTATAATGTGAAAGTCATGTCAAGTCATTGTGGGTAACCCTCCTATTTGTCAAGGGTTAAAGTCCCCACAGTTATGGAGCCCTAGGGTTATTAGACTATCCTAGTGAAGTCAACCCTAGGTGAGTCATTATAAGTCGGGGCAATAGTCTCCACCATCTAATTCAAGGTTAACCCTCCTTGTTGAGCAGAGGGCAAAAGTCCCCACAAGTTGTGGGGCACTAGGGTTATTAAACACTCCTAGAGATGTCGGCTCTAGTAAGTAATTGTTAAGTGAGGCTGACATGTTGAAGTGCGCTTCAAGTGAATGAAAGAATATAAATAGAGAGTGAGCCTCTCTATTTATTACACACACACTCACTCATTGGGGCGCATTAGTGAGAGAGGAGAAGCTCTCTCAATGTGAGAGAGAGAGACAGAAGCTGTGGAGATCATCTTTATGTTTTCGGGTTTTACTGCTGCCATTGGTGCTCATTCTATCTCTGAGGAAGTTGTGGGGTTTTCTCCTTTATGGTTTCCGTGAGGAAAAATCTTTGTGTCTCTTGTCTCTTATGTTTTATTGTTGTGCAAGTTATTCTCTCAGTTAAAGATCCTAAGATCATAATGCTAGCTTGAATGATAAAAATATAACATGGTATCAGAGCTAACCTGAGAAGAAGACATTGTGCAACTACAGAAGCTAGGTCTCCCTACTTTTTGGGTCTCTCTCCACAATCCATCAGCAAAAGTATGCTAGGCTGACTCTCCATTGAAGGGCGCGTCTTTTTGTCGAAGCGGAATTCGATTCCGAGCATTTTTAGTTTTGGTGCAGGAAATTAGGGCTTCTTGCAGAAGAGGAATTTTTGAGTAAGCCCAGCATAGGATTTCTCAACTCATCAAAATGGAATTTTAGAGACCTGGATCAAGATTTTTGGTTGGGTGAAACTCTAGGAAAGTCAAACCCTAGTTTGACCCCGAGCTAGAAAAACCCTAAATACTAAAAAAGCTAAGTTTTGGTACATTCCCTATATCCTGAGATTGGCGAAGGCTCGAGAGCTGAAAATTGCATAGGTCGAAGATAAAATCTTGATGTACATTTTTTCCAAAATTTAGTCTCAGATTCGCTATATTCTATATGATATGATCCCTCCAAGTTAGGGTTCCAGCCTCTTCCAGAATTCATCCCTAAACAGGACACCTGGGGAGAATTGCTATATCTTGGGCTACAGAGGTCCAAATGAAATTCCTGAAGCTATTCCATAAAGGGCATGGACTTTAATTTCTATGGTCTGAGTTTTAGACTCAGAAGATGAACCAGTGACACGTGGAAGTCCGTACAACTTCGTTGTTTTGAACAGTCCTGTAACAGGTCACCTTGGGAAAATGATCATAAATCCCAATTGGTGAAACCTGTGGTGTTAGATCAGGGACATGAAAGGTTACCTCAGTGTGAAATTTTAGACATAGAGGAGCAGTAATTTCGGAGATACCGCAGAAACAGTAACAGACATTTCTGCAGGAGAAATTGGAAAACTAGGGCTTCCTGTTCCGGGAGCTTCCCTCCACTGTTTTCAAAAAAGGAGTACATAGGACAGATCCATTTGAAGATATATATCTTTCTATCCAATCAGATCTAAAAGATTCCAAGTTTTGAAAATTAGGTTTTCTCTGACAAACCCTAGATCAGCCAGCTCCGGAACCAGGATGGACACCTCAAATCGGTAAGATCTAATCTTTTGATATTTTCATTTGAGATCCTTGTTTCAAAATGATCTATCACATCAGCTTGATGATAAGCTTGGTGAAGTTGACAACTTCCAAGCATGGAAGTATATGATCTCTCTGAAGAAAATGAATTGGACACCTACATGAGTAGAGAGGTTCCAGTTCCAGAGGGAGATGAGGCTCAAAGCCTTACACAAGAAGAACTTGGTCAAGACCAAGAAGATCATTGATGATTCAATCACGGATCAACTTGTACCACAAGTGTCTTCCCTAAATACAACTAAGATGTTTGATTCCTTAACCAAGCTATTTGAAGGGAAGAACATAAATTAGAAGATGGCTTTGAGAAAATAGTTGAAGAATGTGAAGATCCAGGATGCATAACAACTTGAAGCGGTAGAAGAAGAAATGGAGAATGCAGAAGTAGTGATAGCCATCTTGAATAGCCTCCCATGATCATGAATTAATTCATGCAAGGAATGTGTGCCAGAAGGAAGTGATTACTTTCAGCAAACTCTGGGAAGAAGAAGAAGCTCGACTCATAAGAAGAGAAGAGAAGATGGGAGCAACTGAAGATCAAGATCTCACCATCCAAAGAAGATCCCTCAAGCGATGAGGAATATGAAGGACTCGACTCTTGAAGAAACTCTTATCCAACTTATCATTTGGATAATAAACGATGCTATTATGAAAGAAGAAGACGATGAAGCTGAAGGCTCAAGAAGGAGTCTACCCACGAAACAAATAAAGATAAGTATTCAATTGTCATTTCATGATATTGTTTTGTTATGCATTTTTTTTTATATTCAGTGGATGTATTATGCATGATAGGATGTTTGAATTAATGGAAGTATACTACTAATATGCATGTGATGGGTAAGTAGCTCATGGTGCTATACAACTCTCCATTGCTACTTATCTAGAATGAGACCTCTTGGCTGACATATTGGATTAGTGCACAATCTCAATGTTGTCCTGGTAGAGATGGAAGGCATCTAGAAAATTTTATGTGAGATATAGATGAATGTTGTATTGGCTAAAGTAGTTGCATGATCATATATTTATGCATAGGAATTTTTAATTATGAATATACTTTATGAAATGTTTCTAACCATACAACTGTATTTGACTTGTAGGAAAGATCGCATACATAATCGCCTACAAGAAAATAAGAATGAGACTTGTTCCGAAGAACAAGTGACGACAGCTCAAGATGAAGAATAATATGACGAATGCAACGACATCATTGATGCAGAACCTTCCAAGAACAAAGGGAAGATCAGTTCAAGAAGAATGATGTCTAGGATACAATATCTATACGTGAAGGGAAATTCATAGTTCCATCATGCAGTAGATGGAAACAACGTGGGATACAAGGCATAGACTATGAAGACACATTTCCAGCCACTGGAAGTGAAGTCACATGACATATCATGTGTGCAAATGAAAGAAGGCCTTGTACGAGTTCAGAAGACACCCATGGGATAACACATACATGATGAGCTTGATGAAGATCTGAACCTTTGCTACAAGGTTGATAGAGGATGACAATCTCATGGATGGGTGTGAGAAGAACTTTTGAAAAAGTTCAAGATAGAGGATCTTGGTATCCAGTGATCCTAGATGGATACATAGAATATTAGTAGCAGAGGAAGCTACTTGCCACTCCAGTACATAATGTTTCAGTGCATAGAGTACGGAAGACAAAGGGGGTATGATGCTTCAAAGGGAGTGACTGCAGAAGATCCTAAGGTTCGACGTGGTACGACAGGATGGACAGATTACTAATGACTCTAGGCTTTACTGAGAGTAAAGTGGATTCCAACCTTTGCTTCAAGGTTGAAGGTGGAAGACCAGTGATGCTCCTATCATGTGTTGATGCACTATTTTCTAGGCATGGAGGTGTGGACTGCAAGGCCATGACCACACCTATGCAATCGAACATGAAGCTATTGAGTGATTCTTCATCAGAGATGGTTGATGCCACGATGTATCGTCGGATGATTTATTCCTTGATGTACCTGACGAATACAAGACCAGATATTTGCATTTTTGTGAACACATTGAGACATGTTCACCTGATGGTCACAAAGCAGGCAGTGCCATTGATAGGAAGAGCACTTCAAGGTGCTACTTCAATATGGGATCAAGTGTGATCTCTTGGTTTGGCAGGATGAAGTCCTGCATGGTGCTGAGTACAGCTGAGGCAAAAGATGTTGCCACTTGCTATTTGGGAGGTAGTATGTTTCTTTTGAAAAACTACTATTTGATTTGGTTGATTTGACTTGCATTTGTTGTATGATGCAGAGAGGAGCAGTGATCCAGATCAAGATCTCTTGAAAGAAGGATTTCTAGCATAGCTAATGAGATAAGTTTCCCTCGGATGTAATCGGTCCCGGTGAAGCTAACAGGTCATCCTTGGACATAATCATCCCTGGTGTGATTCTACGCTAGAAATGGCCAAAGTGAAGTTTGAGTACTTCAAGGAGAAGCTTGGTGTTCTCGAAATCGAGGTTCCCTCTAAGGGGAAATGATGAGACCTAGAGCCATTCTAACATCGGAGAGGATTAAGTTCCTTCCATGGTCAGATGTAAAGGCTGAGCCATTCTGTCATGGTGAGAGGATTTGGTTCCTTACATGTCAGATATGAGTGCTAAGCCTTTCTGATGCGACTGTAGGATTGGTTCCTAAGTGATCAGATATGAGTGTTATTGTCATTCTGGGAATGGAGGTGCCTGGTCAGATACCAAGAAAACTCAGTCTAGGACTAAGAATCCATTCTGATGTGAGAGAGGGATGTGTTCCCACTTGATCAGATGTAAGGGCTGAACCATTATGTCATGGCTAAAGGATTAAGTTCCTCCCATGTCAGATGTGAGTGTTGGCCATTTTGACGAGTAGGTCAGATGTAAGGGCAACTACCATTTTGGGAATGGAGGCACCTAGTCAATTACCAGGTATCTCAGTCTGGGACTGGGGGCCATTCTGATGCGATGGTAGGATTATTTCCTCCATGATCAGATGTGAGTGCATGACCTTTCGATGCGGTGATTTCAAGCATGGTCGAATATAAGTGCAGAGCCCTTTCGATGCGGTGCCTTCGAGCATGGTCGATTCTTAGTGTTGAGCCCTTTCGATGCGGTGCTTTCGAGCATGGTCGACTGTAAGTGTTGTGCCTTTCTAACAGGATGAGGTTGGATGTAAGTGCAAAGCCTTTATGATGCGATGTGCTTGCACATGGTCGGATATAAGTGCTTAGCCATTCTGGCGCAATGTGTTTACACATGGTTAGATGTGAGTGCTGGGCATTTCTAACAAGATGAGGTCAGATGTGAGTGTTGGGCGTGCCTTTCTGACAAGATGAGGTCAGATGTAAGAGCTGGGGGGGCCATTCTGACTTAAGCGTTAGATATAAGCGCTGATGAAGACCTACATGAAGGGTAGGCCTACAAGATTGACTCTGTAGAACTTCCTGTGACGAGAAGAATGAAGAAGATAGCACCATTTGATTGAGATAGCAGAAGCAATAATGATGATGATGATTCAGTGATGATCTAGCTTCGATGATGATCTAGATCAAGTGATGATCCAGACTTGATGATGATCCAATAGTGACGATCTCGATCAAGTGATGACCCAGACTTGATGATGATCCAGTAGTGACGATCCCGATCAAGTGATGATCTAGTAGTGATGATCCCGATCAAGTAATGATCCAGACTTGATGATGATCCAGTAGTGATGATCTAGACTTGATGATGATCCAACAGTGATGATCCAGATCAAGTGATGATCTAGACTTGATGATGATCCAGCAGTGATGATCTAGATCGATGATGATCCAGATCGAGTGATGATCCAGATCCAGATGAAGATGACTTGAAGATAAAGATGACCTAAAGATGAACATGACTTGAAGATAAAGATGACCTGAAGATGAAGATGACTTGAAGATGAATATGACTTGAAGATGAAGATGACTTGAAGACGAAGATGACTTGATGATGATCCAGATGATACAGAGAAGAATACTTGTGCTGATAAATTGTGTCAATAGAATATCGTCCTAGTTAAGAGGGAGTGTTGATGTATTTGTAACTTCGGAATGTATTCATCCATATTTCTTACATATTGTAACCCGATGTTTATTCTGAGATGTATTTGAGTCATGTCATGCCCCGATGTTCTGATCTGGAAGTTTCTATAATGTGAAAGTCATGTCAAGTCATTGTGGGTAACCATCCTATTTGTCAAGGGTTAAAGTCCCCACAGTTATGGGGCCCTAGGGTTACTAGACTATCCTAGTGAAGTCAACCCTAGGTGAGTCTTTGTAAGTCGGGGCAGTAGTCCCCACCATCTAATTCAAGTTTAACCCTCCTTGTTGAGCAGAGGGCAAAGTCCCCACAAGTTGTGGGGCATTAAGGTTATTAGACACTCCTAGAGATGTCGGCTCTAGTAAGTAATTGTTAAGTGAGGCTGACATGTTGGAGTGTGCTTCAAGTGAACGAAAGAATATAAATAGAGAGTGAGCCTCTCTATTTATTACACGCACACTCACTCATTGGGGTGCATGAGTGAGAGAGGAGAAGCTCTCTTAGTGTGAGAGAGAGAGACAAAAGTTGTGGAGATCATCTTTATGTTTTCATGTTTTACTGCTGCCATTGGTGCTCATTCTATCTTTGAGGAAGTTATGGGGTTTTCTCCTTTATGGTTTCCCCAGGAAAAATCTTTGTGTCTCTTGTCTCTTGTGTTTTATTGTTGTGCATGTTATTCTCTTAGTTAAAGATCCTAAGATCATAATGCTAGCTTGAGTGATAAAAATCTAACAGGATTCCTATTTTTTGGATCTCTCTCCACATATTTTACGCAAAAGAAGGTTGGGCTGACTCTCCTCCCTAGGGCGCATCTTTCTGTCGAAGCAGAATCTGATTCTGAGCATTTTTAGTTTTTGACCCAACACTACTACCAAAAATTAGGGCTTTCCATAGAAGTGGAATTTTTGCGTGAGCCCAGGCATGGATTGATCTCCTCCTCAAAATCGAAGTTTAGAGATCAAGATCAAAGCATTTGGTTGCATAGAACTTAGCTCCAAATCCAGATCCGACATCTTAACCTGGTAAGATCTAAATCTTTTGTATTTCCATTTGAGGTTCTCAATTAATATGTCTCATCGTACCAATCTTGATGAAAAGCTTGAGGGAGATGATAACTTCTGACCCTGGAAGTATAGGATTTCCCTGGTCCTGGAAGAAAATGAGTTGGACTCCTACATCAATGAGGAGGTTTCAGTTCCAGAGGAAGATGAGGCTAAGGCCTTACATAAGAAGAATTTGGTTATGGCTAAGAGGTTTATTTCTGATTCAATCAAGGATCACCTCATACCACATGTGTCCTCCCTCAAGACACCTAAAGCTATGTTTGATGCCCTAACAAAACTGTTTGAAGGGAAGAACATAAACAAAAAGATGACTTTGAGGAACCAGATGAAGAATGTAAAGATCCAGAATGAGGAGACCATCTAGTCATACTTTACAAGGGTCTCCCATATCAAAGAACAACTTGAAGCGGTAGATGAAGAAGTGGAGAATGCAGAAATTATGATGACAACCTTGAACGGTCTCCCTAGGTCATGGGATTCTTTCATCCAAGGAATATGTGCTATAAAGAAGCTAATCAAGTTCAGTAGACTGTGGGAAGAATGCTCACAAGAAGAAGCTCGAATAGCAGCTCGACAAGAAAAGATGGGAAGTGATGATCAAGCTCTCACAGTACACTCCAAGAAAGGCAGAAGGGAAAATCATCATCACCAAGGTAAGCATTCTCATCAGAAAGATAATTTTGTGAAAAAGGATCCATCCAAACTCAGATGTTATATATGTGATGAAAGAGGACACTTTGCTAGAAATTGTCCCATGAATAAGAGTGGATCTAAGAATAAGAAGAACACCAAAATAAGACATCATGCTCACACTGCTGAGGATGATGATCCTCCCAGAAAGAGAGTAAAACAAGAAAGTGAAGACTCTTCAAGTGATGAATAATATGTTCTGATCTCTGCTCTCATAGAAACTGTCACACATGGAAGCAAAGATTGGCTTATTGATAGTGGGGCTTCCAAACACATGACAGGATTCAAGGAATCCTTTGAGAAATTATCCAAACATAATTCACCCCATAAGGTGAAACTTGGGGATGACTACCAATATCCCATAAAAGGTAGTGGTGAATCCTCCTACAAGTTAGACTCTGGAAAGTCTTTGAAAATGAAGGATGTCTTGTTTGTACCAGGACTAAAGAAGAATCTTCTCTCCATATCGGAACTGGATGCAAAAGGCATGAGGGTTGCATTTGTAGATGTCCAAGTCATCATGTGGCCAAGAGGAAAGACTACTGATGATGCAATAGTAATTGGAGAACAAGAAGGAGGATTATACAAATTGAAGGGCCATCCAGAACAAGATTTGGTCCATGACACAGTAGAGCCAAATGAACTTTGGCATAGAATGCTTGCGCATGTGCACTATAGAGCACTACCACTTGCAAGAAAAGTTGTTGAAGGACTTCTGGAAATACAGTCAAAACATGATGGAGTATGCAAAGGATGTGTGAAAGGAAAAGAACACAAAGAATACATTTCCAAGTAGCGAAAGCAAAGCAAAAGGAATCTTGGAAATCATTCACTCCGATGTATGCGGTCCAATGTCATCCAGTTCTTTAAGCGGATATGTATACTATGTTTCTTTTATTGATGATTTTTCTAGGAAGACATGGATATGCTTTATGAAGAACAAAGATGAAGTTTTTAGCAAGTTCAAGGAATTCAAAGCCTTGATCGAGAACCACACAGAAAAGAAGATCAAGACCTTTCTTGCAGATAATGGTAGAGAATTCACATGAAATGAACTCAAAGAGTTATGCAAAGATTCAGGGATTAAGAGGGAGTTATCCACTCCATATAATCCACAATAGAATGGGGTTGTAGAAAGGAAGAATAGAACTATCATGGAAGCTGCAAGAGCAATGCTTCATGATCAAGATCTTCCCATGCATCTATGGGCAGAAGCTGCTAGAACAACAGTGTATGTATAGAACCGTACTCCACATAGAGTACTTGAGAACAAGACACCTAAAGAAGTCTTTTTCGGCAAGAAACCAGAAGTCAGCCATCTCAAAATATTCAGTTGTCCAGTGTACATACACATTCCGAAAGAAAATAGGACAAAGTTAGATCCTTCATGAAAGAAGGGTATATTTGTGGGATACTCTGAAAGCTCGAAGGATTAAAGAATATACTTCCCAATATTCAAGAAGATCGACATCAGCAGCGATGTAACATTTGACAAAGACTCGGCTTACAATAAATCTAGAAAGAGGCCTGTTGAAGAACATGAAGAAACGAAAGCACCCAGAATTCATGACACAACCATGAACGAAGAAAATCACGAAGAAGATAGAGAATTTAAAGAACCTCAAGAACTTGTAGATCCACCTCAGGAGAAAAATCCTCACAAGAGAAAACCTGCTTGGGTATGAGAAGCCATCCAAGGTGCAGAAATATATGGGGCTCCAGAAGAAAATCACAGAGAAAGAAAGAGGACCAGGTCCTTCTCCGGGTATGTAGCTTTATTGTGTGACTTTATCAATAAAGAACCTTCCAACTATGAAGAAGCAGCAGAAAGGAAACAATGGAAGCATGCTATGATCGAAGAGTATCAATCGATCATGAAGAATGATGTTTGGGATGTTGTCCCAAGACCGGAAGGGAAGTCTGTTGTAACTTCCAAATGGATATACAAGATCAAGCATGCTGCATATGGAAACATAGAGAAATATAAAGCAAGATTCGTGGCTCATGGCTTCTCACATAAAGAAGGAATAGATTATGAAGAAACTTTTGCACCTGTAGCTAGATACACTTCCATCATATCAGTACTTGCTCTGGCTGCAGTGATGAAATGGAAGACACACCAAATGGATGTCAAGACTACTTTCTTGAAAGGTGTAGTGGAAGAGGAAGTGTATGTAGAGCATCCACTCGATTTTGAGACACATGACAGGAAGTCTTATGTGTGTAGATTGAAGAAAGCCCTTTACGGTTTGAAACAGGCACCCAGGACATGGTACAACAGAATTGATGTCTTTCTATCCAATTTGGGCTTTACCAAAAGTAAAGCAGATTCCAACCTTTACTACAAGGTTGAAGATGGAAACCCAGTGATACTCCTACTATATGTAGATTATCTATTTGTAACAGGTATGGATGGGTTGATTTCTTATATGAAGAGGAAGCTTATTGCTGAGTTCAAAATGAAGGACTTGGGTATGATGCACTATTTTCTAGGTATGGAGGTGTGGCAGAATGCAGATGGAATCTCCCTTGGATAAGGGAACTATGCAGTAGAGATCCTGAAGAGGTTCAAGATGATGGACTGCAAGGCCATGACCACACCTATGGCATTGAACCTGAAGCTATTGAGTGATGCTTCATCAGAAGCAGTTGATGTTATGATGTATCGTCAGATGATTGGGTCCTTGATGTACCTGATGAACATGAGACTAGATATTTGCTTTACTATGAACACCTTGAGCCAGTTCCTGACATATCTGAGACATGTTCACTTGATTGCTACAAAGCATATTCTGAGGTACCTGAGGGGTACAGTTGATTATGGGCTCAAGTATGAGGTGAATCAGAAGATCAACCTGGAGGGTTATGTTGATTCAGATTGGGCAGGCAGTGCCATCGATAGGAAGAGCACTTCAGGGTGTTTCTTCAGTATGGGATCAGGTGTGATCTCTTGGTTTAGTAGGAAGCAATCCTGTGTGGCACTGAGTACAGCTGAAGCAAAGTATTTCATAGCTTGTTCAGCTAGTTGTGAGGCAGTATGGCTGAGGAAGCTACTATATGATTTATTTGATCTCCAGTTGGATGCTACTTGTATACATTGCGACAACCAGAGTTGTGTGAAGTTGTCGGAGAACCCGGTGTTCCATGACAAGTCAAAGCATATCAAGATCAAGTATCATTATATCAGGGATATGGTGCAAAGAGGAGTAGTGAAGCTCCAGTATGTTGCGACAGACGAATAGATAGCTGATGTGTTGACGAAGCCATTAGCTAGAGTGAAGTTTGAGTACTTCAGGGAGAAGCTTGGTGTTCTCCAGATCGAGGTTCCCTCCAAAGCGAAGTGATGAGTCTGTGAGCCATTCTGACATGGTGAGAGGATCGGTTCCTTCCATGGTCAGAAGTAAGGGCTGAGCCATTCAGTCATGATGAGAGGATTGGTTCCTTGCATGTTAGATATGATTGCTGATCCATTCTGATGGGACTGTAGTACTGGTTCCTACATTATCATATATAAGCGTTGAATGCCATTCTCGGAATGGAGGAACCTGGTCAGTTACCAGGAACACTCCGTCTGGGACTGAGGGCCATTATGATGTGACTGTAGGATTGGTTCCTACATGATTAGATATAAGTGCAGAGCCATTCTGATGTGACTGTAGGATTGGTTCCTACATGATCAGATGTAAGTGCAAAGCCCTTTTGACAAGCACATAGGATTGGTTCCTTGCATGGTCAAATATAAGTGCAGAGCCCTTTCGACATGCACATAGGATTGGTTCCTCGCATGGTCGAATGTAAGTGCAGATCCCTTTTGACATGTACATAGGATTGGTTCCTCGCATGGTTGAATGTAAGTGCTGGGCCTTTCTGAAATTGGTTATCAGATGTGAGTGTTGGGCCTTTCTAACAGGGTTGTCGGATTTGTTCCCACATGGTCAGATGTGAGTGTTGGGCATGCCTTTCTGATATGACTATAGGATTGATTCCTACATGATCAGATGTAAGTGCTGGGTGGGCCATTCTGACTTAGGGTCAGATATAAGTGCTGGAAAAGACCTACATGGAGGCTAGGCCTACAACCAGCATGAAAAAGGGTTGGCTCTATAGAACTTCCTATGACGAGAAGAATCAAGAGATAGCACCCATGATGATGATCCAGCAGAGATGTTCAAGAACCAGAGATGATCCAGATTGAGTGATGATGATCCAGATCGAGTGATGATCCAAATCTAGATGAAGATGACTTGAATATGACAAGGACTCGATGATGATCCAGATGATACAAAGAAGAATACTTGTGCTGATAAATTGTGTTGAGAGAATACCTTCCTAGTTAAGAGGGAGTGTTAATGTAATTGTAACTTTGGAATGTATTCACTTGTATTTCTTATGTATTGTACCCTGATGTTTATTCCAGGAAGTGTTTGTAATGTAATTGAGTCATATCATGCCCCGATGTTCCGATGGCGAGTTTCTATAATGTAAACAAGTCATGTCAAGTCATTGTGGGTAACCCTCCTATTGATCAAGGGTTAAAGTCCCCGCAGTTGCGGGGCCCTAGGGTTGTTAGACTCACCTAGTGAAGTCGGACCTAGTGAGTTATTGTCAATTCAGGAATTAGTATAAATATATAGTGAGCCTCTCTATTTAACACACACTCACTCACACACAATTGTAGCGCATAGCTGAGGGAGAAGAAGTTGTTGGGGCTAGAAAGAAAGAGGCTACTGCTGTCGAGAGATCATCTTACTGTTATGGGGTTTTACTTTTGGTGTTGATTCTATCTCTGAGGAAGTTGCGGGGGTTTCTCCATTTATGGTTTCCCCGAGGAAAAACACTGTGTTCATTGTCTCTTATGTTTGATTGTTGTGCTTGTTATTATCTCAGTTAAAGATCCTAATATAATGCTAGCTTAAATGTTAAAAATCTAACAAATACTACCAATATGTCGAACCTAATCGACAACTTCCATTTTTGGAAACTTTGGACATTCCTTATTTGCCCAAGTTGATTAATGATCCCATTTAGCATAGTCCTTTCTGGCCTGCTATTCCAATCAAGTTACCGTTAGACATTCTGAAGTTTGATGGGAAGCAGGGAGACGATCCCAAAAATCATGTCATGACATTCCATCTATGGTGTTCTTCCAACTCCTTGATGGATGACTCAGTCCGCCTAAGGCTCTTCCAACGAACTTTGATTGGTACTGCTGCAAAATGGTACATTGAACTTCCACAACATTTGCTTGTGTATTTTAACTCATTGGCAAAAGTTTTTCTGACCCATTTCCAACTGTCCATTCGTTATGAAATGGGTATGGATCTGTTGACATCCCTTCGTCAACATACCTCCACACATATTTCAGATCATATTCATGAATGGAGGAGATGGTGAAGACTTATCAAGGCTCCCATTCCCAACATGCTACTAGCAGATTGGTTCATGAAATCCTTGTTGCCTCCCATAGCCTAAGATGTGGCTATGGGTGGTGTTGCTACTAAAGAGCAGGATAACAGTTGCACTCAGTATCTGGACTTGTTCTATTTCCAGTATGGGACTTTGTATGACCTAATCCCTCAAGCTCCTTGACCCAGGACAAACCCTATTAAGTCACCTACAGAAACTCCTGTTGACAGGGTTATAGGTTCAATCCAGTCCTTGTTAGCATCCAAGCCTGGAAAGCAACAAAATTCTTCTGTTACTACTCCTTCCACTCCTACGGTTTTCACTGAGGTGAATGCTATCCAAGGTACACAAATACCCGGCAACAAAAAGAAAGGAAAAGGAAAAAATAAAAATCCTGGAAACCAACAAGAGAAACCCAAGTCTATGGCCATAGAGAATAATAATAAAGGAAAGAGCAAGGCCAAGTACCCCTGCCCACTGTGTGGTGGCGATCACTTCATGAAGGAGTGCCCTCATCATGAGGAGATTAGTAAATTCTTTAAGAGTAACCATACACCAACGATGCTTACTGATCCCTTCCCATCTCAGCAAAAATTCATAGATCATATGTCTAATCAAGGGACCTCTAATTCTACAGAAGAAATCAGAATGATGTCCTCGAAAACCATTAATTTAAGTACTCGTAGTCAGTCATGCGATAAGCCAATAGAGAAGAAGGACGAAAATCCTTCTTCCGACAAAGTTCCTTCCACTAGCTCTCCTCCATCTTCGTCTAATGGCCCTCTTACCATTGATAAACCTAACATCGACTTGATTTTACGCCCACCTAAGAGTACCCTCAGGAAATCCATTTTTAATCCAAATGCCTGAGCTGCACAATTCTACAATGCCATTGAAGATTTGGCTCAGGCATCTTGTGCGATGTTTACCCTTGAGGTACTCGAAAGCTATCCAATGTAGCATAAAAACTTGTTAATAGCATTGGGGGCATTAGACCCAGATTACCCCACCAACTCGCATTTCAAATTACAACTAGAGTAGTTGGGAGAAAGGTCCATAGGACCGTTCTGGATGAGGGAGCCTTCAACCTCAGTTTTGTCTATATCCTGCTGGAGGTCCATTGGTTCTCCTGAACTTACGAAGTCACCTACAACCTTAAAAGCTTTCAATGGACAAGGTTTCCATCCTCATGGTCCGTTACCAACCCTTTTAGTCGAGCTTGGGGGGAAGATTGTTTCCATTTAGGTGGAGGTGGTCGATGCCCCGTTGGATTAAAATCTTCTATTGGGGATAAACTAGTTTTATGCTATGACTGTCATCGCTTCAAAAATATTTTGAACTCTCCAAATCCCTCATTTGGGGTAGATTGTGACCATCGATCAACTTCAATTCTATTCACCAGATGTTTCTACCCCCACTACAAATAACATTCCTATTCTAGGTCAGTCCCCTCCTCCTTATCAGTCGATTGGGGTAGGTATACTAAAGGATTCAACCCTCATGGGAGTGTTTCCCTCAGCCCCTCCTAGTGTGAAAGTGGCGACCGTGAACTTTTTTTATTGATTTCCATGACTGGCTATAGTCCTAAAGGCAAAGAAGTTGTTGAGTCATCCTCTCTCAACCCTTATGAAGCACTTTATGATGCTGTTCAATCTACTTCTAATGTCCATTTTGATGATCTTCATCTGGTGGCTTTAGATCCTTACCACCTGCCTTACTGGATAGAAACTTCTCTCCCTACTCTAGATTACCTCTCCTGGAATTTTCCATCAGATGAGTCCATCATGGAGATCATGAGTACAGATGAACCTATATGGGAAGATCATCATCACCGATCTTCTTTTCTTCCTAATGCCAGTTCGGTAGATTTTGACCTTGTATATCTTATTAGCACTGATATTATCAGTGATCTGCAAATGCTTGTATTGTTGCAAGACACAGATTCCGAAGGAAATATTTGCAACATCACTAAGACAACTCCAATTGGCATATCAGTCAAGTCCGTAACTGTTGAGCATGTCCATGTAGGCCAGAACTGCTCGACAGAAGAAGTTGAGAGTTATAGAGCATTATTCGAAGAATTCCATGATATTTTTGCTTGGACTTATGAAGAAATTCTTGGGATTGATCCGTCCATCGTAGTACACGATATTAAAACCTATCCCATAGAAAAACCTGTCCGACAAAAAATTGTGTCAAGTCCATCCTAGGAAGGCTGCGACTATTAAAGCTAAAGTGGAAAAAATTCCGAAGGTTGGGTTTATTTATCCTGTACCCCTGACGAAATGAGTATCTAATATTGTTCCTGTGGCTAAGAAGCAAGAAATTATTAGAGCTGTATCATTTTTCGAGACTTAAATAAGGCTTGTCCTAAGGACAATTGCCCTACTCCACACATCGATCATATCATCGATAATTGTGCTAGGACTGTCATCTTTTCTTTTATGGATGGATTTTTCGGCTACAATCAGATAGAGATTATGCCCACCGATCAGCATAAAATGACATTTATTTCCCCATGGGGAACCTTCGCATATCAGAAGTTACCTTTTAGTCTAAAAAATACCGGAGATACCTTCCAGTGAGCCATGTCCTATGCTTTTCACGATATCAAGCATGGCGTGGAGCCGTACCTTGACGATGTCCTTGCTCATTCACAGCAACGGGAGGACCATCCAGGGCATCTTAGGGACATTTTCCTTAGATTTCATCATTATAATATATGGCTTAACCCACACAAATTTGTCTTTTGTGTTGAGACTGGACGTCTTCTTGGCTTCGTGGTTTCCAAAGATGGCATCTAGATTGATCCTTTGAAAATTGCTACTATTATGGCCTTACCCACCCTGACAAACATCATCCATCTCTAAATTTTGTGAGGTAAGGAAAATTTCTTCATCTTTTCGTATGTCAATTCATAGAAAAAACACATGGTTATATGCATCTCCTAAAGAAGGACACTCCGTTCTTCTGGGATGACTAGGCCCAATGAGCTTTTGAGCATTTGAAACATGCTCTGACCCATTCACCGGTGTTGCACCCCCCAGATTATTCAAAACACTTTATGTTATATGTTTCTACCTCCACTACTACCATTGGAATGGTTCTAGTGCAAGAAAATCCCAACGGCAAAGAATGCATGATATATTACCTAAGTAAGAGTCTCATTGACTCTGAAACCCATTACTCATGTGTGGAGAAGTTAGCTCTCGCTACGGTCATTGGTGTACAAATGTTTCGTCATTACATTCTACTTCGTACTACAATCGTACTCACGGATCAAAACCCCATGTACTACATTCTGACTCGTCAAGTACTAGGGGGCAAGTATTCCTGTTGGATTGTTATCTTACAAGAATTTGATCTTGAGTTCACCAAGGCTACTTCGAAGAAATCCTTGGTTTTTGTGGAGTTGATGTGTGACCTTCCCTGTGCTTTGATGGAAGCTGAGCCCAACGATTCATTTCTGGATGAATTTTTGTTCTTGATAAGAACAACTGATCCATGGTATGGATATTTGATCATCTATCTCCAGACTCAGAGATTACAGCCTGACATATCCCATGACGATCGCCATCGTATCGGTCACCACACAAAGTACTATCTCATTTTAAATGATACATTGTATCGACGTTGTATTGACTCTATCCTTCGACAATGCCTTACACATGAATAGGTTGAACAGGTTTTGAATGACTGCCACTCTGGAGCATGTGGCGGTCATCTTTCTGGGATGGCTACAGCCCATAAAATCCTTCACGGTGGGTATTTATGGCATTCAATCTTTAAATATTTCCATGAAGCGGTTAATAAATGCCCACCCTGTCAACATTTTTATCCTAAAAAGCGCACCCACCCTACTCCTTTACACCTCGTCATTGATGTTGGCCCTTTTTCCAAGTGGGGTATTGATTTTATGCATTGTAGGCCTACCTCGGCTAGGGGGCATGGTTACATCATCGTAGTCATCAATTAATTCACAAAATGGGCTAAGGAAATGCCTACATATGCAGAGGATGGTAAGACTACCGCCCTCTTTTTATTTAACCATGTGATAGCTAGGTTTGGAGTCCCGCAAGCTATAGTCACTGACCACGAATCTCATTTCCAAAATAAGATGATGACTGAGTTAAGCGCTAAGCTAGGTTTTCACCATGAAAACTCAACTCCATATTACCCGCAGGCTAATGGTCAGGTAGAGGCCATTAACAAGGTTTTGAAAAGCATGCTGCGTAGGATGGTTGGAGATCACAAATCCAATTGGCATTTGACTCTCTTCTCCGCACTTTGGGCTTGTAGGACTTCAAAAAAAATAGCAACTGGTTTTGCACCTTTTTAGTTGGTCTATGGACTAGAATCTGTCCTCCCTATTGAGTGTCAAATCCCGTCACTTAAACTTGCAGTGGAGCTTCTCCAAAACACTTCCACTGAGGAAGAGGGATTTTTGTACTTGACCAACCATGATGAAAGTAGAAGAGATGCTGCCTTGGCTAACGAGCCACACAAAAAATGTGTCAAGGCACAATATGATAAGTCTATTCAACCTTGTGTTTTCAATGAAGGTGACCTTGTCCTGACTTATGATCAGAGACATGAAAAACTAGGGAAGGGAAAGCTCAAATCTATGCGGTATTGTCCCTTTGTCGAAGTAAGGTGTTAGAGAAAGGGGCTTACAAGCTCGTAGACTACAATGGGATACCCTTCAAGTAACCTCGCAATGGGTTGTACCTGAAGAGGTACTATGCTTAATTCATTTATGTATGGTACCTTGTATATATGTATATTTGACTTTCAATGTGTTTTGGCATTTTCAATATGGTTTTGAGTTTATTGTCCATACTTTTTATACCATGTTTTGGTTATGCGGATTGGATGGCTTTCTATGGTTTTGTTGATGGTGTTTGTCGTCATACCTTGAACCTCGCTTCAACTGCTTGGGTGTTGTATTCCCAAGCTCATGACTTAGTCAGTTCAGGAGCGTTTTGTATTGGTTCGGCTACCAACAACATCATCGAGTATCAGGCAGTGATAGGTTTACTGACCGAGGCTTCATCTCGGAACGTTCATGACTTGGTAGTATTTTTGGACTCTCAGCTAGTGTTTTGTCACTTAAACCATGTTTATACCATCAGGAACCCCACACTTCTTTATCTCTTTCGAAGAGTGCGTCTGTTAGAGAGGCCATTCGATTTCATCACTTACAGACATATCCCTAGGTATGATAATACAATTCATGATTCATTAGCAAACAACATTCTAAACTAGTATATCTCCCATTCGTAACTTTTAAAAATAAAACTCATGTAAATACATTTTTTCCATTTGAAACACATATAAACACTGCAACTGAGTCTGTATATATATATATATATATATTACATGAGTTTTATTTTTAAAAGTTACGAATGGGAGATATACCAGTTTAGAATGTAGTTTGCTAATGAATCATGAATTGTATTATCAGACCTAGGGATATGCCTGTATATATATATATATATATATATATATATATATATATATATATAAGTGTTTTACAAAAATATGGTCATATGACCCCATCTGAAGCGCTCTCGCTTTCAGGTATACAAAATGATACAAAAAATCCTGAAGCTAACTAGATTTCAATGATACATCATGCAAACCGCCAAATGGTGCTCGTGGTAGCAGATAATGACCCTTGCTACCCTACATAGCAAGTGACTGAAACGACCTGATACTCCTGTCGTATGTCTCTGAAACCTTCGAGTAAGGTCATCTATCGCAGCATCTGGGATATCCAAAGTCAACCGACCTAGGTTCTCCTCTAACTCAGTGAGCTCATCTTCGCCTCTATGGAAAAAGCAAGCACCTGCTCACCTTTCCATTGGGGATGATCCCCCAGGCCATGCATCCCCAACATCTACATGAAAACGTTAGGTCTCGTCATCATCCATAAAAATCATAAAACATGAAAATATAAAAAAACATAATCAACATCTTGAGTATTGCTTCTTACCGATGTCACACCACTGAACGCCAGGTGCCAAGAGGAAGGTCAGGATCCCCTCAAAAGTCGGTCCTTGCATAGGCATAGTCCTCAATCATGACGATTTGGTCGTTAAGCCATTGAAAGAAGGGAGCCCCGTATTTGACCTTGGACCCGCCACCTCCAGTGCAGGCCATGATCTCCACCCACCACAGCATGCGAGGGTCTCAAGATCTCAACTTTGTGAATACCACCTGAGGTCTCAAGAGGGGTACCCTCCCAAAGAAGAAGCATGCTAGAATGGTCCCTTAGCTGAACTTTTTTAGTTCCCCTTGCCAACACTTGGTTAGTTGATCCTTGAACATGAGTAATAATGTATCAGCCAAGTTGAATACTATGGGAGCCATGGCCTCCAGGGCATACAACATATGAGCCCCTTGGCTCCCAGCTACCCTCTGTATGGTAAAGAGCACAGTACGAAGTGGCAAATCCCTCACTTCTTTGATAATGATTTTCTTCCCCGACATCCAGGTTCCTGGATTGCAATGATGCACTATCATCTCTTGTGTGGTAATATCTCCCCCTCGAGATCCTATCATTGAAATAGGTGCTCCATGCATAGACAACCTAATGATAAAGTATATGTCTTCCACCTCTATGGTGAGGATGTGGGGCCCCACCTTGAAATGTTGTTGCTCTGGATTCCACGTCCACAATATGTGCTCTAGTAACTGTACATGTGACACCATACTTGGAGCGTCAAATTTTTTTAAGATGCCACAGCCTCGCAGAGTAGCTATGGAAGCCACATTTGCCACAACATGGGCATCGTAATCTTCGTGTTTCCTATCTTTCCAAATCACCATACTAAACAAAATGACCTGTAAAAAACAAGCAATTTAACATTTAGACATATATCCAATCTTTAAAAATGATTAAAGCTTTTATTTTGGCTAGGGCATCCATGTTTTGGGCACCACGATCAGCACCGCTCATGTCCCCTTATGACAGAGCCATGCAATTGCCTATGCGTAGCTTAAAAAACGCAGTTCTCATCAAGCACCGCTCCTCCCGAAAAGGCTAGAAGCGTAACCCGAGATGCATTTTTTAGGCTTGGCTTAAAAGCCCCAAAACTCAATAAAAATGCATGAAATTGAAATATGGAAACCATAGAAATTAAGAGAAGGTTTCTATCTCTCACCGGAAATTGACGGCTCAAAAAATGGACGGGAAACAGCTCTGGATTCTTCAACTGAAGATCTGCACACAATTTCTCCAAAATGCTCTCCAAGGTTGGTAAATGGTAAATGAGTTAGTTTTTACAATTTACTTTGGCTTTTATAAAATATTTTTAGGGTTATTATATTGTTTTTAATATGTTTTAAATCATTTTTATTAAAAATGCCCTTTCTATAGTTTATAAAATTCATTTTTAAAGTATTTTTGGAGAACTAATGGCATTTTAAAAGTTTTTGCAAGGACAAAAATAAAACAGTTTTGTCTATAGGTAAGTTTGTTTTGAATTTTTCGTACTTCCACAAAATGGAAAAGGTCGTCGAGTGTTCATTTTGATACTTTGATCATGCTCTTTAAACCTAGTATCAAAGCTCAGAGTCATTTTCGCTTCTTTTCAGGCTCGTTAAACCCGTTTATCGCGAAAAGAAACCCTAATGGACTCTTCTTTAAACTCTTTTTGGACTCCTTAAATGTGAAAAGATTGTCGAGAGAACTTGTCTTATTCACGCTCGTAAAAGTGCTTGAAGAGTCGTCTCTCCAACGGTAGTTTGCCCCTTTTTTGGTTCGAATTGACTAGTTACGAAAAAAGGAGTACTCGAGCCAATCATGACTGGAAGAGTTCTCTCGGGTATTATTTTATACTTTTTCAAACCCTAGAGACTAAATCATATGAAAAAGGACCCTTTGAACTCTCCTTCCATTTTCATTCAGACTCTCTAAACATGAACGAATCTAAGTTAACTTTCAATGGACTCGTTAAACCAAACACTGAGAATCCCTTTTTGGGAATGAACCCCTCCTTTCTCAGGTTCACGAAATATATGAGAATGGACTTGTCTTCGGATAAGCTACAACGAGTGTTTGTTACCCTCTTCGAACTCGTAAAAACAAAAAGAGGCACTCATCAATCATGATGGGGAAATTAAGGGAAGGGAACTAATTCATTTTGCAAATAAAATGGCAGTTTGTAGTCACCTTTGAACATGGCACTTGTCTACATTTCATTTAGTTAATTAGGTATTCAGCTTACTTCCAAGTCGATCCACTTTCATAAGTCATGTCACTCCTTTGAGTCTTTCGAAGAATGCATTGTCTGCCACTGCATTATGTCTTGGTATCCTCCTGGTTCAATCAATGTTCCCAAGTCTCATTAGAGGAAATTTCAACTCAAAATGGGCCTCCTAAGAAAAATAATAAAATAATATTTATTAATTTTGGAGGAAGAAAAGAAAAAAACTACTTTTTTGTTTGTATTTTTGACATATCTCCCTGTGATTTTACTCAAATTTTGATCAGGAGAGCTCGTTGGATGAGAAATTAAATTCTGCATACAATGAATACCCACTCAGAATACTTTTGACAGACCCTGCTACCCCAAAAACAAGAAATACCTGAAAAAATGTGATGATGATGTCAAAAGTATGTCGAGTGGGTACTCGTTGGATGCGAAATTTAATTTCGCATCCAGGGAGCTCTCTCGATCAAAATTTGAGTAAAATCATAGGAAGATATGTCAAAAATACGAACAAAAAAAGTATTTTTTTATGATACCTATCCCCAAATTTATATTAAAAAATTGTTTAAGACCTATATGGTATTTCAAATTTAAAGCAATTTCATTGGCTAACACGTGATGACATGGAATTTGAATTAGTGTTTAAAGGCCCATTTTGAGTTGAAATTTCCTCTGTCCATTGTGTTGCCCAATGTTCAAAGGGAAGTTGAAAACTTACCTCTGTAATCAAAACTTCCTTTGTGTCAGTACCTTTTGAGTCAGTCCTATGGTTACATCATCTACAACATTCTATAACTTTGTTTCGAGTTTCATGTCATTGATGTGGGATTCATCATGGCCCTCCTTCAACTAGACTATTCCTGTCGACATAAACTCATCATCCAGGAATTGGTCTTAGAAACAAGTTTAGTACCTTGAGATCTGTATGCCTTAATGACAGATTCTCTCGCTCTCGACATAGGTTCAAATCATTGGCCTTTGATCAATAGATTTGATTGAGTGTTCGACATCAAATCATCTATTCACACTCAGCAGATTTTACTAGGGTACCTTGGGAATCATCGACATCAATGGTGATCTCCCTCGCACTTTTGAATGGTTCTCATCATTGATCGGTAATCAAGTGGTTTCTACCATGTTCGACGTTAGAACATTGTAATCACATGGATAGAACCGTATTTTGTGCAAGCCGAGACGAAGACCCTAGGTATTTATTAAGCACTCATTGCTTTCCCCAGGTTGCGATGGAATATTTTTGTATGATTCCTAGCATGGATCACATTTGTATGGTCATGGCTATGCTCAAATTTTTATATTTTGACATAGATCTACAGTGTATGTCTGGTAGCTATGTCCAAGTTTGAGTCCTCTATCACATGGATCTACATTGTATTCTAGTAGCCATGTTTTTTCATCTCTCTCATGGATCTACCTTGTATTGGTATGCAGTCGTGATGAGGATACATTTGGTTATGAGTCAAAAGTATTGATGTATTGTAGATGCCTGGTTGATAATGATCTCCGATCAAGTGATTTCTTGCCTCAAAGTGACAACTTGTTCTTTCAAAGCTCTCGCCTATTGTATCCCTCTAGCCTCATGCTTTGGAGGGAATTATATTATACATAAATCTCGTCATCATCATGTGATGAGGTCCCAAACATCAATTATTTCCCTAAAATTTCAATTTGTGAAGTGAAATACTGGCCCTAACTTCAGTTCAGCATTTTTAAGTCCAGCACCGCTCCTGTCCTTAAGGAAAGAAGTGTTACCTTCTTTAGTAACACTCACTATCTCTTGACAGTAGGTGGTGCCACCACTTATTCCCCTTGTTCAAAGTGCGGTTCCTATCTGCCACCCCTCTATCATAGTGGAAGAGAAACGGTGCCCGAGGTAAAAAGTGAAAAAGAGAAGATTCCACGAAGCTTCTCGAAGGAAGACTTTGTGGCACTCTCATGCCTACTCATGAGGACCACTTGGACTCGAGATCCATCCTTTTTGGATCTCTCTTCCACCTCACACACCATTTACTCAACCATCCCTATCCTCCCAAGGCCTATAAAACTAGGCTCATACCCCATGATTGAGAGAGAGAAACATTATGTTGTTGCATTGAGATTCTGGCCAAATCTAGGGTGAGCATAGAAGGAGCAAGTTGGAGCTTTTGAGAAAAAGGTATTTCCATGAGAAGGAGCATCACGACACTAAGGCAAAGGTTGTAAGCTTCTTCTTTATTTTAATGCCAAGTTGGTTCCTTTCCCGTAAAACATGGTATGTTGTAATCATGCATTTTATTATTGGATTCCTTTGTCAGTGACATAGAATTGTAGATTATATTATGGTGCCTTTGATCTTGTTTGCTTGTTTCATGTGATTGTACAGGTACATCTGTGAAGATTCATCACTACAGGAAACAATTAAATCACCCTATCAAAGGACTCATTCCATATCTCTACAACTTCTAGGGGAAGTCTTCCATCTCTGCTGTAACCCATTTGTTCTAGATCTGGACCATTTAGACTATAGGAACAACTCTTGTCCACAAGAGGTGCATTTTTCCTAGCAACATGCATATCATGTACTCAATAATTGTATAATATCTTTGTAATGGTCATCAAACATCTTGACTACAAATAATTATGCATCGGGAAGACTATCATCGAGATTACGAAGTTCTTCTCCACTTTCTAGCCTCGATAGATGATTTGATCCTGAGTTCATCCGACTTGGTTTAACAATGATCTCAAAGTCAATTTCCTAGAAAAGGAGAAACCATTGACAAATATCCCCCCCCCAACACTAGCTTATTCACCAAGTATTTCAATGCAGAATGGTTTGTGTACATTTTGAAATGTCCACCTAACAAATAGTTTCAAAAATTTTGAACCGCATAAACCATAGCTAAGCCTTAACCTTTGGTTATGGTGTAATTCTTCTCTGTTGTTGATATTTTTCTACTGGCAAAGGCAATAATATGATCAATTGAAACTTTACCAAGATGTTCTAGTATAACATTGAGTGCGACAAATGACGCATCGACATGTACATGAAACTCCTTCTTCTAGTCTGGAAAAACTAATATGGGTGCTATGACCAAGTTATTCTTCAATACATCCAAACTCTCTTGGAATTGTCCAATCCACTGAAAATTCACATCATTCTTTGAGAATTTCTCCATAGGAGCAGTCACCTCTACATATCCTCTGATAAATTTTCGATAGTACCCGGTATGTCCCAAATTCGTTCTCAATTGATTTACTATCGTGGGTGGTGGTAGGTCGATGATGATTGCAATTTTAGTAGGATCGATCAAGATTCTATCGCAACAAACCACATGACCCAACATAATTCCAAACGGGGCACAAAAAATACATTTATTTAGATTCAGAGAAATTTGATATTGTCGACATCATTCCAGCATCACTCTGAGGCTCTCAATATGACCTTTTATGAGCCCAAATACCGTCAAGTCATCAAAATAGTCTTCAAGAAACTTGTGAATAAAATATTTGAAAGAAACCATGACTATCCTCGAAAATATAGTAAGAGCATTCTTGAGTCCAAAGGGAAGCATTGTATACTAGAAACATCCCCACTCCATCAAAAATGTGGTCTTGTGTCGATCTTCCTTCACAATTCTAATATGATGGTAACTAGAGAACCCATTAGTAAATGAATATACTTCTTGACACTCGACAATCTCCAATGCCTCATCTGTAAACGGGGTCAGAACGGGTCATACAGGCATGCATCATTCAACTTCCTTAGGTCGACGCAAATGCACACTTCGCCGGCAGTTTTATTATCTTGTACTACCATTGGGCTGATCCACTTGAATTCTTCAAAAAGTTCTATTATACCTACATCCAACATTCGTTCTAACTCTGTCTTAAACTTTTCTTTGTACCATGGATTGAGTCGATATGGTCGCTTCTTAACAGGTTTTACATCAGGTTTCAATGGAACCTTCATTTATTCAAGATCTCCGACAATGCCTTTGATTTCAGAAAACTTAGTGGGCAACAGATATTGAAACTCATGTAGCAAGTCTATAATTTTTCCAACAGTTTCATTGTCCAAGTAATTTCCAATATTGGCAAAATTTGGATTTTATGGCAACACAATATTTACTTTCTTGATTTTCAATAGATTCAGAAATTTGTCGCTTGACACGCCTGATCCTTCCATCATGCAAATGCCTTCATACTCAGGAATTTGTATGTTGTGGGGATCATCATCATCTAGTTCTCCTGTTACTTTATATCACTCCATCTAATGTTGGACTGTCCCATTGCTCTTATTAAAATTTGTCATTGATACAAGAATTTTTTCAAATATCTTACTCTTAATTACTCGTAGAGAAGCATCAATCAATGTATGATCATCAACAAATTCAAACGTCCCAATGAAACTAGAAACTAAATCTTCCCATTCTATTGTTCCTTGTCATATCTCAACTGATGTATACTAGTTCCTTGGTATCATATCTAACGTGTGTACAAACTCATGGACCCACTACTGTCACGGGAATGCCTCCTAGGTCGCACGAGAATACTCGATGTGCTTGATAAGGCTAGTCAACCCTATATATTTATGGCCAGTGTATATCACCTTCTCTACAAATCAGGCTTCCATCAATCTCTAGCATTAGGGCCATTCTGAGATAGATTTTTTATGTGCGACCAACCATCTGGAAGGTGTGGCTTTCAATTCAAAGTCCAAACTTGACAGTCGTTGGGGTTCTATTAATTTTTATTCAAATTATGTCAAAAAAGATTCCAGGTTATGAAATCCCTCATAGGTAGGTATATCACATACCTCGATACCTACCCGACGCACAGATTTTGTAATTCTTGCACATCTTCTCATTGACACTTCATGCAATCAGTTCTGCCAGTTTTCCAAAGCTTCCCCGAATCTAATGTGCAAGAACTAACGCTTCTCCAATTAATTTTTCCATCAGCCATTGGATTCACATAATCATCCATTGCAGAAGTAATGTTATAGATGTGGTCCAGATATCCACCTTGCCCTTCACTATTCACCTGCTCGACATACCTCTAGCCTTCGAGTGGATCAAGCGATGTGACCATCCTTAGTTATTAATCTTCAAACATCGGTATCCTTTTCTTGAAATTGAGAATAGTTTGGTTATCAATGGCCCATTCGATCCCCAAAATCACAGGAAATGGATTCGTATCATCAAAAATGTTGATCACTTTAAAGTTTGCATAAGTGTGAAGTCCTTGTATCTCGACAAGAACTTCAGTCAATCAACCGATAGGTAAAACCTTTGACTGATTTGCTAATATGAGTTGTACAAGAGATCATACTAGTCTCGGCTTCCCCATACTTTCCCAAGTTTTTCTAGTAAGAATGTTAACATTGGAGGCCAAATCCAGAATAATGTAGTCCATGTCATAATTTCCTATCTAAGCAGTCATTCTCAGTTCACGACCAGTCTTTAATATTTTCCTAATATAATTAACCCTTCTTTCTTGTCGTGTGTGTTCTTGAGGTTCTTCTATTAACGTTGACAAATCTGCTCCATCATCTTTATCTTGTATTAGTGCTAAACAACTTTTAAATAATTCTTTCAATTTCCTAACCTTTCCCATTGGATTCTTTCAGAACATTTGGTCAAATATCTCATAAATTTCCAGGATTGGTCCTTTAGATGGCATAGTTGTCGAGGTCGATGCTTGATTTATGTCAATGAATTCTTGTTGTGCATCCATGAATACTTTTTTTTCTTTTTTGGACATAAAATGGTGCTTTATTTTGTGTTGTTGGTCACACTCGTGATTGTCCGTACAATGCTTCTTGATCAGCTCATGTCACAACACCCCCTCTAGCCATGATGGAAATACTTGGATCCCTTGGCTCAGCAGAGATATTTTGGATGTTTGGATTGGGATTTGGTGGTGGATTCTAATTTCCCACATTCCTATCCTACCATTTCACAATCAACTGATGACATTCCTCAACAGTATGATCAAAATACTTGCAATACGAACACGTCGTAGTAGGATTCATATAGTCCCTGTAAAAATGTCCATTTTGTCCATAATTATAACATATAATGTTGCCTCTTCTGTGACCAAATACTCCTCCTCATCCTCATCCTCTAAAAATCCACCCCCCTAGGTTGAGGGTGTTGAGTTTGCAGATATTTGGCTTGAGGGTATTGGTTCTGGGGAAATTGATCCTAACCTCGCTCAGTCTGCATCTATTCATCATTCTTCATTAGGTATGTGTCGACCATTTTCTCTTACAACAACTTATATTCTCTATAATCTTTCTCATAGTGGCCCACCGACCGAAAAATATTACAATATAAACTGGCAAGCACACTAACGATTTTATGTAAGTATAAGCATTCTTCTAATCGATGTCCTATAGCCTGACATATTCAACACCAAGGCATCCCTTGTGTATTCATCATATTTGATGCTCGTAATGCGACATAATTCATAAGCATCAGGAAATTATCTTTATGATGCTCTTTGGTTCTACATCTGGTACACCATAGTTATTCTTGTACTTCCTGCCCTTTCTTGATATCCTGAAGTTGCAGTGTATGGTTGGCAAGTTGCGACTGGATTTGCATCATTCCTACACCATTTTCTCCGACTGGTGAGGCTTCTAACTTCATGGCAAGCTCAAGATCCTCACTCTGTGATACAATTTTTTGTTGCATTAATGGGACACGGATATGTGGAAACATTGTTGTTATAAACCATTCTTTATGTTGGATATCCGACATTTGAAAAATTACTTTGGCCATCAAAGTCTTGAATATTTGGTCGTGTTGCTGCCTAATCCGAAAACAAGATCTTTGCTACTCTATGACGTTAACATGAATTGCATAAAGAGCATGAATGAAGCTCACAAATCCATAAGAAGAGAACCAAACAGCACAGACAATACGCACATAAAGACAACAAGTTGATAACGGAGTTCATCCAGGATGGACTACGTCTCCGGACCTGCTTCTCAATAGGAGGGCCGATCTATAATGTCAGCATAAGGCAAAATACATGGCAATGATACAATGATACCTTGGCGACAATGGTCAGGAAGAGAACTGCTGCCCAAAACACAACAAGACTGCTTCTAGCAACTCTAAAGCCTGAAGACGGTGTAAAACGAGTATAAACACTCGTACCTTCCTCCTGCGGAGCTACGCAATCTCCCTTCTCTCCTTTAGCTACAAAGTCTCCACTCCAAAGCATGAGTGGAAAATGGCAACTAAGGGGGCTTATATAGCCATGACTTGCCCCTCTTCACATTTTCCTCATGTTCTCTTTGGTTACAACAAATTTTCCAAGATTGGAATCTTGTTTCAACTTCTCAAGTTTTGGTTGGGTTCACTTAAAGCTCCTTTTATCATGTAGTTGACATAATTAACAACTATGCCAACCACATACCCAAGTATGGCATTAATAAAATCTGGTTGCAAAACTACCCAACCGAACTATGTATAAAACCCAAAAATTTGTTATAACGGAGAAACAATTCTCAACCCACTTTTAACCCAAACTCCATAGTTTATAATTCGACATGTGCTAAAATAGAGCGCGGGCTCCCGTGCTAGTCGAAGCTCCCGGTCATGCTGGAGGAAGAACCAAGGTTGGTGCTAAGCCCTAGCTCCTTTGGGGCTCGAAATGCCACTTTAAATAAATTTACTTCCATACACTATACAAGGAACACTACCAGCGCAGTTGGTAAAGGCACAGAGACAGGGTATGGGAGGTCAGGAGTTCGAAACTGGCGGAGCAGCAACATTTTGGTGAACTTCAATCAATATTGGCCAATCCGGTGCTGCCACATGGCAGTTCCAGATTAGTCCACCTCAACGCCCAGTCAGCTGCCAACTCATATGCCATACTTCCAACTAAGTTGCGCAGTCACCTTCGTACTGACACGTGTCGCATTCAGATTGGTCCGTACTGCTGACTGGATTGCCACCTCATCATCTGTACATGACACGGGTCGCATCCTGGTTGGACCGTACTGCCACATGTCTATCTGTACAACTGCCACATCATACGTTCATATTGTATGGATGCCATGTGTCACCCTACCAATGGTGCCACGTGGCACCCCCATTTTGCCAAATTTGCCTATTTCATCAATACAACAGAACGTGATAACTTTCTCATATGGAGTCCGTTTGAGGTGAAACGAACGCCGTTGGAATCGTCTTGATGAGCCCTTTGATATGACACTATTTTTGCTAAGATTGGAGGACTTCAAAAATTTTGCCTTCTTGGATCCTCCTGGATCACTGCCTTTCACACACCTGGGTCACATGGCATAAATATTCAAGCCACTCGGTGTGTCCTTGGGGGAAAGTCTCGAGTCAAGGCTGTCACCTTGTTCTTGACTCCTCTGTTTAGGCTCAACTCCTAACGAAGCCAAGGGGGGTAGACCCTATTAAGTTACTAAGGCAAAAAAATTTAGTATGATGATGGTATTAAAGAGTATGTTTTTTACGAGTTTTGACCTAACAATTGTAAACAACAAATAACCAGATAACATAATCACAAGTAAGCATGAAATGACACACAATCGCATATAGATAAAAAGAAATAAACAGTTGACCAGTGCCAAAAATGGAGTCGAAAATATTTAAGAGTGCTTGCAAGTGCTGAAATAAATGTTGTGCAATTGTATCTTGGTTAATTTTAAATTAATGTGAAGATGAATAATTTAACTTAGGCGAGGAGACTCCAGATATACCCAGGGGGTACTTGAAGTATATCCAAAACTAAACCGTCACGTCTACCCGCAAGGAATATGTGGGCTGAATGGAGTCTTTGAGGTTGTTTCTCATAATGCACCCGAAGGTGTGACAGAGATCAGCGCCCCGAGGTCACTTTTCAGGAGTTCCCGCTTCCTTTGGGTATTTTGCCACCGTAATGGTTTGATCGAGGCGTTGGATTTTTGCCTGATGGTTTGTCAATTTGGGGAGAGTGAATCCTAATTATTCTAGTCACTCAAGTGCTTTTGATGCAGCTCGACTGATTGAACGAACCGCAGCCAAGTACAGAGCATACACACTAGAGTCTTCATTATTTTTAGTCAATTTTAAGATAGGTGTTCTTGTTAAAAAAAAAACACTCCAGGAACCTCTTTCGATCCAAGTGGATCTCAATCGGGGAATCAAGGAGGGGTTAATTTTATTGTAGCTAATGAAACAATTGATGAAAAAGGAATCGAAGATACACAATATTGGTTTTCTAATTAGTCCTACCACGCATCTCTTTCCCCTTGTGGGTCAATCGGGAAGTCGTGGGGTAATTAGTATGATTACTCTTGAAATTAAAATATGGAATAATGAAAAATGTTATCAAAGTATACAATCCTGCATAACAAGACTAATCTAGAGCAAAAACAGGAAAAAATGCAAAAAGGTGAAACGGACGCAGATCCCCCTCGGGGTATGGGGAGTGGGCTTGAAAAAGCCCACTTGAAATGATTATTTTTATTATTATTGGTTACAATATCAGCAAACTAAATTATGCACTTTGGTCCTTGTTATCTGGGATCCAAAGGCTTACAACAAGCTTGTAACAAGCTAAACTAAAATCATAGCGGTGGGGGAAGCCTCCGGGAAGCTTTGGTTCGCCCAAGAGTCGGAAAATGGGCAGAATCTCCTTCTCTTTTTTGTTAAACCTGCTAAAAAACAGCGAGCAATTAAACTCAAATGTTCCCAAAAACACTTTAAAAGTGTTTTGGGTCACCACGCTAGTTACTGAAAAAAAACTAAGTAAACAATTGTTTAAAGGGGCTAATCTAGTTTTGCAAAAAGGAACCAAGGAAAGCAAGCTTTCTTTGGGATCTTTGCTTGCTGTTTGGGCAGCCAATGAGATATGTACTTTTTCTTGCAGAATTTAAATCTTTAAAGAACGAAAAAAAAAACTACCTTATGAGCAAGCTTTAGATCTATGTTTTAGCTACTTGCAAAAAAGGAAATTCCTACACCTAGATCTATCTTTATGAAATTATAGATCTAAGCAGCAAAACTCTTATGAACTAGATCTAACAATATATATTCAATTCTTAGAACTGGATCTGATCATAAGAGGAAGAAACAGGTAACCAGAAGATTGATTTTTTAAAGAAAGGAGAAAAAGAGGAGAGAAGGTTGGCTCGTCGCTTGAATGGAACCAAGCTGAAAGGAGCCCCTTTTGTGGAGCACTGAGGAACAGAGTCTTGAGCTTATTGGATAAGGAATGGCGTAAATCTTGATCCACACCTTCGTCCAATCGGGAACCTGCAACTAGATAACACAATCCTGCACAACACCTCGTGAGATCTGGATATGGATGTATAAAGCAACAAAAATGAAAGCTCATGCAAAAATAATCTTATTTAAGCATATAACTGAAATTCTTGAGCATACATAATATGGATAAACAAGAGCAAGCAATCTAACATGCCTAGTTTACACCCTTACTTGATTCAACCGAATCCTTGAAGCCATAAAACAAAAGCAGCACAGAAATTGGAAAGAAATTACAGTTACCACATTAGCAGGATGACACTGGGAATCCACACAAACACATGCACTACACAGTATAGCCTCCAAAGCTTCTTTATTCACAAAATATAGCAGTATTACAATGGCAACAGGTCCTCAATCCAGTTCTAACTAGCTTGGAAGAGGCATCCTGTGCTTTATTTATACAAAAAATAGGAGATCCAGCCCAGGGGGGCACAAATCCCAAGGAGACAGACCACTGCAGCTGAGAGAGAGTCAATCAATGTTGATCTGAAGCCGAACTTAGCCTACTTGTCAATCGAGGGGCTGATTGAGTTGACACATCAACCCATAGACTGACACATCAATCCACAGATCTTCCAGGAGAGCCCACACATGTGGAGGAGAGAGAGAGGGTGCAATTCCCCATAAAGGATGTTGAAGATCAACTCTGGATCTATCCAGATCACCTCCTTCAATCAATGATTTGTCAGATCCAGTCAATCTGGTTCAGATGTGACTGATTTCAATAAAATCGGCTGAGAATCCATTGATCTAGGATTTTGGATTTGCTCCATTATTCATCAATTTATTAATTAAAATAATCAATAATTGATCTTTTGGGGCTTTCTGTCCTAAGTGATGGAAAATCACTCAAAACTAGGAAATAGTGGGTCCATGGGTTTACATGGTGCTCTTAGCTTGAAAATGAGCACCTACATGACTGAAACTGATTATTTGGCCCACTTTTATTACAAAATCAATTTTTCCAATTAAACTATTAAAAATAGCCTAAGTTTTGGAAAAATTAATTTTTTAATAAAAAACATTGAAAAAACTAAAAAATTGAAAAGTTGAAAAACACCTAGGAGGACTTAGACATGTTCATATGACTCGATAATGATGTATATCATGTTTATACATTGACACATAGACTCTAATAACCTCAATAGGCCTAAATGCCAAGCCGACCACCCCAACTTTGGAGGTATGGAGGGAAAAACTCAGAAATTATCAGTCATTTATTCAACAACCAATAACAACCAAGGGAAAAAACACCCTGGGCTGATCGGATTGACAAATAAAGTCTAAGAGACCGAGTTTTTTACAGACACTATCATGCTAGGACATTTATTACAATTCCCCCATGGGGTACAAACATGTGATATAGTACAACAAAGCTTCCCCGAAGCAAGACTGAAGGTCTTCTGAAGTCTGAACAAGTTATCCTTATCCGGTTCACCAGGCTCACTTGATAAAAAACCACTAAGTACAACTTAGGTGGTAACAGGTCGAATTCCCAAACAAACTCCATAGGTAGCTGTTTAATTTATTTCAACTCCATAATGCACTGTGACTCGGATTTTTGTTTCTTAAACTCATCTATCAATATTGTTTGGATCTGATCAAATGTCTTCTTATTGATTATTGTAGGAGCTACAGATAATTTCATGTACCAATCGAGTGCACGTCCTCTCAGGGTCGTTATCATCTGAGCTTTCTTTATGGCTCCATCTTGGACCCGTGGCATGGTCCATACGGCTTCGCATAGAAACCAATGTTTCTTAGGGTCCTCCAACCCATTTCCATTAAAGATTGGCAACTTTATATCGTTCGTAGCCATTCTTTTTACTCTTGGTACTACTGAATTAAAAATTCCACTTGTGGGAGTTCTATTTCCACTATTATTGTTAGTCATATTAGCAAAACCATTGGGTGATGTGTTTCTCGATCTTACCTTGGGTGATGTACATTGGGTTGCGAGTATGCCATAATCTTGATTTGGGTTTGGTGCTCCTTCTTTGGCCTCTTCAGATATAATTTGGTACTCCTATTCTTCATCGCAAGATCCTCTGTTAAGGTGCGATGACAATTTGTAGTCCTCTCCTCTGGTCGCACTGCAAATTCCTCTTCTTGTCTTAGTCCTTCTTCTCTTTCCAGATCAAAATATTTTTCCACTCCCTAGGCATCCATCTTCTAGTTCAATATCATTATTACCAGAAAACATCTTAGTTTATCTCCACCCATTTTGCTCACAATATTTCTTGCGAAATGTCCCAAGTCTTTGTGCACAAATTTTTATTCATCGGAATCCATTCTCAGGATCCCTTTTTCACACACCAACATATTAATCCACAATTTTAATATTTTAGATATCTCCCTCGCAGTCATTGAAAAAATTCTCTTTCTGTTTCACTATATGATTTTATCATGTCGACTGCAATTTCTGTGATGTATCCACCCATAATACTATCAACCCAAAAATCGGCATCCCTAGATATAGGGTTACTAGTTCTTTTCAACCGTTGGATCAACTGAGGACTCCACTTGGTCGATTCTCCCCCTTGGAATATTTTTTTATGGTTTGCTAGCTTCGACATCCACTCATGAAATACAATGGGAAATTCACTAAAGAAAATTTCATGAATTTATGTGTAAAGTTATCGCTCCAACCATTCAGTCGCGATCAATCACAATCCCTCACTTTCTTCTCGTGCAAACTCTAGAGCCTTATAATTGACCCAATCTTGAATTTTCAGCTTCGTCGGATGCCAAAACATAACCCCACCATAATTAATCATGGTCCTGGCAGTGAAACCATTTGTTGGACTAACTTCCGGTTGACCTAGGTTCAGACCCTTTGTTCATCAAAAATACCCAAGATATCGACCTGACAAAGGGGAACTCCATCAGCAACACCAGGGATGCAGATGTAGTCTCACCCACGATATCCTATGGGGACTGCCAGAACCAGGTTTTTGCAGTTTTGTTGTGGATTTCACTCTATAAGTCTATCAGATCACTCGAATGACACTGGGATATATACTTATGTTCTCATTTTTCATTCAAGATAACCATCTACTATTTCATCAACATGTATGACTGTATAATCATAAAGAATTAACATATGTTAACTCGATATCGGTGCGACACATACATAAGTTCATTTACCATTAAATATGTGCGACACATTCAGATAGGATTATTTATATTAAACATGCATTCGACACAACATCAACATTAATACACAGAGACAAGATATAACATGGAAACCCATCCGAGAAAAACCACAAAGTTGCTCTTCATATGGCATGAGAATTGGTTGGAACCTTTGGTTTGCGCACTCAGCTTGCAGACTCTTCTTTAGATATTATTTACAGTTCATTCATTCTTATATTGTCTCATGCTCTCTGGTTTGGGTCTCTCTTTCTCTCTGAATTGTCTATCCACACACAACTTGGATCAATGCTCTAACTAAGAAACTCTCTCTATGATTTATCTTCAAACCACTCTCTCGACCTCCTTAGTGACCAACCCACACATAGCTTGGGTCGGTATGTTTATAAGCTGTTCTGTTTTTACAATTCTTGATTCAACCATTGATTGATTCTCACATACCAGTCAACGGGATGTCTTTCTATTTTAATACATCCAGTTATCTCTAAAAAAATAGGCACTTTCAGCTCAAAATACAATCATGCTTTATTGCTAAAAGCAAGATTTTAGTCCAACTAACTCTTCCCACAAAATCAGTCAAACTCTACTTTTTGACTGCTTTATTCCTCTTCTGTCATAGTTCATTCTGTCATGGCTGCTTTCATCACAGATTCTTCCGTCACACGACTGGAATCTTAATCTTTCTGAGCATAATTCTGGTAGAATTCTATCTGAATTTCCCTAGGGCCAACAATGTGAATATACATAGGACATCCAAAAATCCAAAGATGTGATATGTTTGGTTTCTCGCTAGTGAACACCTCTTCGGGTGTTTTCTCATTAAGAACTGCATGCAAAATTTTGTTCTATATGTACACTTCTGTACTAGTATCTTCTTACCACAAATAAGCACATAGATCCTGATCATGTAGCATGGATTTTGCAGCCTCACAAACAGTTCTATTCTTTCTCTCTACAACCCCATTCGGTTGTGGGTTGTAAGGAATTGTTCATTGTCTACATATCCCTGCATCACTACAAAACTCATTAAAAGCATTTGATTCAAATTCTCCACCATTATAAGACTTTAGGGCATGGATATGCCTACTTGTATGATTCTCAACTAAGGCTTTATATTCTTGGAATTTACTGAAGGTTTCACCTTTGGATTTCATGAAGTAAATCCAAGCCTTACGGGAGAAATCATCAACGAATAAAACATAGTAGAGATGCCCACTAAGGGATGGATAAGACACGGGTCCAGACACATATGAGTGAACTAAATCTAAAATACCTTTAGATCTAGTATGGCTTCTAGGAAACTTATTTTTAACATTCATTCCTAAAGCACAACCTCTAGAAACAATATCATGTACATAATCAAAACTAGGCATACCTTTCACCATTCGCTGCAAATCAGGTAGTGCTATGAAGTAAAGGTGTCCAAGCCTCCTATACCATAGCTTGCATGGGTTGGTAGTATGATGTGTCATGGCTGAAATAAGCTTTCTTGATACCTTTTAAAGTCCTCCTTTTCAAACTCCAATAACAGTAGCATTATCAATGTTCTCGTTATTTAGACACAAGTATGCTTGATTATCCATGAAGATGACTCAGAAACCTTTATCTTCAAGGACACAAACAGAGAGTGGGTTCTTCTTCAATCCAAGGACATAAAAAATGTCCTCCACATGTAGTGTGTCTCCTTAACTTTGTTGGAAGGATGTGGATACAACTCCTTGGATTGAGTATGTGGAATTGTCTCCTAATTCTACCATGCATGCAAATTGTTTCTCTTTTAGGTTGGAGATTTTTCCCTTGTATCCTGACATGTGCTTTGAAGCACCACTGTCAATCATCCATGTATCTTCTCTCATGATTAGAGATCTGGACAAAGCAGATATGAGGTAATACTACATCCTTGTCTATTTATCTTCGAGTGTATATTCTTTGGAATTTTCTTCTACGATGATGGAAGCATGAAATCTTCCTTCTTTTATTTTCCTCGCATGACAATCCCGTACAAAGTGTCCCATATTTTGAAAACATAAGCATATAGGATTTGATTTGTCAAAACATTTATTAATATCTTTCTTCTTTTCACGAAAGGACTTCTTGGGGGTGAAAGGATTCCTCCCTTTCTTGGTTCTAGTCATGAGAGCTAGATTCTCCTCCTTGGTGTTCACAACTTTGTTCTGGATGCACCCTTATTGAATGCAACATGCCAAGTCTTTCGAAGTTGGGGTGCTCTTCTCTTCCATTTACCGCAGCAAGAAAGGTCTCCCATGAGGAGAGGATCCCATCGATGGTAGTTTGAGGAAGGTCATCCTCATCCATCTTCACACCGATGCTTGCATGTTGATCCTCCACTTGTGAAATCTTTTTGAATAAGGAAGTTGTGGTCTCATCTCTTTCCATCTTCATGTTGCACAACTTTTTCTTCAAATTCATCTTTTGAGTAGGGTCCTTCTTCTCATAAAGATTTGTGAGTGTGTCAAAACACTCATTTTCCATCTTCAATGTTGTGATCACTAGCACGAGGTTGTCCTTCATGAAGTCATATATGATCCTCTCTGACTTTGCTTCATTCTTATTGTAATTGGTTCTTCCCGCATTTTTAGTGGGCTCTTCAATCACAGTGGTCAGAAAAGAATAAAGATCATGATCTTTGATAATGTTGATCACTAGGCTCCTTCCATGTGTTGAAGTTTGATGTGCCTTCAAGTCGGTCTTTCAGTCGAATGGATATTGATGCCATTGCTTCAAGCTCTTTGCTCAATGCTTCAATATCTGCGTAGGTTTAGAATGTTTGCACAAAACTAAGCTCTTGCATGCCCTTGCTCTGATACCATGTCAATGTTTAATCAAAATTGAAGATACTTGAACTTTAAAACTTTTGATAAACAAATCCAATGCATGTAGATCTCATAAAACAATTCAAGCACACAAATTATTTAATTCATAAGGTATAAGATGTACCCTGGGAAAACCCTTCAAATTTGGAGGATGAAAAACCCAACAATCCTTTGAGTATGATAGATAAGTGCAGATAATGATTTTACAACACTTGTAGATTGCTTGATAAGAGATATCTAAGCAGCACTAGAGAATAGAGATCACTCAAAATACTATCTCAGCCTTGCCAAGTGCATAACACTGTAATAACAAGCTTATTCAGTCATACAATGAGAGGTAGCGAATGGTTGCATGTCTTTTGGGCACTGTGTGCACTATCCACACATTACCTATTGCGCCTTTCTTGACTTCGTACCAAGTTGCCACCTCAAAATTATCTCCCATACTGAAGATATGTGCCCTCCATTAATTCACTGGTGTTAACTGCATTTAACTAAATGTGAACTGATTGAACTAGTCAACTAACTGCTTGACCATTAGTTAGGAGTTTAACTGAATGTCTTTAGTGCTTCACAATCAGTTTCATCCACAACAAACAATTTGCATAAATCAAGGAGTAGATTCCTTAATTAACTGAAACTTGTTTTCCACAACTTAGACTTAACTGATGTCTTTGTAATTCAAGTTCACTAGAGGTTTGACAAGGGCAATTTGAATCCTTGCTCTATCTCTGTGCTAATCTCATTTATCATTAATTAAAGTATGCATGGTCCATATGTGTTTAATTAATTAATCATCTTTATCATATCATACTTAGAATAATTGTTCCATACCTATGATCATATGTATTACCCCGAGTCATATAATCATATGCTAAAGTAAATCACTCTAGGGGTAGCTAATCCCTAAAGGAGACTTATAACACCTAGTGACCATGACTAGTCATACATCACATAGTATATCCTCATGACTTGATACAACATAAGTCATATGGTCTTGATACAACACAAGACCATTATTTATACAACACAAGACTCCAATCTTTATACAACACAATATTCCGACCTTGATACAACACAAGGCTCTGAGTCTTGACCTTTATACAACACAAGGTTTCGATCTTGATACAACATAAGATTGTGATATTAATACAACATAAGATCATAGTACATGCATCTCTCATGAATAGGGCTTGATACAACATAATGTACTAGCTTGATACAACACAAGCTTCCTGAACTTAATACAACATAAGTTCCGGACTTGATACAACATAAGTCTCTTAACTTAATACAACATAAGTTTCCAAACTTAATACGACATAAGTTTCAGACTTGATATAACAAAAGTCTAATGGAGAAGTTTCTAAACTTAATACAATATAAGTTCTGGACTTGATACACCACAAGTCTCATGGAGTATGACTCTTGATGTTGAACATTTAACATGTTTAACATGTGCTATCACTTATATCATTACAATTTTTTACCATGCGACGTAAGTCTAATTTACTTGTGTTTTAGATAAATTAAAGGTTCATGGTCTTTTGGAGTTTATAACATGACACTAATAAACTGATTCATCAATATTTCCCTTCGAGATTGCATATATTCCCTCATCCTCTTCTTGGTGTCCCTTAGGTTGTTACATTGTCATTGCATTCTTGTTGTTTTAGGGTTGTCTTGCCCTTCAATCTAGTGATATAGGATGGATTCTCCCTAACTTTCTTTGATGGGATTCCATCAAAGATTCCTCCCTTAACCAAATATTTTGTTTGCATTCAATTATTTCGTTTTCCTTTGAATTATTCTTCCATATTTTTCTTCTATGTTAGCTTTAATAGTGTCAATTATGTTAAGATTGTGTCATGGCCTACCCTATCCTTCTTTTTAGATTTCTAATTTTTTCTGATTTTTCATTGTCATTGAATTCATATTTTTTTAGGGTTGTCTTTCCCTTCAATATAGTGATATAGTATGGATTCTCCCCAACTTTATTTGATGGGATTCCATCAATTATTCCTCCCTTAACCAATTATTTTGTTTTCATTCAATTATTTCATTTTCCCTTTAACTATTCTTCTTAATTTTTTTCTATTTTAGCTTTAGTAGTGTCAATTATGTTGATATTGTGCCTTGGGCTACCCTATCCTTATTTTTTTATTTCTTGTATGCAAGAACTCTAGCTTTGATACCAATTAATTCCTCTTATACATGTCATTGGTCCTTTTCTTCTTCTAGCAATAATGCTAGCATGATGTGTTCAATTGCTTCCCTAATCAACTCTTTCTTTTGTTATGTTTCCTCTCTTTGTTACTCTTTCCTTATCTTTCTATGCACTATATTCTTCTATTAAATTTTGTACATCAATTGCAACTTCAAAGTTCCTCTCTAAATATTGATTATCACTAGAACAATCACTTTCTATCAAGTCCATGGTCTTTTTAGTGTTGTTCAATTGTTGTCATTAAAACTAGTTGATATATATAGCTCGCCTTCATTTTATGCCACATGATTGAAACAAATTAGGGAAATAGAGCTTTCTCATCATTCACGGTGTTACATGTTTCCATATTTGGAATAATGTAGTTTGGTCTAGTGGAAAACATTTGGAAACTATCTCTATACTAATCTCTTATGAGAAGTACTCATTTTTCCATATTTGTAGTGATCAATATGGTTTTCCCTTTTTCAATTCTTTGAAAGTGTTAATTAGTGATGTAAAATTGTAGGTAGACTTCCCAATTAGCCAAATCAATATGGACATACTTTGACATTGTCGCTGGGTAGCTGAGAAAACTCAACAACCATATATATGAGCACTCTTTCATTCCAAACTAGATTTTCTTACTTAATTCTCCACCATGGGGAGGTCATGACATTAAAATATTTTGACCTAATCATTTTTTTTGGCATATTGCAACACTGCCACATGGGCCATGGTATGTATGAACATGGCTCGATCAAGTTGTTAAATAGACCCACAGTGTTTTCCACACAAGCTCAACTGAGATCTATTGCTTAATTAAGCACTCGATCTAGCTTATACAAGCTCTTGACTGAGCACATAACAGCTTGATCGAGAGCTTAAAATAGCTCGATTGAGTGTGTAAGAATTTTTTTCCCTATACCCACCTTACCAAGAATTGTTACCCATCTCCATGGGTTCACCTAGATCTTTGTATGTAATATTTTACTTTCAACCCTCTCCAATCTCAATTCCACCTTTTCTAATCTGATAGTGTGAACTTGAAATAATGCTTCCAAAGACATCAATTCTATGTAGGGGTGTTATGTAGTGTATTAGGAAATGTATTTTTAGGTTCCTTTATTTGAATTAAGTCCCTTGATATTGTACATGTCTATTGGGAACACACTAGGAAGTAGATGTTAAGGACCGCGTCAACCCTCCTCTTTATTTTGTTAGAATATTTTGTTGGACGCATATACATTGTAAGTCGTCCCATTAGTATGTTGTATTATCCCACATTAATGGGGATTAATAGTTGATGTTAAGTCGTTAAGTTAGTATGTTGTATTATCCCAAATTCATGGGGAGTAATAGTTGTCTAAATTAGACTTAGTATATAAGTAAGTGTTGAGGCCAATGAAATCATCGAAGAGTTATTTTGTATTGAGCTTGCTCAAAAAAGGTTGCCCCATCGAAGTGACCTGCGATTAATAAAATATCTTTTGTGATCCATTATTTCTATTATATCGTGCATTCTCATTGTTTATTGCAGGAGGTTCTCCACATATGGTATCAGAGCACTTTCCTTGGCATAAGTGGGAAATTTGTTTTTATTTTTATTTTTAAAAAAGGGGCAAAATTGGGCGGCGACTTTCAGATCCATTTATGAAACTTCCTATGCATATTCAGGAGAATAAATTTGCAAATCTGAATTCCTCTTTCAAAAATACGCAGTTTCAAAAAAACAATCATCTTATTTGGAGTTCTAAAAGTGGAGATATTGTTGATTTAAAATCAACCATTTTTCAGAATTTCGGTGATAACCACGGAAATTGAAGAGCAGAAATCGTTTGACCGAGAGCCCATATTTCTGTTTCGATTACACAGATAGATCTAGAGTGGTTGTTCCAGTTCCAAAAATAGGTTATAATAGAGAATCCAAAAAATATTGATTGGGTTATGCTCATTTTAAAATTTTCGTCTCAAAACCCTAGCTCTATTTACGGGGAGGGCTCAACCTTAATTTATCCGTGTCAAGCCCTATCCCTCGTCGACCCCAATGGTCTTTGACCCCATGATGCGATCAATTTATCTGACCCCTTGTAATTTTTTTTGCTTAATATTTTATTAATTTATTAAAGTGTCACTTGTCAACTCCACATTGAGCAGAAAATTACACTTCTCCCTCATACCGGGCTGTCAAAAGCGTCTCTCGATACAATAAAAGTTAAAACTGTTGATAATTGAAATATTGGCAAAGTTAATAACACTATAGACTAACCATTTTTTATTTCTTATTAATTAGATAGAAATGATATTTCCTTCTTAATTTCGTAGATGAAAATACTTAAATACAAGATATATAAATATGTTCACTAAATAAAAAATAAAAATTTATTAAAATTTGAAAACAAAATCAAAATATTACTTTACATAAACTTTATTAAAATTAAAAAAAAATCATAAAAAGTGAACCTTTGATTAGAAAACCAAAATTTTAAATTGCTATTCTACGTTAACCATAATTTAAAGCACCTTATAATTTAGCTATTTTAAAATTTGGAAAAAGTTAATCACATTAAAAATATGTATAATGATTTATATGCATGATATGTTAATTTAATTATTATTTATATGCATGCTATGTTAATTTAATTATAATTTAGCTATTTTAAAATTTAGAAAAAGTTAACCATGTATAATGATTTATATGTATGATATGTTAATTTAATTATTATTTATATGCATGATATGTTAATTAGTTATTACTTTGGTAATAGGAAGATTGAGTGTAAGCTTTAATTTTATTTTACAATTATTGTACATAACATATTTTTGTAATGTAATTATCATAACTTGACACGGTTAAATGCTATAAATAAATGGTTCTTTTGCACATAACATATTTTTGTAATGTAATTTTCATAACTTGACACTGTTAAATGTTATAAATAAATGATTCTTTGGTTTTAAGATTCATCATACCATTCCAAAGAATAGAAACAATGAATCTTAATATACCTTCAAGTCTAATTAAAGTTTAATTAAAATGTTACGTGTGAGAGATGACTTTATTCTATGTAAATATCATAGCATAGCATAATCAAATATTAAAAATAAGTAGTTATAAGCTTTTTAAATCTTTTACGTCATTTTTGAGCAGCTAGTCAAATTGGGGATGATTTCCTATTGCCATGTGTATAAAGAGTGTAACATTATAGCAAATCATCTCTTTAAGATTGGACTACAATTTGGGGACGAGGTTTGACAGAAATGGGAGTGTCAGAATGACACTACTACAGAGGACATACTTTTTTTTTCATCTCGTCGAGATAATTTGGATGAATACTAGATGCTTATATTCACTTTTATGAAATGAATTTATTTATATAAAAACAATCCCTCATGACCTGACAACGCAATGTAAAAGAGTTCACTCTGATGTAAAAGAGGTCACCATGGTTGTAAAAAAGGTGGTTTGTTATTAATAATGAATTGTCATATTTGTTACTTGGAAAATAAAACTTTTCATATAATTATAATAAATAAAATATCAATTTAAATATAACTTTAAATCTAAATCACTTCTCAGATATGTCTTCGTAAAACTAATTTTTTTTTCAACCGTGAGAACCTCTCCAAGCAACCCACCTAGCATTGTTGATTTGCCATTTGGATACCAAACTCACGACTCGGGGCCAGGCTAAATATTGAACAGGGCTTCCAACGAGAGTACGACCTTCATCGCGGTCGTACAAGAATTTTCTGGGGTGCAACACTGTTTTACTAACACCTCCCCCACAGAAATCGGACTTCCGTCGAGTCAACCATCAAACCTCACAACTAACTCTTGCCCTCAACCCCTTAGAGTAAATCTTTTATATAAATAAAACTATTCAATGTCCATTGTTTGTTGATGACTAAATGGGACATGTAGTTTTAAAAAACACTCACGACAAACACACGCATTACTAGATACAAAACTACATAATTTTGGTCAATGTTAATACTCATGTTGGAAGAGGTAAAGTCGATATTAATATTCCAGTTGGAAGAGGTAAAGTCCCGATGCAAGGAAAGGCGATGTCAAATGTCAATGTCGAGCGTATTCGATCCAATCTAAGTTGATAAGAATATTCAACGATTTGAATTTTTTAACTTAATTTAATTATATATTTTTCCGCTAAATGAGTATCTATATCTTTATTTTAGCTTTATGTAGGTAGATCTGTTTCATTCTTAGCAGAACACTTTAAAATGCTTATTTGAAAGTTCAGAAAATTAAATATCCGAAAGCTTCGCATTGGAGATGCGTAAGACTGGAGATCAGAACCCTTGACCACTGAACCGACATTGCAAGGCTAATTCTCCTCTATATTGGTTGCTTTATCGGGTACACGTCTATACCATATTCTATCTTCCTTCACCATCACCAGGTACACACTTCATGCTCTTCCTCCTCCCCTTATTTCTTGAAAATTTAGTGTTCCCCTTAGCAATTATTTGTTTGGCTTGGCGTGTGCCTTACAGACACAGCTTTCTGTTTCGCTGCTGTCTTTAATTGACAAAATTGTGTTACTCAACTTAATGCGATGCGAAATTCTTTTACATCATAACGGGATTCTCCATGAGTGTTCTCAAGTAATATGGATTTTCTGAAATTCTGCACAAGACCAGACGAGAGTATCCTATCTATAGCTACATTAAGATCATGGGGACATAACGATAGGGCTAAACTTATAGAGTAGAGACTGTTCCCCACTGTCTCTCTCTCACACATACATATTAATACATACATTTCTTATGCTGCTGCTGTATTCTTGTTATTCTTATTATTATTTCATGCCATGATTTTATTTTACCAACAATCAACCAATTTAATGATGTATTTTAACATACGGTTATGTAATTTCGATGCATATGATATGATATTCATCAGAAGGCTTAGAATGATGCAACGCACTAATTGATGAGCGGTGGAGTGCAGTGCAGATTATTAATTTGGTTTGCAATCGATCATCGAGGCGCGGCTTCTTGAATCACTCGCTGTAATTAGAGAAGAGTGGCCGGCATTCATTGAAATTGCTTCCTTGAATTTTATTTATTTATTTATGTATAATAAAAACGGATAAATTTTATGGCAAAAGAAACTGCAGCTGAACTCGACAGCTAGATAATACAAAAGGAGAGCTGATCTTAGTCCAAAAAACATTTGCAAGATATCTTGCTAGTGAGTAGGATTTAAGATATAAAGCTCTATGGCATTTCTTACAAAACTGATCAAAGGATTGCTAGTAGAGTATACTCTGAAAAATAATCCTAAATATAAAGCAAATTTACAAAACATTGACATCTACAAACTTAGAAAAACACCTGCTTGCTCATAGCATCATCTTGTGCCTGGTTGGAGGGACGAGATTCCTGCTTGTCCAACTCCACATCCTCCATCATTGGTTCATTGTTCCCTCTTCCTTGAGCTCCACAAGAATCGAGCTCACATAAATATTCAGGTTGGAGGCTGTAGAGAGAGAACTCTTGCTGAGGTTTATGACCGTGGATCTAAGCATAGCAGATTCTTCCTCTAAAACTTGAATTTGCCTCTTCTGCTGAACCAGATTATCCATTATAATTCCATTTTTAGAAACCTGTTGGTGCTCCAATTCATGAACTATAGAAGTGACACAAGATATGGAAGTCCTGTTCCCATTTGTGAATTCCTCATGGTGTCAGAGAACCTTACGTATTTCTTGAATGTCTTTTTGACAGGAGTAATGACTATGATTGTCCATGATTTCAATAAGCATGAACTGATGGCGCAAATCCCAAAAGGAACCTCTCAAATATTCGTTCAACTGCAGCAATATCAGATCCCTGCTACTGGGTGGGCTAGGTCCATTGGGGAGAGACCAATTCTCTTATGACTGAAGAACACAGAGGGAATGAGTCCGCAGGTTGAGGATAGGGGAATCCTTTTTCCCAAATGACAGTGCCATAACCCAGAACAAAGACAGTAAATAGGGCTAATTTGAACCAAGAGCAAGCACAAAATCCAGGCCTGAAACTGAAACCTCTAAAACCAAACAGAGTCATAGAGCTAATGAATTCAAATTTCACTCAAATAGCCAAAGAGAGGACTAATAGACCCAAATTCTTCAACAGTTCCAAACAGAGAGCAGGCTAAAAATAAATAGGAAGCCCAGAAGATTTGGTCACTAGGTCCTGAGGGATACCAATACTTCCAAATCCAAACTCAGAGTCGGCAGTCGATCGCAACTACAGCAATTGATCAGAGAAAGTAATGGAGGCTTACTTGTAAACGCTGGAGAGACGCAAAGCAAATCACAATCAGCCTAACCAGCCTCAATTCCCACTTTGGAAATGCAACCCAAAATCCCACCTGCATCTAAGAGGTCTCCATGGCTTCAAAAAAATTGGTTGCCACTAACTCTAACATGCATGGAGGTAGGGCTTGACTAAACGCCACGTCCCTCCTTCCTGTGAAACCATTACTCCTGATTAGACGTGACCACTTCTTTTTTTTTGAAAAATACTTCTTATATTCACATAAACTTATTTACGATTAAAAAAGCTAGCAGTGGAAGGATATATACAATCCCTATCCTTCTATCATCCAACTCGACTTGTATTTCTCTCTTTTTCTCTTGAACCCTCTAAAGATCTTTCTGTCATAAGTCACATGTTTAGAAGCTCCATTGTCCACATACCATCCAACACCTAAAACTGTGTTCATGGAAAGACATGGCACCATACCGAAGGTAGTATCAAGCCTAACCATCATCTCATTCACACTTGAACCTTTTGCATCTCTTGCAAACTCTTGCTGCTACCTTTCTCTTGCTCTTGGACCCTCTGAAGATCTTTCTATCATAAGTCATATGTTTAGAAGCTCCATTGTCCACATACCATCCAACTCCTAAAACTGTGTTCGTGGAAAGACACGACACCATTACGAAGGTAGTATCAATCCTGGCAATCATCTCATTCACACTTGAAGCTTTTGCATTTCCTGCAAACTCTTGCTGCAGCTACTACTTGCCCTTCCCATTATTTCTGTCGTGAACTTCTTAATTAGATTGTCATGGATGTGCCTATCTTCAGAATCCTGCTGTGTATTGAGAGAGGCCCCATATTCTTTATTAAGCCTTTTAATCTCTTTCTTTCTAAAATAACTTAGAGGGACTTCCACACATTCGACGTTGTCTATGACTACACGAGGAGTTCTTCAATGGGAGTATCATGGACCTCTTCTTCACTTAAATGTTATAGAAGTAATTCCAAGTCTTCAACACTTTGTATCATGGAAAAAGGTTCATCATATGTTTCTGTATGATACTGTATCCCAGATAAGTAGAAGGTAAAGATCTTTTCAAGGAATTTTTTCAAACCATCCATACTACCCCTACCATCATGCCACTGCTCTAAAAACATGTTAGTTTTTCTATCTTAATTTCATTAGGATATTTATCTGAAAGAATAACAAGCACAACAAGATATTCAATATACACAAGGGACACAAGAGACACAAGACACAAAATTTTCATTGGGGAAACGATAAAAGAGAAAACCCCGCAAACTTCCTTAGAATAGTTCCGTCACTACGACAATATCACAAGATGGAAAAAACCCAAGAACACAATGTCTCTAGCAGTTCTCTCTCTCTCTCTTTATCCTCATCCTTTCTCTCCTAAAGCACACATGAGAGAGTGTGAGTGTGTGTATCAAATGAGGAGGGCGCCTCCCTATTTATATCCTTCTGTTGAGTGACTTACTCAACTAACTAGGTCTGCCAGGTAACCTCTTTGGGGCCGACCTACCTAGGAATACTGGTACATTTTTCCTTTATTTATTCTGGGGACTATTGCTCCGACTTACAACGGAGGGTTTACCTCAATGACCATACATAATATGACATCCCGAAAGGAGGGAAACACATCTCCAATGGGGGTACAACAATATACAATAATAATATACATGAGAATATCTTCCAAAGTTACAAATACAACAACACTCCCTCTTAACTAGGAAGGTATTCTCTCGCCACAATCATCAATACAACTGGTCACGTCATCATTATTGAATCATCATCTTCGTTGCTTCCATAGTCCTCATCTTGTCCAATCTATCCGTCATAGGAAGTTTCTATAGAGCCAACCCCGTTTCAAGCTGGGTGTAGGCCTAGTCCTCATCTAGGTCTTCATCATATCCAGGAGCAAGCCATCACGTAGGTACAACCCAAGACCATTCATTACATTTCCAATGCAATCACCTTCGTCTCCTACCATCAACTCATCGTATCCAGATCATCTCATCATCCTGCACAAAACAAACAAACAGAGCACATAGAGCATAGCTCAGATGAAGACCACCTGCGTTCTACCAAAATAGGAGTATGCTAGGATCTTTCACATCACCAAGACAACCTGCATCTTCCACTATGCGAGAATCGCTTAGGAGCACACCAAGTGCATTATGTCTCTCTACGATTAACCTGCGTTCTATCAACATAGGAGCATGTCACGATCTTTCACGTCACTAAGGCAACCTGCATCTACCACTATGTGAGAACTGCCCAGGTGCACACCGAGTGCCTTGTGACCTCATCATCTCCAACATGGGAACACACACATACAAGGACTGATTACGACTGAACAACCTGCAAACCACGCCAGGATCTTTTTCGTTCTAGGTCAACCTCAAGGACTTATTACATCTGAACAACCTGCGTCTAGGATCTTTTCTGTTCGGACAACCTTCCAGTACTTATTACGTCCGAGCAACATGCGTACCATGCCAGGACCTTTTTACACTCCAGACAACCCAGATGGCTCATTACATCCGAACAACCTGTGTACCACTCCAGGATCTTTTACACTTGGGATAACCTGTACCAGGACTGATTACATCCAAGGATAACCTGCGACCTTCTCTAGGACTGGTTACATCCGAGGACAACCTACAGGATTTGATTACGTTCGAGCAACCTACGTCCTATGCCAGGATATTTTCCGTTCGGACAACTTGTCTCATTTCCCATGTGAGATCTCATGCATTTGCGTCTTTTGGTCTCTTGTCATCTCTAGCATATGAGCACACCAGGACTGATTACGTCAACAAGAGAACCTATAGCTCCGACTATGCTAGAACTCATTAACCCCACTTTCGAGGGGTCTCGTTCTAGATCACACCAAATATTTCATTGAAGTACTTGAACTTCACTCTAGCCAGAGGCTTGGTCAATACATCGACTATCTGCTTGTTTGTTGCCACGTACTGGAGCTTCACTGCTCCTCTCTACACCATATCCTTGATATAGTGGAACTTGATCTCTACGTGCTTTGACTTGTCATGAAACATCGGTTCTCCACAGCTTCACGCAACTCTGGTTGTCGCAGAAGATACAAGTCGCTTCTAACTGGAGATCAAACAAATCAGACAGTAGCTTTTGCAGCCATACTTCCTCACAACTAGCCGACCAAGCGGCAGAGTAGCTGTACTCAACGCCACGCATGACTGCTTCCTGCTAAACCAAGAGATCATGCTGGATCCCAAACTGAAGCAACAACGCGAAGTGCTCTTCCTATCAGTGGCGCTACCTGCCCAATCCAAATCAACATAACCGTGCAGGTTAATCTTATGATTCGCATCATACTTGAGTCCATAATCTACTGTACCCTTCAGGTACCTCAATACATCCTTTGCATCAACCAGGTGAACATGTCGTGGATCCGTCAAGAACTGGCTCAGGGTGTTCACAGCAAAGCATATGTCCGGTCTTGTATTTGGCAGGTACATTAATGATCCAATCATCTGATGATACATCGTGGCATCAACCGACTCTGATGAAGCATCACATAGAAGCTTCAAGTTTGATGCCATAGGTGTGGCTATCGCCTTGGAGTGGGCATTCCGAATCTTCTCAGAATCTCCACTGCAAACTTTCCTTGACTACGGAAAGTCCCATTTGCACTTTGCCACACCTCCATGCCTAAGAAGTAGTGCATCATCCCTAGGTCTTTCATCTTGAACTCAGTAGTAATCCTCTTTGCATCTACAATGAGTTCGTCCACTCTCGTCAAGAACAGGTCATCGACATATACCAGTCGTCCGCCTTCAACCTTAAAGTAAAGGTTGGAACCCGCTTTACTCTTAGTAAAGCCTAAGCTCATCAGGAGATCTTCTGTAGTCACTCTCTCTGAATCGCAACATCATCCTCCCTCTGCATTTTGTACTCTATGTATTCGAACATTATGTACTGGAGTGACAGGTAGCTTCCTCTGCTACTGATCTTCTATGTATCCATCCATGTCATCTTCTTAAGGTCATTGGAAACAACGATCCTCTATCTTGAACTTCCTTGAAAGTTCCTCTTACAGCCATATGTGAGCTTGTCGTCCTCTATAGGATTTCATATTCAACCTTGTAGCAAAGGTCAAGATCTCTATCACTCTAGGTGATCTTCAAGCTCCTCATGTAACAGTATGTGTTATCCCATAGGTGCCTTCTAAGCTCGTACAAAGCCTTCTGCACACATGTGGTTCTCTGCTCAATATACACTTCTACTTTACTGGAGAAGTGTGTTTGGTCAATGGCGTATGCCATAGTCTACTCCCTCTTTCTGAGAGAAACCACGAACCTTGCTTTGTATCCCTCAATGCTGCCCTTTGCTGCATGCTTGATCTTGTAGATCCACATGGAAGACACTACAAGTATAGACTTCCCTTCAGGTCTCGGAACCGCATCCTAGACATCATTCTCCATGATCAACTAGTACTGTTTGATCATAATCTTCTTCCATTTCTCCTTGGCTACTTCTTCATAGATGGAAGGATCTGCATCAACGATGTCACTCAACAGTGCCACATAACTGGAGTGTGTTCGAGGTCTCTTACTTTCGTTGGAAGTCTTGTCATACTTTTCTTCATCTTGAATGATCTCTCGTGCCCAAGGCGGTCTTCATTTCTCGAGGTGGATCTACTGCTCTCTTTAAATCATATCATGATTCTTTATATTCTTCTGAAGCTCTTTCTTCCACCACGGTGTTTCTGACCCTAGGAGCTTCAGGTTCCTCTTCATGTATGTTTGTAGTGAATCTTCTGGCTGAACTGTCGCCACTTGTTCTTCGGAACAAGTCTCATCCTTCTTTTTCTTGTAGGTGATTGTACATGATCTTTCCTACAAGTCAAATTCAGTTGCATGATTAGAAACATTTCATTATTTCCAAAACATATTAATAGTGACAAATTCTAAGATATATGTCACATAGTCATGCAACTATCTTAGCTAATGCTACCGCATTCATCCATATCCCGTATACATACGGTAACTTTCTAGATGCCTTCCAACTCTACCATAGCATTATTGAATGTGTACACTAATCCCAATATGTGAGCAAAGAGGTTTCATTCTAGATAAGTAGCAATGAAATGTTGTACAACACCATAGGCTACTTACCCATTACATGTAATTCAGTTGGATATTGTTCATAAATGCAAGCACTCAAACATGCATAATACATCAAATGAATATAAATATGTGCACAACTAAACAATATCATTTAAGTAGACATACAATAAATGACAATTAACCACTTATCTTTGTTTGTTTGGTGGGTGGGCTCCCTCTTGATCTTTGTCTTCTTGCAAGAATAACTGGAGTCTTCTACTTCATCATTTGATTTTGGTAACCTGTGTTTGTCTTACTTTGAGTGTCACTTCTTCATTCACAACTGCATTCCTTCTTATCCAAATACTGGAATGGATAAGAGTATGATCTTTGTCTTCACCAGTAGAATTCTTCTGGATCAAAGTACATATTCCTCATCACTTGAGGAATCTTCCTTTTCTTCTCTGAATTTTTTATTAGTTGGTTCATCATCTTCAGCAGTGTGAGCATGATGTCTTTTCTTGTTTTGACTTCTTGTTGAAGGATCCCCTGTTTCTGGGACAGTCTCTGTAATACTATCAACGCAGCACGGTCAAATTGGCACATTATGCTATACCCTGCACTTTGGGCATACCGGACCAATGTTAAGACTGCCATCGTGTTCTCACCTTTCCAACTCGTTCACGGGGTAGAAGCAGTCACTCCGGTTGAATGTGAAATCCCATCACTTAAAATTGTGATTCATGTGTTACCTGACACGACTGAACTAGAAGAGCGTTTGCTACATTTGGAAAATCTAGATGAACGACGCAAAGATGCGTTAACGACAAACGAGGCTCATAAAAATAAGGTTAAGAACCAATATGATAAATCGGTCAAGCCTAGAATTTTCTCTGAAGGGGAGCTTGTCTTGTTTTGGGACCAGGACAAAGAACCCCTGGGGGCAGGGAAATTCAAGTCCATGTGGTTAGGACCCTACATCGTGTCGAAAGTATTGAAAAAGGGGCATATGAACTAACTAATTTTGAAGGGAATAAGCTGCCTAAGCCTAGAAATGGGCTCTACCTGAATAGGTACTATGCTTAGACTTAGCACTTTTTCTTGTATTTTCTTGTATGTATTCTATGTACAATAGTTAGCTGGTTAGTGTTCTTATATCATCAGTTGGTTGTTACGGATGTCGGCCGAGTGGTTCGTAGGTTTTGCAGATGGTGCTAGTTGTCATACTTGTAACCTGGCTTCAGCTGCATGGGTCATTTACTCACCCTCAGGACAGCTAGTTGCCTCTGGAGGCGTTTGCCTAGGTCCTGCTACTAATAATGTGGCCGAATACAGGGTTGTTATTGAGTTACTACGGGATGCCTTGTCACGTGGCATCACTTAGTTGGAAGTCAGACTTGACTCTCAACTGGTGGTTTCTCAGCTCAATGGAGCTTATCAGGTGCGAAACCCTATCTTGCTACGTCAGTTTTTGCAGGTTAGATTACTTGAAAGAAATTTTGATTTTACTTCATTTAATCATATTTCACGAAATCAAAATTCATTAACTGATGCATATGCGAATTATATCTTAGATTGATATTTAACACACATTTTGTAAAAAATATATAACTGACACATTTGGAACACATGTAAATAACCGACAATATACAAATATATATGTAAAAATCTGTCCATAAGATAGGTCGAGTTTTTGATCCTCAGATCCAGTCACAACTGTGTAAATATACAAAATATACAAAAATTTGGATCATAAGTCCAATAACATGCCTATGGATCTAGACCTCGTCGCCACCATCACTGGCATCCTCATCATCACTGGCCTCTTCAGCCTCTTCAGCTGCTGCAACCTCCGCAGCTTCTATGTAGACCAAGATGGCTCTGGCTACCCTCCTCATGAGGCGTATCCAGATAGGTGGAATCCCTACCACTAACTCCTGCATAACAACAAGAATCTGCTCAATCTGGATAGTTGGTACTCTTTGGGTCAGCCTGGCCAGCTTCCCCTCGAGTACCCTCATCAGGCCTTGATCTCCACCTGGGACGGGTCGCACGTACATCCTGGGATGCCCATTTGGGCAGATGGGCCCAACATCTGCATTTTGACAACATTAAAAGGATTAAAAACTCTTATACATATGTATATAGCTTTATGATAAAAATTCATAAAAATTTAAAAACATTAAAAACAAAATACCTAGCTCGCCCCACATAGCTCTGGGAGGGAGGACGAGGTCATTGTCCCCTCGAAAATCTAGACATGAATAGGGAAACTGCTCAAGTGCTGGTAACTGCCGTTCCCACCATATGTAGAAGTCATCATCATATACTCCCTGAACTGATCCTTCGCCTCCTTGGTGAAGAAAGACTTCTCCCCACCTAGTCAGTATAGGCTGACGGGGAGAGAAAGCTGGAAGTGGCACCGCAGGGTTGATAGCAGGCACTCTCTCGAAGAAGAAAGCCACCAAAACACTAGAATAACCAAAGTTCTTACGGCGACCTCTCTTACAATCAGAGAATTGTTTTCTTATAATCGGGATTATACCCGAGCACCAATCAAACACAGTTCCTTGTATACACTCTAGAGCAATCCTCATTTGGTTCCGAGTAGCGAGATAAAGGGAAGAAGATCCTACAACCCGCACTATTGTGCTCACCATCACCTGTAACGGGAATTTGGCAATATTGACAATCGGGACGCATGATCCCTTTTTCCGACTACCAGGCGTGTAGTAAGTGTCCACATAGTCCTGGACATTGAAGGGGTCACCTCCCCTGCCAGTACCCTCTAGATTCACAGGCATGCCCCTATGAGACAATCCCGTGATAAAATACATTTCTTCTACCGTGATCTCCAAGATCTCACCTTGAAGATCGAATGCGCCAAGATCATGATCCCAATAGCTAATTAAATTTTCTAGCAAGCGGACATTGGCCCGCATTGGAGACGTGCAAAAGAACTTTAACGATCCACTCTGCCGTAAAAATTGCATAGTGGGGGCATCACAGAGAGCATCTCGGTCCATATCCTCGTGCTCTCGCTCCCTCCATTCCAAAACCATGGGTGAACCTGCCCATTTGATCATTATCAAACATTAGAATCAATCAAAATTATTTGATTTTGACCATAACTTCATTTTCCCTATGTCGCGCAGTACACGCGACTGTCTTTTAGACAGGCTATGTATGACACGTGGGTTTCCTTCGGGCAGGTCGCATGTAAAACGCGTGTACGCGACTGTGTAAGTCGCCTACCCGCGTGACCTCCCTAGAACAGGCTCAAACACAAAAAATTTGACATAAAAATGAATTTTGAAATGGTTGAAATGGAAGAGTAAGGCGAGCTAGCTTACCTGGCACTTGCGGAATATGAAATTGTCCACTGGTTTGTCCACAACGAGCGATCTAAGTCAGAGGTAAAAATTGCCTAGTTTGGTAAAAAACTTGAAATGGTATGTTTGATTTCTATTTTTGCACTATATATAGAATTTTTTTTTCAATTTTTGGGTTTCTAACCTATAGTTTGAAAATTATTTGTTTAATTGAACTAATACCATATCGTTTTTCCTAATGTAACAGGTTCAAGGTCATTTAAAGATGTTATTCACTCATATAGTGTAGGATCTTGGTCATTTATATGCATTATTGCATCTATACCTAATCCACTTTTAACCCTAGGATCACTTCTTTGACCACAGACTATGGTTATCAACCATTTTTACCTCGTCTATACCATTGTTCTTCCGTGGATAGGGCCTACCCTCCATGAGTACCCTAGTTTAGAACACTTTGTTGTCTTTTGGTACTCATGCTGCATCTGTCATAGGTTTAGGGGAGCCTTCTTAGCTATTTTTCATGACAAATTGAGCCTCATTATAGGTCTCTTTTTACAAGCTAAACCCCCTTTATAAGGCTCCCCGCCCTTATGGAGTCTCTTTAGGCCCAGGTCTGACTCCTCAAAATAGACTTGACTGCCGAGTAAACTTGTTCATTCAGGCTCGTTAAGAATATGTGAATGGGCATCCACATTGGTGGTAGGTTATCACTTTCTCGGACTATGTGGAATAATACGAGAAATGAACACTCTCTTTTCTTCGGAATTGAGAAGAGTATTCTCAGGCATAAGTTTATCACTTTTCCGGACCCGAGAGACTAAACTTACGGAAAATGAACACCTGGTATGAGCTTACTTTTCTCTTTTTCGTGCTTAGGACCTAAACATGAAAAAGATTCCGAGCGTACTTTATGTCTTTGTCATGCTCATTAAACCCTAAAGAACAAAGCATTGAGTTTACTGTTGTAAGCCCCATTTCTCGTAATCAAATGGATCTTTCCGACTGATCTTGTCTTTCTTCACACTCGTAAAACTCAGGCTATATGCTGCTTTTGAAGGAGCGTTGGGTAGGTGGTAATTTAACCTTTTTCGGACCTTCCCGACTAAGTACGAAAAATGTGCACCTTACTTCTTCAGAAGCTAAGAGAGTTCTTCTGTGGATTGTTTTATACTTTTTCGGCCTCAGGAGACTAAATTGGACGAAAAAGGACCCCCTTGGAGTCTTCTTAGGAGTTTTCAGACTCTCAAAATATGAAAACACCAACGAGCATGTACTAGTTCGGGCTCGTAAAATCCACAAATAAGTGACCTTATCAAGCATTATTCTCTCACCTCTTCAAGCTTGTAAAAAATGAAGAGTGACCTGAGATCACTTTCCTGGACTTATTAAAATTTAACAGGAAAGATAAGGAAGAAGTACTAACTTTGGGTTATAAATAGTGGCAGTATGTCGTCCTTAAACATAGCACTTTCTGAACTTTCTGATACTCATGTTTTAGTTTACACTTTCAGCTCAGCTATTACTTCGAGTTTCTTACTCCTCCACTTGTCCTTTATACATGGGGAATTTGATCATGTCTCCTACATGACAGATAAGTCTAGTTGTTTTATCTGTAAGTTAAAAGTTGCCTTGGGTCATCTCTGTGTCATGGTCACTGTTTAAGGACTTATCCCTCCATCTGATTTTTATCCTGATTCCATTATTATCCTATCTGATATCACTTGTGTCTACCTTCCCTATCCAGTTCCCTAGTCACTCTTGTGATCCGTTGGAGGATCCATTGCCTCCCTCATCACAGTACGATTTCTCATCAGCACTTCTTGAAGACGAAGATCTAGAGATTTGATGAATGTACCTTAGGATTCATTACCATTATTGATGAATTCCTTTGCTTCAGATGTCAATTTCACTCATTGTTTGACATTCTGTTGAGTTTCTTCCATGTTCGACTTCAACACATCTATTCACATGGTAAAAATTGTACTGGATGTTTTTGGATTTTGATGAAGACCTTAGGTTCACATTATAAACCTAAGTTGCGCAAGATATTGTTATGTTCAGCTACACAGTTCCCATATTTTGAAGACTCATCATTGTATATTGTGGCTTCGATCCACCTTTGTAATATACGTGGTCTTGTACCCGCATCATATGATGTACTCAAATATTGTAAAGGAGCTAGTGTTCCAGTAAATTGAACATGGCATCCTCAGATATGATTTTTGTATATGACATTGATATGTATTTGTTTCAGGTATTTCCTCTGCTGCCTTGGACACTCGAGTTCTCCAAGATAAAAGATTGTAATGTATTTCGGCCATCGCTTCCCTCTGACCTCACACATTAGGGGGCATCTGTTATAGACCAAAATGGCACTTCTTCGTCCTAGTGCTGACATCCCTTATGTCGGTACACAAAAGGACAAACAGGATTGAAGTGGCCAAAAAACTATAGATGTGCATGACCATTGATGCATGACCTCCAGCCTAGCTTCTTATATTTTTATTCTGAGTCTAGGGTTGCATATGCGAGTATTTGCATTGCAACTCGCTGACACGCGAGTATTTGCATTGCAACCCGTGTGTACATTGAACATGCGAGTTTCCTTTGAGCAACCTGCGTGTCATACACGCCTTGCTTATATAAATATCCACGTGTACCTTAATTCGACATTAAAAATATAAATCGTGATTAGATGAGATTAGTTGGGCCTTAATCCATAACTATCCCAACTGTCTCAATCATCCTAACCTTCAAAACCACTCTATTTGCCCATGTATAAATAGAGGCCTTGGGATGGGTTTAATCAATCAATTTTTGAAGAGCAAGGTCATGCTGGTGGTATATCTTCAGAGTCTTGGAGCAACAGAATTCAGTGTCCTCGGTTGCAGAGGAGTCCTTGTGTCAGAAGCTGGGTTGTATTCTCACCTGTTCACTGGTTATTAATAAAGATATTTCTTCTTCCAATCTTTGTATTGTGCTCTCTCATGTATATTGGTTTATGAATGATTTCTGTTATGTTATTATGAATATACATTTCACTAACTACTGATATATATATATGAGATATTGCTTGAAGAATTCACTCTTTGTAGGTGAAGAGGAGCATCCCTAGAAGCTTTGGAGGAGATTGAAGTACGAGAAGATCATAAACTAGGTAAGCCAAATTCTCTTCCTATTTTTATTTCTTTCTCTGTAAAAGTTGATTGTCTGCAAGTCTACTAGTAAGTTGGTAACCCCAAACCCTAGGTTACAAGGGTGTATTGTCCTGAACAACATAGAGATATACACTTACCATTGATAAATACGCTGATAGTACTCCAGAGATATGATGCATGCAAGGTGTGCCGGAAGATAGTGCTGCTCTCCTTAGTTTGACGCTTACTTGCAAGTGTGCCCCCTTCTGGATGATGTTGACGTTTTTGGAGGAGGAGGTGCCCGTTTCCACTAAAACTTTGTCGGGATTGACGGTCTATACCTGTTAGAGACACTGGTGGTCACATGCAGAGTTTTTTCCTTCAGTAAGGCACCTTGCGAATTGAACTAGCTGTCTGGGGCCTACGTCCCCTTCACCCACATTTCTGCTGGTAGTTGCTCCAGTTGTGCAAACAGGAAGCTGATAATAACCCAATGCAGTGGATTGATCCTGCTGAGAAAGATGAAGATGACATGTGGAGGAAAAATTGAGCTTTAGGGTCCCAGGGAATCCTTCTGGGGTTTTCCAGCTATTCCCCTGCTGCAAACGTGAACCTGCAAATAAACCTTCTGTGTGTGCTGGATCACTGAATACAGATGAATAGGATGAATGCTAATGATAGACCTAGATGGCCTATCCTGAAAGAGAATAGGGTAGATAGATTTCATTGCCGAAACCCTTGTTAGTTGAAGACCTCGTCTTCAACCCTAGCTACTGCTGCTACACTGGTGGCTGCTGCTCAAAAACCTGAAATCAACAATAATAATCATAGATGTCTTCTTTGGTCCAATAACCCTTCTTAAATAGCTTCGCATGTACTTTTAGGGTTTGCATGCCATTTTTAGGGTTTACGCGTCACTTTTGCATGCATGCAATTCTAATTTCATGTTGACTTTAAGCCTAAAGAAATAAGGCTTCCTTTACCATACCGATGACTTAATACTGAATGAATGCCCCGTTCTGTTCTAAGTATCAAATGTCCTCAATCAATTCCCTTTTATGCAGTACCTGCTCGAACCTATGGGAATTAAGTAGGTTAGCGGGTGTTTTGGTGCTTAATTAGAAGAGGACATTACAATTGGTATTTTTATCGTACAATCATTTGCTTTAAGCTCATTTACTTATCATGTGTTGAGATAATTTATATGCTGTCATGCTTATATATATTTGCAATATCTTGTTCCAGTATTTATTTTCATAAAACTCCTAAACAACTTACTCATCCACAAAACCACCACTAAAACGCTTAATCAACCTTAGTAACTCTTAGGGTCTACCTCCCTTGGCTTCATTAGGAGTTTGCCTAGAGGAGTCAAGATCAAGTGACAGTACTTGACTCGAGACTTGCCTTTAAGGACACACTTAGTGGCTTGAAGATTTCTGCCACGATAACCTAACCCCCCAAGTGTGTGAAAGGCGACAGCAAGTCCCACAGATCAGGCTCCTCTAACAACATCTTTATCTGACATTTCCATAGGTTGAAGTTAGAGGAACCTTCCAATTTTTGTTTGTATCTGAGACTAAATGTAGTCATAATGTTTTAGTTTCCTATAAAATGGTCTAAAACAAATGCTACTTAAAAGTTAAAGCAACAATCTGTAAATTATTTAGAATCTATGAACACATATGGTTAGATAATATAACTCAATTAGGTCACTGTTAGCACCTGCTACTGCTTTTATTAAATCTGAACATAACAAAAAAAAATATTACAAGAAAATACCCTGAAGGCTGAAACTGCTAGCTGCTAGACTCAAGAGTCTATTAATGAAACCGTACCTCTATCCTCTCTTTTATTAAACTGAAAAATACTTATTATATTCACATAAACATATTTACAAGAAGAATGCTAGCAGTGAAAGGGTATATACAATGCCTGTCATAACCGCTTCCTGAAGCCTATAAGAGCAGAAATAAAATCAGAATATACAATAGGATCCAACGTTTTGGCATCCTTGATTAATCAGGTGCTCTTGGCTAGTAATTGATAACATACCTCATCTTTCCAAAGCACAATAAAAGATGAAACATAACTACTTGATCGAAAACATACTAGCACATGAGTTTCCATATTACTAACAAGGCAGCTATCCGCAAGCAATGGCACAAACCAGAGAGTGAATCTCGTACCAGGGAATAACCATTTCCAAGTAGAGCTGCTCTCCAATAAAGTTTGTTTCTCCTCCACAATTCCCCAACAATCCCTGGCAAATCTACAGTCCCAAAAGATGTGTTTAACTCTATTTGGTCTCTATCCTCTCTCTTATAGATCTAAGAAGGGCATACTAGTGTTTACAAAATAGGTTTGCATGTGACTCAAACTCAAATAAAATTTGCTTTAATCTAAGCCAAATTTAGAAATAGAATCTACTAAAAACTAGATCCAAACCGAATCTTTAATTGGCAGGTGCTTGCATGCCTACCTCTAAGACTAATTGGTGGTGGCACATGTCTTAACCAAGGCTAGTTGGCAGGCACATGCATGCACCATCTCCCTCTATTAAGGAAGAGTGGTCCTCTAGCTTCTATGGTGCTGTTGAACAGGTGCCTAAATCCGCTGCTGTAGAAGACTGTCCGAGGTACACTTCACTAACACTTTTCCCTATCTATCATTGGTTAGAGATTGTGAAGCATATTTTTTTGGAGTGTCAGTTTGCCAAGAGTCACTGGCAGTTTCTGTAGGATTTGTAATCTGTGCTACTTTAGAGGCACATTCATTAATGGGCTGCCTTGTTTGGAGATTGCTGATCTCTTGTTTGTTTTGCTTTTTCTGGGATCTGGCATTTCTGGAGGGTTTATGCTTTATTCATTCATTGGAAGATCCAATGTAAAATTGTTTCTGAGAACGATTTTAGCTCATTGTTTGCCTTTTGTTCGTTGTGGCGTGATGAGGTATGCCATCAGCTTCGGAATCAGGGCGCTTTGTTGATCAAAGATTCCTAGGCTTTGGAGCCCATAGCATACGCTGATTTTATTTATGTTTTAGTTGCTATATGGAGAAGATTATGAACTTTATTGTATTTACTTTTCCATCTTTTGCTCTATTGTTTGTGAATATTTATCAATAAATATAAGATGTATTTCTCAAAATAAATGTATAAAAATTATATAAAATATATTAAAAAAAAATAGAGCAAATTAGGGGTAAAAATAAAGAATACCCATGAAACATATATTATTACAGATACATACTAATAGCATTCATGACTATATCCTAATACCATTCGTGATTATATCCTAATACCAGTGGGGAAAGTTGTCTCTCTCTTCATTTCCCTTTGGATTTGCTGAGATGGGGAGGGGGTTGTGACACGTTTTCCCCGTTTTTCCTCACTATGTCTATGGGATCTGTCTCGACTCTCCTTATCTTGTAGCTGGTCACTATTGTCCTTGAGGCTTGAGTCTTGGGCGATCTTTCCTCAAATAGTCTTTGTCATGACAAGCACCATCTATCATTATTATTGAATATTCGAATATGATGGCGTTCCTTTCCATTTATCCCATTTGTTAAAACCTTTATGGGAAAGGCTAGAGCATATCAAGAGACTATGATAATCATCAAACTTTCTAAGTTGAGATGCTCTTGAAACTGCATTGTACATGTTGAATGTGGCATGAAACTAGACTTGTGGTTCTATTGAATCAAGCAAGTGGTTCTAAAGTTATACATAGAGCTTCCAAAAAGTATAAAGCATCAATGCCTAAAATAGACATGAAAGCAACAGGAACAATACAAGAAAAAAACTTCAATATGAGTGTCTTTGAGAACATCTTAAGTAACCTTAAGATAACCGACACAATTTATTTGAGTGCTATTTAATAAAATGAGTAAACTCTTCTTCATTAGACTAAGAAGAATGAAATATAATATGCCAATTTCATCAATCTTGTCATTATAATCAAGAATTCCCATATGAGGTATTAATGATTCATCATACAGATTTATTAGGGTTCAGGGGTTTTCTTTCTATTGTTATTATTATTATTATAGTTTTCTTTCTGTTATTGTTATTATTATTAAAACCCTGATTAGGACTTTTGAAGCCTTGTTGGCCCTTTGTGGGGCCTAGAGGGGTTGATGGGTGCTCAATCAACACCGATACGGGCCCCTTTCATACAATTTTTGTGTGACCACGTGATTAGGAGCACATAGGTGCTGACCATTCGAGTGTTTGGGCACTCCTTGATAGGTAGGGAGCCCCTTGCATGCTCCCAATTGTGCTAGTGGCAGTGGCATGACTTTTCCACTAAAGCTTTTGTAACAATCTAGCCGTTCCCAGAGTTGCTCCTGCTGGAAATGGAATGTTTCGTACAGTTTCCAAGTTCCAAGATTTGGGGAAACATTATGAATGGGTTCCCCAATGCACAAGAGCAATTCTTGTGCAACTATGGTATCTAGGTGGTTATAAGATTTCGAAGTCCCAAGGTGTATTGCAAAGTGTTGTGGAATGCATCTATAGGGGTTAATAAGGCTTCCAATTTGTATTGTAAATTATTTGTGCATTGCTTCATAAGAACAAATCCTATTGAATCTTTGAATTTATAATGGTTGGGGGTACTCTGAAAATCATATTATCGTGGTGAAGTTTATGGTAGCTACCTAGCTTTTCTTACTAATTGAAATAATTTAGAACTACGATAAACAAAATCTTTGCTTATCTAATCCGTTAGCAAACCACTGTATGCCATTGGAGATCAAAACATCTGAAGTATTTTGTATCAATTATAATATTTATGTAAATTTCATAGAAATTATATTTTGTTGCCACAATTTGTAACTAAATACAAAGGCTAATAATTTTCAGTTCTCTTCTAACCTAGAGATATTATATATATCAAAATATCTTACTTGTTTGTCTTTTTCATTGGCAGCTTGTAAACATGAGGGGAGGGAGATTGATATCATTAAGACAGGGTGCTCAATCTCGGAGTTCAACACTAGCTATGATTCACAATATGGCATTTGAATTAGTACTTGTAAGTTGACAATTGACCATGACCCTTCATATTTGATAAAAGCATTCTTATTTGTCATTCTCATGTTCTTATTATTCTTTAGATGTTTGTTTACATGTTAAATGAGGAGAAAACCAGTTTAGTAAGTTAAGTAGGCTTGGATTTGTTTTGATTGCTTTTGTGCAATATACTCTTGAACACTATACCTAGAATTATTTTTAACACAATGGTAGAGTAAGATGTATATATTATATATTTTTATTCAGATATACTAGGCTTTTTAAGATTTTAAGCTAAATAGAATGTTATGGATTGCCTAACCACACATGAAACATGTTAAGAGAAGAAACTTCTTCTTATAAGATAAGATAAGATAATTTTATTAATGTCAAACAAATGACTAGAAAAGTAGATCAATGGGACTGCTGAGTGCAATAGTGCGGATACAATGTGGGAGGTCAAAAGTGGCTCCTACATAAAGCAAGATGTAGAACGTAAATTGCCAATTTAGCTAATACATAAAGACAAAACATTAATAGTGGAGAGTGTTGCTGCCTTTCACACACCTGGGGGGGACGTGGCATAAATCTTCAAGCCACTCGGTGTGTCCTTGGAGGCAAGTCTCGAGTCAAGGCTGTCACCTTGTTCTTGACTCCTCCATTTAGGCCAACTCCTAACGAAGCCAAGGGGGGTAGACCCTATTTAGTTTCTAAGGCTGTTAAGGCTTAGTGTAATGGTGATGATTGAGTTATTTAGGAGTTTGATGAAAGTAAATATTAGAACAAGTATTGCAACAGAATTTAAGCACAACAGCATAAAGATTAATGCATGATATATAAAGCACATAGAAATAGATGATTGTATAATGTAAAGAACTAGTGCCAAAATGGAGTCCACAGATAAAGGTGCTGTTGTGTTGCTGAGAGAAAATGTTGCAAGTGCTCTTGGTCAGTTTTAAATTAATGTGGAGATGAGTTGATTAATTTATGAGGGGAAGGGAACTCCAGATATGTTCGAAGGTACAAGGAGTATGTCGAAAACCTTTATTCGATGCGGCTCTCCGCAAGGAATATGTGGGCTGGTTGGAGTCTCTGAGACGTGTTCAACACTACACCAACAAGGGTGTAGCCTAACGGTGTCTTGAGGTCATTGCCCAGTTGTTCGCGCTTCCTTTGTGGATTTTTCCACCGCATCGGATCAAATCAAGGCATTGGATTTTCGCCTAGGGAGGTTAATTGAAATGTGAGAGTTAATTAAGCTAGTCACCCACGTTGCTTTTGATGCAGCCAACTGTTCGGTCTGTTGTCGCCCAAAACTGGCACATGAGTGCCGAAGCCCAAAATGCAAGCACGTCGACCCAGTGACAACTCTCTCTCGAGAGGCCAATGTCACCACAACCCTCTCTCCTTGCTTCAGGTTGGCTCTTCTCCAACTCTAGGGTGGTTTCCCTAAGCTAGGATCGCTAAGGCAGGTGCAGCGAAAGGGCAAGGTGATTTGAAGAGGCTGCCTTAGAGAAACGTTTGTAACAAAAAATAAAAGGATTGTACTTGATGGATAGGAAGGGAAGGGAGGATCAGTCCTCGAGGGAAGACCAATGCCAGTACCAGAAGGGAGGATGGAGTCAAAAGGGGACTCAGGGAGGCCTTGCGGTTCACAAAAGCGAGACTAAGCTGGTACGTTCCATAATCGAAGGCAAGGAGAATGGAAGTATAACTGACTACTATCCATTACTCCTAAGACCTTCAAAAATGTAACGTCGACAATCAAGTTGACAACTGCAAATGATTGCCCAATGGGCTAGATTATAGCCTTCTATGCTAAGTCTAGTCTATGACTTATGAAAAACAGAAAAACCACGACAGAGATGCCCAATATATGTCCGAAAAACCCAACATGACTTTTTCTTTATTCAACTCTAGGGAAAAATCCTCCCAACCAATTTTTCCATGTTTACAATGAAGAAGCCTTGCTTCTTTTATAGGCCCAAAACAGGCTCCCATAATAAAATAATAAAATAAAGTGAGATAAAGGTGAGAGAAAAGGAAAATCCACTTTTCTCTCAAACCCAATCTCAAAGACTACTACTTTAACTAAAAGGAAATCCTCCACAATTATTGGCTCCAAACTCTACATAGCCAAAGCCGACTCAAACCAAATATGCCATAAGCCAAACTAAGGTAAAAAGTAACTTTTTAAACAAGAAGAACACTCCATACTGCCACGAAAGCATAAATGCCCGTGACTTGATGAATTCACCACTCATGAGGAGGGTGGGGCTGCCACATGGGCGAGTTATGCAGAAAAAATTGCGCCTCATGTGGAGTGGACTCCAACCATTCTCCCACCACTGAAGATGATAGAGCTGGGGATCGAATAGGTGGCAAAGAGGCAATCAAAAAACAAGACCACCACCTGCGAAATGCTTTGAAGAAAAAATCTAAGGAGTCGCGAAACCGGTCCCGACTGGCTGCTAGTGAAATTGATTGCACAAAGAGATGCCACCTGAGAGCACTCCGAAGACCCCATTCAGTTGCTTGTGAGAGAAATCAGCTGCCAATCGACAGAGAAATCAGTCCTTGCCTGTAATTTGCCAGTCGTTTGAGAGCTAAGTGTTGGCATGAAATCGGATCACACCCTGAGTTGGCGCTTCAGGTCGGTGTTCAATGAAGACGTGGGTGATATGCACTTTCAACACTTGAAACGAACCCAACCGATATGAATTTTACACAATTGATTCCTGAGGGCAATGTCTCCAATTTAATGAACACGTCGCTGGAATCTCCTGTTGAAACCCGAAACAAGTGGGACGCCGATGATGATGGGTCTGTGCGCTCCGACTCGTTCATGGTGGAAACTACCAGTCTGTTGAAGAATGCCAGCCTTTGATACTGAAACGGTGACGCCAATCACGGGGGTAATTTGATGCTGCCACCAACTTGAACTGCCACGAGAACGCTAAGTCTAACACGAACGGCTGCTCGTGGAAATCCAGTTTGCACTGAGCTGTCAGAGAAAGCGTAAATATACACTCAGCTACCCGTGAATTGTTTTGTAGCTTCTGCTGTGTGTTTGGCACTCCTCCAACCGCGAAGTCATGTGGAGATGGACGGTTGGTATCTACCACTTGATACCAGCGTTTGACCGAGGGTGCTGGAGGCACCATAGACTTTACAAAATAATCACGTGCATCGAAAGCTTATGTAGAGATCGTGCCAACATTCAAATCGATCTCTACTCATCAAGATACTGTTACACATATGAGATTTGATTTGAAACTGATCTCGTGAGTCATTCGATAAGAACATCCTTATACTCACCTGTGGCTAAACAAAAAATCAGAAGGATGTTGGTATTCCTATGGATCCATATCCATTGAAACTTGACTTGATTGTTTAAGATGATCTGCATACTCAGTTTCCAATTGATTAGCAGGACGACGATGATCCAACTCATTGTATGGATCAATCACCAAGCCATGTACCCCATGTCTAAAAATTGCTGCCTTTGCAAGCATTATTTCAGACTCACTAAAATACTCAGGAACACATATTCTTCTCCAGCAATCCTCGTAGTCATTATTTCCTTCTGAATCCAATAGCAGTTCACGAGCTTTTTCTTTGGTTGCAACATTCCGGCCTGCTCCACAGCTCATTGCTGTAGCACCACCGATAGCATTTGCCAATGCTAGAGTGGTTATCATGGGCATCAAATTTATGCAACCAACAACAATAGCAGCTGCAAAGCTATCTCCACATCGTACAGTATCTGTAATATCAACCTTCAATGCTGGTGCATAGAACAATCCTTTGGATGTCACCATCATTGATCCTCCAGAACCCATTTTGATGATTACCCTCTTGTTGAAAAGCCCTCTGTGAAGCAAATCTTGAGTAGCCAAAGCAGGGTTTGCAAGTCCAGTCAAGGACTCGGCCTCTTTAGCAGTGAGAAGAAGGACATTACTCATGCTTAAAATCCTTCTAAGTGTTGCTTGTTGCTCAGGAGTCCCGTGAAGAAGGGATTTGTTACGCGGTCCTGGATCAAAAAAGATGGAAATCCTTGCATCCCTTGCCCATTCAAGTGTAGAAACGATTAAACCAGCAAAGCATGCTGACTGTCTTCACGAATACTAACACAACCTGTCAAATCGGGGGGTAACATCTGGCTCCATGGGGGACGTGTGCTCTCAGAGAGAGCATACGAGAACCTCAGACTCTCTGAGTTTTCGTAGACCACTACCTTCAAAGAAAATACAGAATGCAGTGGGGATGGCTTGATTCACACCCCAAAAACTGCTTATTACAACTTGAAATAGAAACAAGGGCATAAAAACTAACAATTGTAAATGCTCATGCAAGAGCTTATTTTTCCTCCTACCTACACTAACATGAATCTAACACACGTTAGGTGTATGCATACCACCAATGAAGCCATTCCAACATCTTTTCCATGCCAAATTTCCTTTTTCTGAGCTTGGTTAGTGAAAGAAACAAAGATATATTCATCATAAGACAACTATGCCTTGCAATCTGCTCATGAATAAAGCTGAACTGTAACATCAGATTGTTAGGATGTGAGAAATTATACCAGGAAGAATCATACTGTGCACAAGAAGCCTCTATCCACTGGTTGATAGGGCTCACATACAAACCTTCATTGTCAAACTGCTCAAGCTGATCTTCTATTACAGCCGTGTCAGAAGGCTATTCTGAAATGTCTTCAACCAAGGGTTCTTGTAATGCTCCCTCAATCAGATCTTCAATGGTCTGTTCTTTAAGCTCAGGATGGACCCTAGGGATGAGGGCACCATATTCTTTAGCAATCTGCCCAATCTCATCAACTGTTCCATCATGCCAGTGGAGGAGAAAACTCTTGAAAAACTTTGCCACTGAATCTATGGATTCATCCAAAAGGCCATAGGACCAAATCAATGCATCCCCTTCCAACGTTATAGCAAAAATGACCATAATATCATCCTCATGATGAACATTAAAATCAGCCATCAGTTTGTAGAGAGAAGCAATATGATGGGTGGCTGAAACATCGTCATTTCCATAGAACTTGGGAAGAATGTCATGCACCTTCCCACGGTCGTAGCACTTATTAGGAAATCCATGGATTTTTGAGAAATCCAGCGAGCTGTAAGCTTCGCGCCAAATATCCCACGGCTTTTCCATATCATCATCCATAAATCAATAACGAGGTACTAAATCTGAAAAATGCATATAATCATACCTCATACCAAACTGTGGAGTCGCCAAGGTGAGCTTGAAAGCCTTCCAATGAGTGTGCTCACCTCTACACCCGATAGGATCCTTAGATCTGCAAAAGGACAAGGGCTCTGTCCCTTCGTGATTTCGCCATGTGAGAAGAAAAATCTGCAATGTGATTTCCCACAAATGTCAATGAAGCATAGTCTTCAAAATCCGGGAACTGGACTTTGTCCTCGGCAACGACGCCAAAATGTTGCTAAAATGTTGTCGCCCAAAACTGGCACTCGAGTGCTGAAGCCCAAAATGCTAGTGCGCCGACCCAATAACAATTCTCGAGAGAGAGGCCAATGTCACCGCACACCTCTCTCCTTGCTTCAGGTTGGCTCTTCTCCAACTCTAGGGGGTTTTCGTAAGCCAAGATTGCTAAGGCAGGTGCAGCGAAAGGGCAAGGTGATCTGAAGAGGTTGCTTTAGAGAAACATTTGTAACAAAAAGGAAAAGGATTGTACTTGATGGACATGAAGGGAAGGGAGGATCAGTCCTCGAGGGAAGACCAGTGCCAGTACCAGAAGGGAGGATGGAGTCAAAAGGGGGCTCAGGGAAGCATTGCGGTTCATAGAAGTGAGACTAAGCTAGTACGTTCCATAATCGAAGGTAAGGAGAATGGAAGTATAACTGACTACTATCCATTACTCCTAAGACCTTCAAAAATGTAACGTCGACAATCAAGTTGACAACTGCAAATGATTGCCCAGTGGGCTAGATTATTGCCTTCTATGCTAAGTCTAGTCTATGACTTATGAAAAACAGAAAAACGATGACAGAGATGCCCAATATATGTCCGAAAAACCCAACATGACTTTTTCTTTATTCAACTCTGGGGAAAAATCCTCCCAACCAATTTTTCCATGTTTATAATGAAGAAGCCTTGCTTCTTTTACAGGCCCAAAAAAGGCTCCCATAATAAAATAATAAAATAAAGTGAGAAAAATGTGAGAGAAAAGGAACATCCACTTTTCTCTCAAACCTAATCTCAAAGACTACTACTTTAACTAAAAGGAAATCCTCCACAATTATTGGCTCCAAACTCTACATAGCCAAAGTCGACTCAAACCAAATATGCCATAAGCCAAACTAAGGTAAAAAGTAACTTTTTGAACAAGAAGAACACTCCATACTTCCACAAAAGCATAAATGCCCATGACTTGGTGAATTCACCACTCATGAGGAGGGTGGGGCTACCACATGGGCGAGTTATGTAGAAAAAATTGCGCCTCATGTGGAGTGGACTCCAACCATTCTCCCACCACTGAAGATGATAGAGATGGAGATCGAATAGGTGGCAAAGAGGCAATCGAAAAACAAGACCATCGCCTGCGAAATGCTTTGAAGAAAAAATCTAAGGAGTCGCGAAACCGGTCCCGACTGGCTGCCAGCGAAATTGATTTGCACAAAGAGATGCCACCTGAGAGCACTCTGAAGACGCCATTCAGTTGCTCGTGAGAGAAATCAGCTACCAATCGACAGAGAAATCAGTCCTTGCCTGTAATTTGCCAGTCGTTTGAGAGCTAAGTGTTGGCATGAAATCGGATCACAGCCTGAGTTGGCGCTTCAGGTCAGTGTTCAATGAAGACGTGGGTGATATGCACTTTCAACACTCGAAACGAACCCAACCGATATGAATTTTACACAATCGATTTCTGAGGAAAATGTCTCCAATTTGATGAACACGTGGCTGGAATCTCCTGTTGAAACCTGAAACGAGTGGGATGCCAATGATGACGGGTCTGTGCACTCCGACTCGTTCACGGTGGAAACTACCAATCTGTTGAAGAATGCCAGCCACTGATACTGAAACGATGACACTAATCACGGGGTAATTTGATGCTGCCACCAACTTGAACTGCCACGAGAACACTAAGTCTAACACAGACGACTACCCATGGAAATCCAGTTTGCACTCGGCTGTCAGAGAAAGCGTGAATATACACTCAGCTATTTGTGAATTGTTTTGTAGCTTTTGCTGTGTGTTTGGCACTCCTCCAACCGCGAAGTCATGTGGAGATGGACGGTTAGTATCTACCACTTGATACCGGCATTTGTCCGAGGGTGCTGGAGGCACCACAGACTTTACAAAATAATCACGTGCATCGAAAGCTTATGTAGAGATCGTGCCAACATTCAAATTGATCTCTGCTCGTCAAGATACTGTTACACATATGAGATTTGATTTGAAGTTGATCTCGTGAGTCATCCGATAAGAACATCCTTATACTCACCTGTGGCTAGACAAAAAATCAGAAGGATGTTGGTATTCCTACGGATCCATATCCATTGAAACTTGACTTGATTGTTTAAGATGATATGCATAATCAGTTTCCAATTGATTAGCAGGACGGTGATGATCCAACTCATTGTATGGATCAATCACCAAGCCATGTACCCCATGTCTAAAAACTGCTGCCTTTGCAAGCATTATTTCAGATTCACTAAAATACTCAGGAACACATATTCTTCTCCAGCAATCCTCGTAGTCATTGTTTACTTCTGAAGCCAATAGCAGTTCACGAGCATTTTCTTTGGTTGCAACATTCCGGCCTGCTCCACAGCCCATTGCTGTAGCACTACCTATATCATTTGCCAATGCCAGAGTGGTTATCGTAGGCATCAAATTTATATAACCAACAACAATAGCAGCTACAAAGCTATCTCTACATCCTACAGTATCTGTAATATCAACCTTCAATGCTGGTGCATAGAACAATCCTTTGGATGTCACCAACCTTGATCCTCCAGAACCCATTTTGATGATTACCCTCTTGGTGAAAAGCCCTCTGTGAAGTAAATCTTGAGCATCCAAAGCAGGGTTTGCAAGTCCAGTCAAGGACTCGGCCTCTTTAGCAGTGAGAAGAAGAACATTACTCATGCTTAAAATCCTTCTAAGTGTTGCTTGTTGCTCAGGAGTCCCGTGAAGAAGGGATTTGTTACGTGGTCTTGGATAAAAAAAGATGGCAGTCCCTGCTTCCCTCGCCCATTCAAGTGTAGAAACGATTAAACCAGCAAATCATGCTGCCTGTCTTCACGAATACTAACACAACCTGTCAAATCGGGGGGTAACACAATCGAACCGCAGCGGTGCAGAGCATACACAACGGAGTCTACGAAATTTTAAGGGTTTTATTAGTTTTTTTTGTTAAAAAAAAAGTGACCTCCAAGAGTCTCTTTTGGTTCAAGTGAACCTCCATCGGGAAAGCAAGGAGGGGTATATTTAATTAAAATTTTAAGATAAAATGAACTTAGAAAGCAACATTGATAGAGAAAGTTTTCTATTTAGTCCTACCACGCATCTCTTTCCCCTTTCGGGTGACTCGGGAAGTCGTGGAATGAGCTGTAGTATTACTTTGAATATGGAATGATATGATAAGATTTGCAATATTAAACAAAGCATACTATCCTGTAGATGAATAAGGCAAACTAAACTAAAGCAAAAAAAAAAGTGCAAGAAGGGACATTGACATGAATCCCCCCTGGGGGGATGGGGAGTGGGCTCGAAAGAGCCTGCTCGAGATATCTTTATTATGCTCGGTTACAATGCTTAGAAGAATTGCTCTTTGGTCCTTGTTATCTGGGACCCAAAGGATTACAATAAAGAGAAAAAAGAAACCCAGCTGTGGGGGGAACTTCTGGGAAGCTTCGGATGGCCAAAAATTGTATTTTCAGGCAGAGTTTCCTTCTCCTTTTCGATGGACCTGCTAAAAACCAGCAAGCTTTATTAGTAACAAAGTAGCCAAAAACACTTTGTAAGTGTTTTTGGACAACACACAAAAATTTGGAAATTTTTTCTAAGTTAAAACTATAAAAAAATGCCTAAGTTAACCAAGGAAAGCAAGGTTTCCTTGGGATCCTGGCTTGCCTTTTGGGCAGCCAATGCAATGTGCACTTTAGATGCTAGATTTAACTTTTAATAAAGAAAGACTATTCACTATAAACAAGCTTTAGATTTAGCTTAAAACCGCTTATAATAAATGAAAGACTTTTATTACTAGATCTAGTTTTTTAAAGAGAAAGGACTTGGATCTTTTTCTTAGATGAAACTAAATCTATGCATGCAACTCCTATATGTTTAGATATAGGAAAGATATTAACATTAAAACAATAGATCTAAGATATAAGAGCCAAGTAACCAGGGAAGTAGATATTAACATTAAAACAATAGATCTAAGATATAAGAGCCAAGTAACCAGGGAGGGAAGTATTGACTAAAAAGGAGAAATAGTGAAAGAGGTGGCTTGGTGCCCGAATGATCAACCGTGGAGTTTTCCGGTGGAATGTCGAGGGACTACACCTTTGAGAAAGTTTGGAGAGTTTGGTTGGTGTAGACTTCTCCTTTCTTTGATAGGTAGCTCCTTTGTATCTAGCATTCCTCATTTCTAATATTTTTTCCTGGGAAGGCATTTCATCATAAGTCTGAGAGATGAAATCTTTTTCGAGACTATAATCTATGGCCTGTTGCCAATGTTGGTCTGTCAAAGGGTAGGTTCGACCTACCATGTTCACGAACTCAGGCTCGCTTGATGGTGTATCCTGGCTACTAATCTCAGGGAGTCCATGTTCCATAACTTGATTTGTAATGTAACAAGTACTTTCCTGATGAAACTGAGAACAATGCCTGCAAAATGGAATTGCATCCTCTACTAGGTTGACAGAATCCAATTGGTTTGGAATCCCAGGTTCTTGAGTTTTCTTTTGATACATCTAATTAGGATTTGGTTGAAAGTTCCTTGGTGCATGAGAAGCACGCTTTCTTTCCATCATAACCAACCTATTCTGAATATGATTTAGTTGAGCAACATGATTGGCCATCTGTTGGTTTTGATTAGTCACCAAGGTTTTCATCATTTCGGCCATTTCCTTCATAGGATCTTTAGATGCTTCCTTATCCTCTGATTCAACAGCCTTTCCCTTAGATTCTTTGTTATAGGAAGAGTTTCCTCTAGTGTACCCTGGTATGTTGGACTTACTCGATGATTGCATATTTTTTTCAATTTTCTCGGCCAATTCCTGGGCAGTCTTTAGATCAGCAGGTTCTTTATCTCTTAACTGATACCTCAAATCTCCAGTGAATGCTTCAATATAATAGATGAGGATAGCAGCATCATTTGGCTTGATGTCTTTATGAAGATCAGAAACAATGCGCCTGAATTTTGTATTAATTTCATCCATGGTTTCATTTTCCATCTTTTTTATGTTATGGAGGGCAGCAAGCTGGTGTCTTGGTTCCTTTTTCTCTCCCCATTTCTTTCTAAAACCATTTCGGAATTCACTAAGAGTCTTATAAGAATTATCAACTAAGTCGAGGTACCATTCTCTAGCATCATCTTCTAAGGATAAAGCAAAGAGCTTCATTTTGACGTCGTCATGGTCATGGGAAACATCGTTGCAATAACTAACCAGGAGCTTTTCAAACTTCTGAAGGTGAGACTTGGCTGTGATGGCATTGTTGCCTTGAAAAGTGGGGAGCTTCTTGATAGCATCATTCGAAATGACATGGGGAGCACCTGCTATCTGAGAAAAGTTAAGGGGTTTGAAGAAATCTGTCATTTCTTGAGATTGATGGATATGACTCTACAAATAAATGATGGATATCTGAGAGGGATTGGGACCCTAAATCTTCAAGGATTTTACGAGAAGTCTGTCTATTTAATCTCCTTCTATAAGCCCTTTCAGGCTCAGGGATGAGATCAAATACTCCTTCGGAGTTCCTTTGGGTAGAATACCTTGTAGGGATATTAAACAAAGGAGTCGCTAGATGGATCGAGTTTTGATTTAAAATTTTAAAGACAAGATCTATCAAAATTTTTATCTTTTTAGAAACAAAAAGTTAAGTCGTACTCGAGAATAAAAAGATTTATCCCCGGCAATGGCGCCAGAAAATGTTGCTGCCTTTCACATACCTAGGGGGGGCGTGGCAGAAATCTTCAAGCCTCTCGATGTGTCCTTGGGGGAAAGTCTCGAGTCAAGGCTGTCACCTTGTTCTTGACTCCACTGTTTAGGCTAACTCCTAACGAAGCCAAGGGGGGTATACCCTATTAAAGAAAATCTATGGTTTTTAGTTTACGAAAAAAAAGACTAAATCTAGGAGTTAATATGAAATGGATAAAATAACATGACGGACTATTGCAAGAAAGAGATCACGTCAACAACATATGACAATGTGAGCACCATTCATGACATTTTGCAATAATTGATTAAGCATTGAAAGTAAAATAGACCAGTGCTGATGAATATGGAGTGCTTGTAAAAGTGGAGTGTTGTTGTTTCGTGTAAGTATTGCAGCTGTCTCGTTGGTCAGTTTTAAAATTATTAATGAGTAATTAAGGGTGTGGGTTAATTGTGCGTTTGGCCCAATAAGTCAAGTCCATTCGAATTGAGTGCTAAAGCAGTAATACCAAGTGTCCAACGGGGTGAGGATGAACCTGCTTGGAGTAGCCCCTTGACTCTGTAGTAGTTACCCTCTGCAACCTCTCGAGTTCTCGAGAAAATCACTTGTGTGGATTTTCCTATTATCTAGTAATTCGTATCCCTTTCAGATACAACCAACTGATCATACAAGCTGCAGCGGTGTAGAGCATACGGGAAAGGAGTCTTGGTAATTTTTTAAGGATTTTAAACTTGTGTTTTTGTTAAAAATAAAAACCTCCAAGAATCTCTTTCGGTCCAAATGGACCTCAATCGGGAAGGCGAGGAGGGGTTGATTTTAGATAACAGAAAAAATGCCAGCAACAATCACAGATTATCTAATTAGTCCTACCATGCATCTCTTTCCCTTTTCGGGTCAATCGGGAAATCGTGGGGTAAGTAGTATGATTACTTTGAATTTGTGGATATTGAAAGTATGAAATGCAGATTCAAAGCATACAATGCTGCAATACACGACTAAACTAAAAAAGGTGAAAAAGTGCAAAAAAAAAACATAAGACGCAGGATCCCCCCTGGGGGGATGGGGAGTGGGCTCGAAAGAGCCTACTCTGAAGCCTTTTTATTAACTCGGTTACAATGCTTTAGAGGAAATGCACTTTGGTCCTTGTTATCTGGGATCCAAAGGCTTACAAAATAAAAGGAAAAGAAGTCCGGCTGAGGGGGGAACTTCCTAGAAGCTTTGGATGTCCAGAAAATGTGCTTTCAGGCAGAGTTTCCTTCTCTTTTTTAATGGACCTGCTAAAAACCAGCAAGCTAATGTCAGTAAAAAGTGCTCAAAAATACTTTAGAAGTGTCTTTGGACAACACAAAAAATACCCACAAAAATCTCAGTTAAAAAGGTAAGACAAAAGAGCAAAAATGAACCAAGGAAAGCAAGCTTTCCTTGGGATCTTGGCTTTCCTTTTGGGAAACCAATATGATATGCACTTAAATGCAAGATTCAACTTTAAAAGTTTAGGCAAACTACTTTCAAATGACAAGTTAAGAATATGGTTCAAATTTGCATGCAAATGAAAGTAGATTTAACTAGATCTATTTAATGAAGGATGAATCTTTTGTACAAAACTTTCAAATCTCGACTATGAGCTTTAAGAAGATACATTTATGTTAATTTTCACTCTAAGATGGTAGATCTAAAAAATTAAAGCTATGAACCAAGTAACCAAGTAGATTTTAAATTTTGAAAGGAGAAAGAGAAGAGAGCAAGCTTGTAGCTGTGAAGATCAACCGAAGAGCTTCCGGTGGAAGCAGTTGGACTATGTAGAATGAAAAGGTGAAGATGATGAGGAACAAACTTGTTCAAAACCTTCTCCATGGAAACCTGTAACTAGCATAAATAAAACTTGCAGAGAGATTTGTGAGATCCAATGATATACATATAAAAGACTAGAGCAGCATAATAATAAACTTATTGAAAATGCCAGATCTTGATCTTTACATACATATGAACAATATAATCTATAAATAAACTTATTTGAAGACTCTTTCCTTTCGATTGGGAGCAATCCTGACAAGGTTAGATTCACAAATCCAGCAAGAAAAAAAATGCACCAAATACAGGTTACCTCAAGCATGAGCAACAATATTCATCCAACTGAATGCCTTACACCATCTAGCCTCCAAAGCTTTTCTTTATTCACAATGAAAAAATATAGCAGTATTACAATGGCAACGGCTCTTCATCCAACTCTAACTAGCTTGGAATGGAGAAGGCTGTGCTTTATTTATAATAATAAAAAAAACAAAAGGGGGGACCATCAAGTGCCAATGAAGTCGAGTGGTTGAGTGATTGAAGGGATTGTAATTGGAGTTAGAGTGGAGATGAGTCATGAGGTTGGCAACACCTTGATGGGAGGTGCACCACCTCTCCATAATCCAACCACACATCAATTGTGAAATCGCCAACAAGAGAGATGCGCCACCTTAAACTTTTGACAAGTCGCCTTTGAGGGATATGATGTCAATCTTTGAGGGATATGATGTCAAACTATCTTGATTCGATTTCAAAAATATCCAATCAATTTGGATATGACCTCCAATGAAACTTATTCGCTGCCACATGAGCCAAAGCGTGGGATTGTGTGGTGGGTGCATTCTTTATTTGATGAAGTTGCCACCTTTCATTTGGGCCCCACTTTTGATTCGCCTTACTCCTTAAAACATTCGCCTTCATCAAATTTGACTTTCAAACATGCGATTTATGTGCCATGCATGAACCATGCGATTTATGGAGTGGTGCATCATCATTTGGAGTTGACGTCATCACTTAAGATATATCATTATCCACTTCTTAATTTAACCAAAGTCTTATTATGCCTTTCCAATTTTTATGAAGTTGCTAACCATGGGAAATCCACTTGCCATGTCACCCACTCACTATTTGACAAATTTTTTGCCTTTTAATTTTTGACTTTTAGTGCCAAAATGACGTAATTTAGCATAACAATGCTCTTCTGATGCATCTTTAGCTAAAAAAAGCCCCACGGGGTGTTCCGACTACCCAACTGAAGTGGAAAGTGGTCCCTGGGATAAAGTGGACGCTCTGGATGTGAAAATGAGTGTTCCCACGTCACAAACGGACTCCGTATATGACTTTTATTACATTTTGAAATTTTCTAATTAAACCATTAAAAATGGCCTAATTTTGCGGAATTTTTTTATTTTCTTGGAAACTGACGAAACTCTAGGGAGACCTAGCACATGTCCATACGACTCAAAATCAATGCCTAGCATGTTGAAAAACATTGACACGAAGGCTCTAATAACCTCCTAAGGTCGAAACACCAAGACGACTACCCCAACTTTGGAGGTGTGAGTGAAAAATTCAGAAATTATTAGTCGTTTGTTCAACAACCAATAATAACCGAGGGAAAAAACGCTCTGGGCTAGTCGGCTTGATGCTCAAGTCCGGGAAGCCGAGCCTTTTATAAAAAATTAAATGCTAGGACATTTTTTACAATTTCCCCAAGGGGGTATGAACAAGTATTTATAAAAAAAATAACAAAAAGCTCCTAGACAAAGCCTGAATGACTTATGAATTCTGAAAGGTGAACAAGTGTATGTTCTCATCACCTGGCTCACTTGATAATACCGACTAAGTATGACTTAGTAGGTAACACGGCCCAGTTCTAGTCTCTTTGTATCATCAGTGGTCTTAGTTAAGAAGAAGGATGGCACATTGCGAATGTGAATCGATTTCAGAGCACTCAACAAAAAGACAATAAAAAACAGGTATCCCATTCCTAGGATTGATGAACTCATGGACGAGCTGCGGGGTGCCAAATACTTTTCAAAGATTGATCTTCGCTCAGGGTACCACCAGATCTGAGTAAGGGATCAAGACATTTCCCAAACAGCTTTCTGTTGCCACTATGGTCACTATGAGTTCTTGGTCATGCCTTTCGGACTCACCAATGCTCCAGCCACCTTCCAGTTGTGCATGAACCCTACTTTCAGAGCTCAGTTGCGTAAGTATTTGCTAGTATTCTTTGATGATATTTTAATTTACAACAAAACTTGGGAGGGGCATCTGAAACACTTAGACGAGGTATTGAGCATTCTAGAAGAGCACTCGCTTTACGCGAAGATGTCTAAGTGTGAATTTGGCATGAAAGAGATGTTGTATCTAGGGCACATCATCAATGCAGAAGGGGTACAGGTTCATATGGAGAAAATTCGAGCTAGCAGGGATTGGACCTCGCCAAAGACAATTACTGAACTGAAAGGCTTCTTAGGCCTTTGCACATATTATCGGAGGTATGTTAAGGGGTTCTCCCAATTCGCTGCACCACTCACCGATCTCACAAAGAAGGGGGCCTTCACATGGACCGATTTAGCATAGAGATCTTTCAAAAATCATCATGAGATCTTGCCCGGTTTTGGCACTACCAGACTTCTCTCAGCCATTTGTAGCAGAATGTGATGCATCAGGGGAAGGACTAGGGGCAGTACTTATGCAAAACCATCACCCGATTGCATTCGAGAGCAGGAAACTGAAAAACTATGAGCGCCACTACTCCATATATGACAAGGAGATGCTAGCCATCTTATATGCTGTCACTAAATTCAGACAGTACCTGGTGGGCAACAAATTCAAAATCAAGACAGATCATAACAACCTCATGTACTTCTTGGAGCAGAAGGAGTTGAATGAGCGCCAACAGAAATGGGTCAGCGAGGTGTAGGCCTATGATTTCGAGATAGAGTATGTGAAGGGTAAGAATAATGTAGTAGCTGATGCATTATCCATACGACCTGCTTCATTATCTCTCATGAGTATATCCACGGATTGGAGATCTCTTCTCTTAATAGAGTACTCCAAAAACAAATTTGCTTGCGAGCTATTGGATGGACAGATTCAGGATGACAGGTACAGAATTATTGATAACATCATCTATTACAAGGGCTGGATATACCTCGTCCTAGAATCAACCTTAAAAAGGAAGATCATACAAGCATCACATGACTCACCATTATCAGGACATCAGGGTTTCTTGAAGACCTACAGGTAGATCCGAGAGAGGTTCTCATGGAAGGGCCTCAAGGGGGAAGTTATGCAGCACGTTCAAGAATGCAGCATCTGTCAGCACAACAAGATCGAACACATTCATCCAGCCAGTTTACTTCAGCCACTACTGATTCCGGAGCAGAAGTGGGAAAGTATTTCCATGGACTTCATTACAAGGTTGCCCAAGGTGCAGGGACGAGACTGCTTATACGTCGTGGTAGATCGGCTGACCAAATTTGCCCACTTCTTTGCTATCTCATCCGATTATTCAGCAGCACAGGTAGCCGAGATATTTTTTAGAGAGGTCTTCAGATTACATGGGCTACCCCAGGCCATTGTCAGTGATCGGGACAGTGATTAATTTTGCATAATTATCCTATATTAATAAATTGTCTATGGTTCATTATAAATGCTATCTCTGAATGCTTAATCAAAAGTATGGAATTTATACTTATCTTTTAATCTCTTGTTGCAACGTGGATTGCTCTTTTGATTTTGTGTCACATCCATAATAAGTAAACACCTTCAAATCATAATAACTCCTAAACAACACCCATCCGCATCCGCAACTTTAAGAACACTTTAACAACTTAAGAGCCATAGAAACTCTTTTGTAGGGACTACCCCCCTTGGATTCGTTAGGAGTTAGCCTAAACAGAGGAGCTAGGAGTAGGTGACAATACCTAGCTCTGTGCTTGTCCCCAAGGTCACACCTCTCCCACTTTCCTAAGTGAGGAGAGAGCTTTCATTAGATTTCTGCTGCTGGTGTGCAATCGACGGACAACATGTCGTAGGATAGGCCTACTGAGAAAGAAGAATCTGACATGCGGAGGAAAGACTGGGTTTTGTGGTCCCAACGAATCATTCAGTGGTTTCCCCGCTACTTTTGGCTGCAAAACGTGGATCTGCCAATTACCCTTCAGAATGTGCTGGATCTCCGAATACTGAAATATATGATGAATGTTGTGGATAAACCTCGATGATCTATCCCAATAAGAGACTAGGGTAGATATCTCACTGCCGAACCCTCGCTAGCTGAAGACATCGTCTCCAACCCCAACTGCCGCGGCTGCACGCTGTGCTGCTGCTCGAAACTCCAAAATCAATCAACAACAATAATATATAGCCTCTCTAGTGTAATCACCCTCTTAAATAGAACTTCATGCGCTTTTACAGTGCGCATGTCACTTTTAGGGTTTATGTTTCGCATTTGCATGCATGCAATTATAATTTGTTGTTGACTTTTAAGCCTAAAGAAATAAGGCTTCTTTTATTCGACTGATGACTTGACACTGAATGAATGTCCTGTTCTACTCTAAGTATCAAATTCCCTCAGTCAATTCCCTTTCATGCAATACCCGCTTGAACCTATGGGAATTAAGTAGGTTAGCGGGTGTTTTGGATGCTTAATTAGACGGGGACATTACATTCTTAGTCCATTAAACTTGGATCTAAGAGCTTACAATGGTGCACTAAGGTACTATAGCAAAGTGGGTGTCCACCGGATTGTTCTGAGCCTTCCTTGATGGTCTTGGTCACCCCAAAACTTCACTTTTATGCACGGACTTGCTAAAAACCAGTAAGCTAAAAGTGTTAGAAAATGATGGGAAAGACAATACAAAAATAAAAAAAATTGAAAAAAATTGTAAGTACAAATTTCCTAGCTTTAGATCTAATCGAATGATGGAGTTCTTTTAAAAACAAATCAGATCTAAATGCTTAAAGAATGATGGATCCAAATAATAAGCATGAAAAGAAAGATCTACTTCTTAAGCATAATAAAAAAGTAACCGAGAAAGAGAGAGAGTTTGGGTTTGAAAGAGGAAGAAGAGAAAGCTTTGCTCAAGCTTGAATCCTTCTAAGACTTGAAGGTATGGTATTAATGGGTGTTATCACATATATAGTAGCCGAGCTACCATATTCTATTTTTCAGATTTTAGTACACTTTTGAGCCAGTTCCCTTACATATGAGATGCTGAGATGAGCATCTATGATGGATCATTATTTGATGGACTATAGTACTCTCCCATTGCCATGACTGAGTCTCAAGACACTCAGATTTGAGGACTGATGTAGTCATTTAGCCATTTGCAGAGCAGTCAACAGTGCCCAGAGTTGCATTAGTAGCTTATCATTGGACAGTCGTTGGTTCAGATTTATTATTTACGTGTTTATGACCCAGCATATGTTATCTTGTGTTATGGTTTTTATTGCTCTTATACTTATTCTTGTGACATGTCTTAGCATCTAGTGTCATGATCTGGCGGTCATATAAATATGTGGACTTGGATGAATTGATATTATGTATGTATGTCCCTACTTAGACCTGGAAGTTCTTGACCCATACTCATTGGTTTTACCCTCCTTAGGGAGAATAGAGGTAGTCATTCCCACCATCCTTTGGCTTTCTAGTGTTGGTTTCATGGTTCACTATCTCCACTCATCCATTACCTTCTAGTTGTGTTTCCAACCCGACTTACTACTTGACTTGTGGCATGGAGGACCTTTCCCCACTAGAGCCTCTTTGTTGGACAAGCTTCCCTGTTTATTTGTGTCTCGGCTCTGAGTTGCCTAGGTTGTGTTGGCTAAACCTGAAACAAGTAGCGCTGCCATCAATACAATGTATTTAGAAATGAATGAATATCTTATTGAAAAATCCCATTCATGAAAAGTAGTGTTTTTAAACATACATGAATGCAAGGCAAGTCTAATGAAATTGGCTCTGAATTACATTGAAATGAATATCTTAAAACATTCATGAAAAGTAATGTTTTTAAACATACATGAATGCATGAAGCCTCAATAATAAAATCCGTACAATAAATACAGGGACCAAGGCTATGGAAAATCAAAGGCCCAAAAAGCAATGGCTTTTAAAAAAGTTATATCTAAAGATTGCTGGCCTCACTTGTATTGATTTGGATTGTGAGCATTTGTCAAGGTGAATAAGCACCTCTGAACGTAACTCATCTATTTGTGAGACACTGCCATCCCCTGTGTTGTTGCTTGTCCTGCATATGCTAGAGTGAGTATCCGCTTTCCATATCCAAAGTGTCACAGTGTTGAGTTGGTAGTCACCCTTCAACCTAGCCTTTTGATTTTAGCCTTCACCCTTCCTTAGCAAATTGATTACAACTATGAAGTGAGTATGGTTTTGAAAGTCTGGTTTGAGTTATAATTAATCTATGAAACCCTATATCTTTGGTTGATAGACCGCCAGTGAAGTGATTGCTACTTGTTATAATTGTTAGTTGAATAATTTGTAGAGCATGTCTTAGCCTTTGAACACTTACAGCAGATGGATGTTATTCTAAGTTATATTATTGATTATGTGGTCATTTACAGATTATTATTTGGTCTATCTGGGTATATTGGATATTATAGATGATCATGCAGAGACATATATGGTGTATGAGTATGCACCTTAGATGGATTTGGACTCCTTGAGTCCAATGAGACAGCTTGCTTTCAGTTCCGGGCAGTTACAAGGATGATTTGGCTCAGTGTACCATTCTGGTGCAGTTTTGCCATGCTGGATGGCCTATTTGAGCAGAGAGATGATTTGTTTAGATCTCCTAGGGCGTTGTATGAGGAGGGGGTGGTCTAGCTACTTGTTTTTACCATATTACCCCCCTCCCAGAGAGCATGGTGGGCTCAGTTGGATAACGCAGACACCCTAAGAGGCGGTTTTTTGGCATATCACGTTTCTCGAGGCAGATAAAAAATAATTAAAATGGCTACTGAAGAATTCGATTTGGGCTAATGAGGTAGGGAAATGGCATGGGATGAGTTCTGATGGTGAGTGTGATGTTTTCCACTCCTCCAGCAGTTTCAGCACCTGGATGGACCCACATCCATCTCTACGACATATTTTATTATTTTCTGGAGCTTTTGGAGGGTCACGATTTCCTCAGAGAGGCACTATTTTGCAGTTAAAAAATTATATTATTTTTATTGTGCTATGGGGGCACCCTAGGGGAGTTAGTTAACACTCCCTGGACCCACCATGAGCTTCGTTTATTTTTATTTAATGGGATCCCCTCTCCTAGGGTGATTTCATCCATTTTTATATTATATTATTGTATTGATCCATGTACTTTATGTTGATCTCATCTCAACCATTGATTAGAATATTTGGATCTTTTAATTTTAGCCACCCATTTGAAAAGTGGTTATGATTTTGGTTCTCTCATTCCTATTTAAAGGAGAGAGCTTCTCATTTGTAAGGAGTCTTTGGCTCTTGGACCTGGATAATAGAAAAACTATTCTTGTGGAAATTCTTGGATCTCCTTTGCATCTGGTGTTCTTTGATGGTTATTGGAAAATCTGTTGCTTCCTAGCTGTTGTCCGTCGATTGCACACCAGCAGCAAAAATCAATTGAAAGCTGTCTCTTCACTTGAGAAAGTGGGAGAGGTGTGACCTTGGGGGCAAGCACAGAGCTAGGTACTATCACCTACTCCTAGCTCCTCCGTTTAGGCTAACTCCTAACGAAGCCAAGGGGGGTAGTCCCTAACAAAGAGTTTTCTATGGCTCATTGTTTAAGTTAAGTTTTAGATGTTTTGGATGCGGATGGGTGTTGTTTAGGAGTTGTTATGATGAAATATGCTTGTTTATTATGAATTCTAAACACAAGACAAAGCAATCCACATTGCTATCACAAGAATTAAAAGATAGACAATAATTTGAGAACTCACGAAATGATAAAGCATTCACAGATATAACTTATAATCAAAACATCGAATGGACAAATGGCCCAGATTATCAATAGTGCGTAAAAGTTAGAACCAGTGCCTATGGAGTCAACTTATCAGAGATGCTTAGAGTGTAAATATGATGTGAATCCAAAAATGATGCCAGTGAATGTTAGGTTTTGCAAGTGCTCTTGGTAGGTTTTAAAAGTTTTTTATTGGTGATCTTTGCTTACGATAGCTGGATGTCCTAACCGGAAATAACTTCAGTGGCTCCGTTCGAAGACATGACGGACCTGTCTGGGATCACAGGTAAGTGTTCAATAACTTAACTACCAGATTGGGTAGCCCGGCGCCCACACTTGGAATTTGCCCACATGCCTCGGTATTTAAACGAAACAATGCCGATGCGTTGGTTATGGGGAAAAAGTTTTAATTAAGTTACTCTTGTAGGGTTTAAAGATCTAGTGCCGTTTCTGGGTATTCCGATCTGGGATCGGTCAGAGCATACTCCGGCAAGGAGGGGAAGGAGTTAATTAATTAAAGGAGTGTGTGTGTTGAAGGTTTTATTAGGTTAATTAATTAGACTCTCCGACAGAGAGCGCTCTTGACCTTGTCTTTTGACGAAGGTTCAAGAGTCTTATTTAATCTATATGAGACTAATGCAAGGATGATGCAATGCTAGAGATGCTCTCTGATAGAGAGTGCTCTTGACTTGTGTTTCTGCAAGTTCAAGAGTCTTACTTAGGAATTAATTGATTAAACAAGCACAAGATGAAATTGGTTGATTAAAGTCTCCGATAGAGAGCACTCTTGATCCACCTTATGGTGAGATTCAAGAGATTTAAGCAATTGATTCACTTAGAAAGATAAACAATTGGAACTTGAAGTAATCAACTCATTCAATGCATTAGGTGTGATAGATTATCAATTAAAATTCTAAGAAAAAAATGTAATTATAATGAGACAAAAAACATCTATCCTAAGAATGTAAACAATGGACACAACACAATCCTCCCCAAATGGGGGAGGATGAGAGTGGGGACTTAAAAACCCCGCGGGGCCATGGTCAAAATTACTCAAATAAAAAACTGGCTAGCCAATATTGGCTAGACATGAAGACGGATCAACTGATACACTGGAATCAAACTTCGAACAAGTCTGTCAACCGGTGGCTCCTCAGCTAATCCAACTATGGTACAAATAAGTGGATAACACTAGCATTTGGGTATTTTTTGTGAGATCTATATTTTTTTGGAAACATTGTCTTGTTTACAGGAGGGCGACTTCAACTTGGGCGTTTTTGCAGGGGTTCCTCAACTCACTTGGCTTGGATGCATTTTGTATCAGGGGGTTTTCATTAGTATCAATGCGATCTATGATTTCATCTTGCTATTTTTCTGTAGCATTTGTTCTTTTCTCATGATGCAACAAATCTGATATGGTTGACGTTTGTTGTGCAGGAGAGAGGGCGCAGTGGTTTCCTTGGGCAAATCGTTTTACATAGAAGCTCCTTCAAATCTTCTCAAATTGACTGGGACGACATAGATCATCATCATCAAGGCATCTACAAGGTTATACAGGTAAGATCTACAGGTTAGTGTTGTTTTTTCTAGATCTCAATCCATTGGCATCTTCATTTTTCATCTTAAAATCCTAAATATTAAAAATCAAAAAATATTATGGATCAAATTGCTTGATCTCAGGGCAAACCATTTTTGGGTTTTGTAGATCGGGTCAAAGCCCAAGTGGTTCTTCCAAAATTTTGTGCTAAAGTGAGTCCATTTGGCCCAAATCCCAAGGCACTATTCTCCAAACCCTAGCGCTACCCTTCTTTTTGCCTCTTTCTCTGCGATTTGACCTTTCCCTTGTGGCTCGGGTGCTTTGACACTATCATACCTTCTTTTGAGTCTATCTTGTGGTACTACGTAGCCCCAATCCTGTTCTTGCCCTCCTTGCATTGGTCACGTTTCCGAAGGTAGTGAATATCTTCATCTTTTGCTAGTACCTTGATCCCGGATCTAGTATTGGGCTTATAGGTCACTTATGTATTGAACTTGGATCAAATCTCACATCTCATAAAGCCTGATCCAAGCCCTAGTTCACCTAGTGACGTCATCCATAGATCTAGGGTTTCCTCCACCTTACACCTTACGTACTTCAACTCCATTTGATATGATCTGGTGTTTAGGTTTGATCTCTCTTGTCGGGAGTAGATCTGGGTCTCCCCCATTGTTGTCTTGTGCTAAGATAACATTAAGTGAAGATTGCCTCGATTGGCGTGACAACCATTCATTTGGGAATCGAGGCTATCTTGGTTCCACCTCTTTAGTTGCCCATACCTCTACCATCCATCCTGGATCCACCTCATAGAGGCAACTACAAGTTTGGTGATAACAATGGGCACAAGAACTTGTAGACTCCTCAAGATTTGAAGAAGAGGGCGATGCAACTTAGCTCTTCCCCTTACTCCAACATCGTAACCTGCGAAAACTTGTTCACACTTGCACAAAAAGGGATCAAATCTAGTATATTCAACAAATGGAAACCAAAAGAGCATGAATATAACTTAATAGACAATGCTACTCTCGAATCTCAAGAAGCTAAAATATAAGTAAATAAATTGAAGCATCAAATATTTACCCTGTGTTTAAGAAAACCCTCCAAGCTAGATTGATTACTAGTTTTACTCCAAGCATAAACAAATTAAAACAAGATTACCTCAATAAGCATACACCATTCACGATGTGACATAAACACCAATGGACCTCCAAAGTCTCAATATTATTCAGGTAATAACAATAAAGTACTTGAGCAGAGGTTCGTTGCTTCCATCCAGAATGAGGAAGAATGACCCCTATTTATACAAAAAGGGAGAAAGATAGGGCTTAAATCCCTAGCGCATGGATCAAGGAGAGATTGAGGAGGCGCAACCCTCATAGACTGAAGCTTTAGCAATTGATTTGGAGTTAAACCGAGCTTCCAGAGTTATGCCAGGGGGTGAGGTGGCCTCCACCTAGGCAAGGTGCCCACCCTCTTTCTTGTTTGCATCACCCGTTCAATAGAAACGTGCTAAAGAAAGGAAAAACGTCCATGCATGAGGAGGGGCGCAAATCCCAAGGTGAAGTTCACTATAGCACTCCGATACTGACTCAGATCAGTTAGGATTTGATTGAAATCTTCCCAGATGCTTTTTGCTGAGCTAATTAGCCCTTTACTTTATTCAATTTGGTTTATTTTGGAGAGTTTTTGATTTATCTCCATTTAATAAAATAATGATTATTTTAATTAAATATTCCTCATTTATTGATTTTGAGGAAATATTTAATTAAGTGAAAAATAATCATCCGAAATTTAGGATAAGTGTGTCTAGGGGTTAAATGAGTGTGTTGCCGCCTAATTCACACTTTAAGGAACAGGAAAGTCACAACCTGCTATGTGTGTCCTTGGGGGCAAGCGAGAGCTGGGGACCACTGTCACCACAGTCCACAACTCCTCCGTTTAGGCAAGATCCCAACAGAGCCAAGGGGGGAAGTCCCTACGGAAGACTAAGTTCCAGATTTATTAATTAATTACAAATTAAAGGGATCTTTTTAAGTTTTGAGAGATGACAGTCAAACCAATGCAAGATGCAATATTTTAATGACAGTCAATCCTTTTAATATAACCAGTGCCTAAATAATGGAGTCAGAGAATGCAACTTTCAATGGATGCAATCTAAGTTAACTATCCCACAGGTTAAGTTGTCTAAAATGAGATGAGAACAAACTATGAACAATATACACAGTTATGAAAGATTTATGAACAAATATGAGAAATAATATAATCACAGTTGAGTAATATGAACAATATTAAACAGTTGGGCAGTAATATCATGAATAAACTTGATGCTAACAATACTCAGATAAATAGCAGAAAAATGTAAACCATTTGACTAATATCCACAAATTAGAAAATTATTGGGTTTGCTTTGCAGGTGCAACAACAACTAAAAGGAAACAAGTGCAATATTGGAGTGAAATGTTGCTGAAATGAAAAATGTTATAGAACCGGTTTTGCGATGTCTCTTGGTTTATTTTAGGTAAATTTTATTAAGGTTTTTCCTCTTGAAGTTTTAGTTTTCGAACCGGTGGTGTGACTACCCCAATCTAGTATTTCTCAAGTCAAAGAAGAAATGCTGGTGCGCTCAACAAAGTGGGAGCAAAGCCCACCCGTAGCTCCCAGGTCAAACCCCAATGCCCCGGTGCTCAACAAGGAGGACGTAGAACGCCTAGAGACCCCCCACGGTCTTCTACCCCAAGTAGCTTCCGAGGTCACTGTTTTTAGTCAACTGGAAAAATAGCAAGATGGATGCCTATTAAACTAAAACTCCTCTATCTTCTGTCGTATCTCGCGAGTACCCCGAAGGGTGATAACCGAGTAGAGGAACAGGGGCTAGTGAAATTGTTGTTGGTTAATTTTAGGGGTAAATTTTAATCTTGGTGATTTGCATGCAAGGTTAATTTTATACTATCAACAAAATCAACCAAGCGGTATCCCTTATGGGAGATGCTGGTACTTGATCTTGGACTGAAAAACAAAATGTGAAGGTTTGTAGTAGAAAAAAGGAAGTTGTTCCAACTTAAACTAAGCCCCCACTTCTCCTGCTTTTCATATCCAACTTGAAGTCCCTAAAGGGAGATGACAAGTGGGACAGAGGATACACCGGATCAGTGGGTTGTATGGTTACTTTTTTGACAGAAATAAAATTTAGTTTTAACTACTTTGAACAGAAACTTAAAAGGAAAAAACAATTAGCCTAAACAATGTCCTAACCACACAACAATCTTTGTTACAGAGATGGTGGTCTGTAACAGAGATAGTGGGTAAACAGAAATAAACTTGCAATAAAATAAATCTAAGCAACTAATTTTTAGGCTATCTCTACACTACTCATATACAAATTTACAACAGCTTTTAAAGCTTTAGAGAATACCCCAAAGAGAACTTTTCTTTTGGGGTTTACAATCTTATAGAAGAGAAGAGAAGAAATGTGGTTTTTGGCCCTTTTTTGGACCAAACTTTTCTGGGGCTTTTTTAAGCAAATTTGGGCAGCATAACCCCCTCTTCTGTGCATAAACCTGCAAAAAACCAGCAACTTTACTTGCTGGAATTTACTGCAGAAAATTAAATCAGAAAGTTAGCACAGAAAAAATAAAAACCCAGAAATTTTATCAAAAAAATCTGAAAATAAAATTTTTAAAAAATGAAGTTTTAATATTCAGAAAATGAACTTTTGGGCATCTAAATGATGTATTAACAGCAGATTTAAAACTCTATACTAATCTACAATGGAAGAGAGCCCTAAAACAAGGGTTTTATTCACTATACAATGAATAAAACCCAGTTTTAGGAGAGAAAAAGAAATATGGACGAAAATGCAAATTTGAAGAGAAACCCTTGGAGAGATGTCCTTGGCTTGGAAAACCTGTAAATAAACTTATGAGAGAGCTGCAAAATGTAAGCAAAGAGGCGAGCACCCAATAAATCTACCAAAATACTTTGATAAATCTTATTAAAAACTCACAAATGGAAGCAAAAATACTTCTACTTACAAATCCCTCCACAAAATACTTTGTGGAGAGCTATCTAAGCTAATACAAATGCAAATCAAATAAATACACATGCAAGTTACCTCACCAAAAGATGCATGAAATGTAGAATGACGGCACAATATCCCTCCAAAGTATTTCCTTGATTATGGCCCAACTAGGGCAAGATTTGAATACAAGAAAGCCTCTAGGGCTTGAGCAAAATAGCTAGGGCACAATGTAGAAGAAGAGAAGAGAGGAAATATTTCTGCAGCATAACAATAGCATGAGAGAAGTTATCAAATGAGGGAGTGAGACCCTCATTATATAGTTGAGGAGCAACCCCAACCCCTTGAAGATCAATGGCCAAAATTAGATCTAGATCTAGATTAGATCTCCACCACTAGATCTAGGTATTTGACTTTGCACCCCTCTCAACCAATCAAATGGCCTAGGCGCCTCTTCAATCCATGGCTTGAGTGCTTGATCCATGCCTCAGCCATTTTACACCCTTAGATCTAGGGTTTTTTGACTAGGCGCCCCCTTAGATTGCTTTTAGGGTTTATTTGTGGCCCCCCTAAGCTAGGCGCCATCTTTAGAGGAACTTTTAGGGCTAGGCGCCACCCTTGGAGGATATCTTCACTTTAGCGCTCCACTAAAAATGGCTAGTCGCCCCCTTTTAATGTGACGCCTCCTTAATATGTGACTCCCTCCTCTTATTTGGTGGTAGCGCCTCCTCTAAAAAAAAGGTTTGGACCATACTTAAATCTTGTTGTCCTCCAAACTAGGTTTAGAGCTTAGCCATTTATTCCAAAATGAATATCTAACCTTTAGACTTAGGCTAAATACTTTAATTCACCTTAGATTTAATTTTTCAATTTAATTTTTAAATTTTTCCCATTTTTGACTTAGGAAAAATTAAAAATAAGCTTGAAAAAATCATATCTTGGCCATGGGGGGGTGGAAAAATTTGAAATAAATTTTCCTAGGCTTAGCAACCCCCAAACAAAATTACCATGGCATTATTTGATTTTTTCCTTCAAAATCAAATAATATGAATTTTTGACTTAGGGAAATTAATTAATTCCCTAGGAAAAATAGACCTTGCTTAGCCAAAAATGGTCCATCTCCTCAACCCCTTATCAGAATGACATGAGACTCGAAGCAGTGGCTTAGGGGGTTTCATAGCAATTTACCTTGCATTCATAGCCCCTATTACAAAGTGCCAGTGCTTGAGAAATTACATTATTACATCAGAACTGAGTTAATTAACCACCAAGGGGTGAAATTAATCAAATAAATAAAAATACAACAACATAACAAAACTCCGCAAGACTCTATACAAATGTCTAGCATGGTCATGAATAACATTTTGAACCCTTAGCCACCCCATGGACTTGACTATTAGAGCGCCTGTCACCACTTTGGAGGATTTTGAGTGAAAAACCGAACCAATTAAAATCGTTTAAAGAACAAGATTAATTAGAAGGGGAAAAAACACTCGATGAGGGGACTTCCCTAACAACCAGTTCCATGGTGTGGTGTCCATATCACATGACCCACACTAGCACATAGAATTACATTAATTTTCCCACGCAGGGGAGCGGACATTTCATTTTTACAAAGGGGCAATTGCCCTGCAGAAGCGAAAAATCCTTAGATTTTTCCAAGGTACAATTTGTACAATTATGTACATCTTCATGTACATGAAGTTGCCACCTAGTCGAAATAGGTGGGCAACTGAGTGTTTTGGCTTAGAAAACAAGTCTTTATTTGCCAAAATCCAACCCCATACCACTTAATTATTACATTTTGAAAATTTTCAATTAAACCATAGGAAAAATGGTTTAATTAATTGAAAAATTTAATTATTTTTCCATAGTCAAAAATAAAAAATTCAGGGACGTTCGGTAAAATATTTTCAGACATTATTTTAACACATCCTGGGACTTAAGAATGGCCATAGAACATACCAATAGTGTCTAGTAGGTTCTATTTTAATGTTGGACTCTAACTACCAAATTTGGGCATTCCAGCTTTGGAGGTAACAAGAGAAAAACTCATCGATTATAACTCGGCTAAACGCAAAGAAATAATCGACAAGGGAAAAAACTCCTTGGAATACCCTATTTGATTGTCAAGTCTAAGGGAACCGAACCACTCAAGACCCCCTTGTTATCCACTAATTTTGCACTTAGTTGGATTAGTTGAGGAGCCGCCAGTTGACAAACATGATAAATGTTTGATTCAAGTGTATCAGATGATCTGCCTTTGTGTCTAGCCTGTTTTGGCTAGTCAGTTTTTTGTTTGAATAATTATGACCATGGCCCCGCGGGGTTTGTAATAAAATGTGTTAGTAGGGTGTTTTGAGTGGTTCGGTCTCCTACGACGTAGAATTTCAACTAAAGTATTCCAGGGAGTTTTTTGCCCCTGACAATTATGCTTTGCCTATAGCCGAGTATAATTGACGAGGTTTTCTCTCGCTTCCTCCAAAGCTGGAATGCCCGATTTTGAATTCTGGGCCTTGGAGGGTTATTAGAGCCCAACTGAGTATATATAAACCTACTAGACATTGTTAGAATAGAGCATGGTCATGTCCTAAGTCACTAGGACCCTCAGAAAAAATTTGAAAATTTTTTACCGGACGCGTCAAAATTTTAATTTTTTAATTTTTTAATTTTCCCGAAGTTTCTAATTAAAATTTTCCATAATTTAAATGGAAAAATTCAATTTGTAATAAGTTAGTCATCCGAAACCCGAATCTAGTGATTGAAAGCTCTAACCTTAAGCCAAAAATCATTCATGATCAACCGGCTAGCTATATCCAAGTTTCAGAGGTTCATTCGGCCTCATAATTAATAATTTCTCAAAAAAGTCATTTACGGAGAAATTATTAATTAAAATATTAAAAATGAATATTTTGGAGAAAATAAAAAAACTTTCTAAAATTAACCAAATTGAATAAAATAAAAGGCTAAATGACATGGCACGGAGCATTTATGATGATTCCAATCAATATCGGTCAGTTTTAGATCAGGTATCGGAGTGTAGCAGTTGAACTATCAGTCAGAAATTTGCCCTCTTTGGTCAAATCCGTTTTTGGTTGAAGTGTGGGTTATCTATTGGTTGGGTGATCATTACAAGGGAGGATGAGCCACCTCACCCCCCCTCATTGCTCCAGCACTCAGTTACAACACAGTTGCAGCTCAGTTCAACTCCAAATGATCATGCTGAGCTCATTCAATTACTCCGGTGTTACTCTTAGTTTGGTTTTAAGGTTTCAGCCTTCTCTCTTTGTATAAATAGAGGCTCTTTGAGCTCTATTAGGATGGACTTTTGGGCATAGAAACTCTGCAAAAGTTGTAATCATTATTTTATTGAATAAAGCTTTTCGACTTTAGAGGTCTATGGGATTGTTTCTTCATTGGTGGATGCCTATCTTATGAGGTGATTTCTTTCGTTGTTTTAAATTTGTTACTCATATGGTGAATCAAATAACTAGCTTTAGAAGTCTATTGTTAGAACATAAGATCTTTCATTTGCAGCTGTCAATTTGGATTATTATGCAAAGTTTATCTTAACCTAGATGAGTACAAGTATTCAATTATATGAAGTATTGATCATAGTTTAATATTCATAGCATACTAGTTATTTTGTTTGATCTCATCGGGTTTCGAGTTTGATTGTCTTAGCAGATCTTGCCGTTTGGAGAAGGGTGCGAACTTAGTTGCATTGATATCATCTCCATCATCATAAGAACTTTTCTAACACTGTTGTCTTTAAGGATCTACAAAGTTGGGCTTTGTCCAAGAGGAAAAACATAAGGAGATCTTACTCCAAAGCTCCATCTTCAAACTTCTACCTCTACCTTTCCCTTTTAAATTTTTTTGCATTTGCTCATGAAATAGATCCAAGTTTCAATACTCATTATTCAGATCTATTTTTAGGGATTTTGTTAGATCTAGTTTCTTTCATTAGATCTAGGGAAAAATTTATGCTTTGCATGTGAATGTTCAAAATTTTTTCCAAGTATAATTTTTTTTTCCAAAATTTAATTGTTTTTTTTTTGCATTGTCTTTCCTACCATCTTTTAACAATATATGCTTGCTGATTTTTTACTTCTGTGACAGGTACAATGGAAATGCTGGTGAAATTCTGAAGAATCAAGCCCTAAAAAACCATAAACTCCCTCTTTTTCTTTTCCCCTTCTGCAGATTGCTCTAAAGGCCTTCCAAGAATAAGAAAAGAAGCAAAAAAGGCAGCAAAGGAAAAAATTGTAAACAAATTAATAAAGAGCAAGCGGGATTACGGCTCCCACACCCCCTTCCCCCATTTGGGGGAAGCTTGTATCGTCTCCTCATTTTCATGCTTTGTTTCACAATTTGTTAAAAGTAGGATAGAATAGTTTCAATTGTTGAAGTTCTGTTTTTTCATTAAAGTTGGATAGTTCATTTTTGATTAGTTTATCATTCATAAAATAGAAAAAGTAAAAAAGGGTTTCTTTGTTTATTTACTTAGCTAGTTTTAATTCGGTTCACTTTTTTGATATAATATTGCAAAACCCTAAAAATTACCAAAATCTCTTGAATCTCACCATAAGGTGGATCAAGAGTGCTCTCTATCGGAGAGTTGCTTTTTGTTTTCTTTTGATTTGTTACTTACCTCCATGCTTTCCCGATTAGGGCCTAAAAAGCCTGAAAGAGACTCTTGGGTAGTTTAGCTTTTTTTTTCTTGAAGGTTTAATCAATTAATTAATTAAGTCTCTTGAATTTGTCATAACCCAAGTCAGGAACACTCTCTATCGGAGAGCATAGTTAGATTTGCATATCCTTGCATTAGGCATTTAGATTAGCTAAGTCTCTTGAACCTTTGTCATAAGACAAGGTCAAGAGCGCTCTCTGTCGGAGAGTCTTAATTAATCAACTTAATAAAATTTGCAACTCACTTCCCCATAATTAATTAATTTCATTGATCATCCTTCACCTAGTATGCTCTGCCGACTTTCGGGTTGGGCTCGTACTCAGAACGGTGAACGGACTTGCTAAGTTCGCGTAAGAGAAACATAATAAAACTCAAACCCATAACCAACGCACCGATGTTGTAGAGAATTTCCTAAAGTTCTTCTTAGTAGAGGCGCCGGAACTCCTCGCTATCTAAGCTTCTCAGCTAGCTGGTCAATCTTCGCGATACCAGCCTGGGATACTAGGTGGGCCGTCATGTCTTCAACAGATTAAACTTGGAACATTCTCCCGGCTCTTGAATAATCCTTCGCTAACACCATAAGCAAGATCATTAAAAATCCTTAAAATATACCAAGAGCACTTGCACAACGTTACATTCACTAGCTTTATTTCGGGACTTGTTTATTTCTTAAGGCATTGTAGAGCGTTGACTCCATAAAGGCACTAATCTTTTAATCTATGCATAATTGTTATATCTGGATCACTTGTCTTTGGCGTATTTAAATTCTTATCTGTGAATGCATCCTTATTTCATAAAGTCTTGAATTATTGTTTATCTCTTAATCCTTGTGATAGCAACGTGGATTGCTTTGTCTTATGTGTCGAATTCATAATAAACAAACACATTTAATTACAGTAACTCCTAAACAACACCCATCCACATCCATAACCAATTAAAACACTTTAACCACATTGAGCCATAGAAAACTCTTTGTTAGGGACTACCCCCCTTGGCTTCATTAGGAGTTAGTCTAAACGGAGGAGCTAGGAGTAGGTGACAGTACCTGGCTCTGTGCTTGCCCCCAAGGTCACACCTCTCCCACTTTCTCAAGTGAGGAGACAACTTTCGGAAGATTTCTGCTGCTGGTGTGCAATCAGCGGACAACCCCCCCTACTAGCACACTTTATTACAACCCCATGGGGCATGGTCATTTTGACAAAAAATAACAATGGCTAGCCAAAAATGGTGAACTCTGGAACAAAGTGAACTTCTGAACTCTGGCAATGAATATGCATCATGTTCAATAACTGGCGGCTTACTGGAAATCCACTAAGTGCAGAATTGGTGGATAACAGACCTAGTACATGTTCATATAACTCAATTATGATGACTAGCATGGTAATATACATAGACACTTAGGATTTAATAACCTCCCAAAGCCTAACCACGAAGGCGTATACTCCAACTTTGGAGGTTGAGTGAAAAACTCGAAAATTATAAGTCGTTTGTCAAACATCCTATAATTAACAAGGGAAAAAACACTCTAGAGTACCATGGCTAAGTCTAATTTGGCTTAGCCTTTTACAAAAGGCCATCGTGCTACATCAACTTCTTAAAACTTCCCCATAGGGTATGAACTTGTAAAAAAATAAAAAAAGGGCCAAACCTGGCCCTGAAAAAGTCTTCTGAACTTCTGAGCACTGATAATGAACAAAGAACTTGTTCACAACTTTGACATTTCACTGGTAATCCACCTAAGTGCTACGTAGTGGATAACAAGTTTGACGAACATTAGGGAGTAGTGTGTCTTGCAAATGGATGATGTGTTAGAAGGTACCCCTTTTACTCTAGCAACCTCCCTTTATTTGATTTCACACATTTTGCATTTTCACTTTTATTTCATTTTTCACATTTTGATATTCTTGTCATTTTGAAGCATTTCTTTCTTTCTTTGGATATTTCTTTGAAGCAGTTTCATTTCTTTGCAATCCTTAGTTGGCTAATGACTAAAAGGTACTGACCTGGATTGCCTTTTGGGCACCAATTATGACACGACCTTAGCTCCATTTCTAGCCACTACCCATATGTGCGATTGAGTTATCATAGTAATGTCTTTTTAGAGCAAATGGGAAGTACCTCTTATTTCAAGGAGTACCTACCCTTCCATCCACTAACAAATTTCAATGATGGGGGAACTTGTTTCAAGCCTCAGGAGTACACTTTTGGTTATCAGGCCAACCTTAGCTCAAACTCAACCCATAGGGGTCTACAAGCAGAAAAAGATAAATGGGGTCAGAAGGCTTTTGTCACACACATCATAGCTATGACACTAGGAGAAGACATGGAGGCCATCCTAATAAAGAGGTCACAGAGGGGAAGGTCCTTGAGTTACTTAGTCATATTTGGATCAATGGGATTTTTCATAAGCAGGGTTGGATGAATGGAAGATGGATGAAGCCAATATATGGAACCAAGGGACAGGTTGTAATCCATCCAATACTTCAGAGACCATGCCAAATATAGATATGTATATAAAACAAGAACTACTACTAGATGTAATGCTATGCAAATGTCCTACTCACCATGCTCATCAAAAGACCACAAGTGTAAAATAGAGCCTACAACTAGTAAGTCAGTCAATATAAATGATAAATTCCATAAATAACACCCTCTAGGCATGCATGCGATACACAACTGGAACTGTTAAAGGAACATCACAAGGCATAGCATGAAGAAGTGGCCAAGCTAATATCCAAGCCCAAAAATATCAAGGCATAACAGCATATAGATATAAAAACATATAGCAGGGGACCCACAGAAGTGGCTCAGCAATAACATGGGCAATTGCTCTGAAACTTTGCTATGTCCATAGAATGATCTCAGCCATCATATACAAAATACAAAAATCTCTGTGCTCAGTGCAAAGGACTGATCCATCTCTGATTTGCTCTGGCAAAAAAAATGAGGTATAATAGCCCCCTACAAGTTGTACAACAAAATGTTTCTTCCTATATGCAATATTAATGATTAATAATATTAAATAGTTATTAGGGCTTGGTTATTTTTCTGTTTATTGTTATTATTAAAACCCTAATTAGTAAATCAGGGTTTCTAGTAGCTCTTAGGAAGAGGTTATTTTGATTCTAAATATATTTCTGTAAATATAAGATATATTTAAAAAAAACCTGATTAGGATTTTTAAAGCTTTGCTGGCACTTTATGAGGCCTAGAAGGCTGGCAGGTTGCTTAAACAATGCCCATATGGGCTTGCTTCATTCGTTTTTTCTGGTACAACACAGTTGGGAGCACACAGACCCTCCCAGCCTGTCGCAGAGCGTCTTGGCACTCCCCAATGGGCCAGGATCCCTTGCGTGCTCCCAACTGCGAAAAATGTGCAGGGAATCCCTGTAGAATTAGTGCAACTCTACCATCAAATCTCCTAATACGTTCCAGCAATTCCTGACGTTGCTCCTGTAAGAAGGGGATCATTTCATTCCAGTTCCCAAGTTCCAAGAAACAGGGAAACACTAGGAATGGGTTCCCCATTGCTTGGTAGCAGTCATAATAAAAAATTCAAGTTGAGTGACTCACATCAGTTGAATCTTAATGGATTTGGTAGACCTTTCTTGACCTTTGGTTCTGCACAAATCTGGGTAAAAGTGGAGATCGACTTTTTTGTGTGTGCGCTCTCTATTGAAACTTGAACGAACCTAGTTTGTAGCAATAGCTTCTAGAAAATTCAACATTCCAAATTTAGAGGGAACGGATATTATGTTGACCCTGTGATAGAATCATATTTGGGATTACATTTTAGGTAGCAGGCCTTGTAGTTCGGTGTCTTAAATGAAGGTCCTCCCTAACTGTGAAACATAGAACATTGTCAAAGATTTTTACCTTGTCATCTCATGAGATCAACTATGCAATGAAAAAACCTCTGCCTATGGCTGTCTTTTGTATATCACATCTGAGTTTGGATCTCTAATTGCTCCACCTTTTCCTAATGACCTTTAGGGTTTGGAAACAAATCAAAGAATTTTGCTATCAAGGATAATATAGTCATTTTTAAGAAATTCCTGTTTAAATTGCTTTGCTATATTTAACAAATCAAGAAGGGATTTCACCTTGGAAACAAAACAGTTGAATTCATCTTTAATGGATACATTTGTATGCTCTTGCAGCTGGCTTCTGTGGTTCACAATATTGCTGAAAATAGAAAGACGACCTTTTCAAATATTAGTGCCACCAATGCATGCACAATTTTATCATTTTGCAAAGAAACCATAGCACAGTTAATAATGCCCGGTCCCCACAACTTTTCACTTGCACGCCTATGTTCTGTCAAAGGTTTTATCCTTTGAGGCCGTCCCAATATGAAAAGATGCTACTGATATGGTGTGATCCTATTTTCTTATTAGTGTTATTGTTTTAGTATCTTTTGCTAAAATGGTTTGATGTTATTCATTTCCATTGTATAAAGGTACTGGTAGTTTTTTAGTTCTGTCAGCTGTGAAATGGTTTTGGAGGAATTGAAATTTTATGTTTGTATTGTGCATAGATAAAAACCAAGTGCATTTGTGTCATTTCCTGAAGCTATTTTCTGTATGAATTTCTATCAGGAAGACCAGATGCAGTCATTATATTCCTATCAATTACCTATAAATTCTATGAAGTATTTCTCTTCATCTCCATTTTTGGAAAGAGCAAGGCCAGTATCCCATGCTATTTCTAAACTAGGCTTGCGGTCTTTGGCAACTTCTGCTGCAAAGTCTGTCACAGAATCATCTGTGGAAAATGCAACTGTATCAGATATGCTTATTGATTCATTTGGAAGGATGCATACGTACCTGAGAATTTCCCTGACAGAGCGATGCAATCTAAGGTGTCAATATTGCATGCCTAATGAAGGTGTGGATCTTACTCCCAAACCAGAGCTTTTGTCTCAAAATGAAATTATTCGCTTGGCAAACCTTTTTGTGGCTTCAGGCGTGGATAAGATCAGGTTGACTGGCGGGGAACCGACTATTCGGCAAGACATTGAAGATATATGTGTTCACTTGACTAGAATAAAAGGACTGAAAACTCTGGCTATGACTACAAATGGTCTTACCCTCGCAAAGAAGCTTCCAAATTTCAAAGCAGCTGGATTGAATTCATTAAATATTAGCTTAGATACATTGGTTCCTGCAAAATTTGAGTTCTTGACTAGACGCAAAGGACATGCAAAAGTTCTGGAAACAATAGAAACTGCTATAAATCTTGGTTACAATCCTGTGAAGGTAAGTTTCTCATATTTGAAGTATAAATACATTTTTAAAAAGTTGTTTACATAAAATATAGCAGATAGAAAGTACACAATTGCATATGAGTAGCCATCACAGGATATACACTATATTTTCTATTTGTGGTTCTGACCTGTTTCAGTTCAGAGTTTGGTTTTTTAACTGGTCCCATTTTTAAGTCTCTCACCTCGGTATGACAACAGGTAAATTGTGTTGTGATGCGTGGGCTGAATGATGATGAGATATGCGACTTTGTAGAAATGACGAGGGAAAAGCCGATTAATGTGCGATTCATTGAGTTCATGCCTTTTGATGGCAATGTGTGGAATGTCAAGAAGCTTGTTCCTTATGCTGAGATGCTTGACACAGTTGTAAGTGGAAGTATTCATAGAGTGCAAATCTGTTCCATTTAATATTTTAGGTAATGATATAATTCATGTAGCATCTTTGTTTGTTCACAAAGATAAGCTTTGAACCTCTCTACAACAGGTGAAGCACTACAAAGATCTCCAACGGCTTCAAGATCATTCATCTGACACTGCAAAGAACTTTAAGATAGATGGATTTCAGGGAACTGTCTCTTTCATTACATCAATGACGGAGCATTTTTGTGGTGGATGCACCAGATTGCGCCTTTTGGCAGATGGAAACTTCAAAGTTTGTCTTTTTGGTCCTTCAGAGGTATCCTATCTATTACTTCGAGTTTCAAATTATTTCATTTTGCTAAACTGTATTTACTTTTTTTGAAATCTCTATTTCTCAGATGTACTTTATACATGTGTGTTTTTGCAATCTGGAATTTAAAAAGAAAAATTGTTCACAAATGAATTATGCAGTCAATCTCGTGTTGAATTAAGATGCATCTTCGGAAGATATTCTAATTGTATTTATCTTATTAGATTTGTCATGTAAAACCCTAAAAAGAACAATGTTGTATTGTATTTGTAAAACATGTAATGCCGGCTCAAGAAATAAAATGTTGTACTTTATCTTCACAAAAGGACAAGTCGGCCCCATAAGGAAAAGTCACCCAGAAAACAAGTATAAATAGAGGGGTTTCCCTCATCATTTGGACACACACACAACAAACAAGTTCAAGGAAGAGGTTTGCTCCAGCTAAGAAGAAGACTGTTTTGGTTGTAGAAGACTTGGAAGACAGCTATCTCTTGATCTAGGTTGTCTAGAGTTCCTCTATCTTTCTGTAAGAAAGCTCTAAGCTTCTTGATAACGTTGTGACATTGTGCTTGGTTGACGAATCTATACTGAGAAGTTCTACTGGGTTTTTCCCGTGAGAGGGTTTTCCCATAATAAATCTTTGTGTCTTTGTGTCTACTGTTGAATGTCTTTCTTTCAGTGATCCTTATGCATGCAATTATTTTCATTTGGATTTAGCATTTATTTAACCACTGCTTTTTAATTGGTCTTTATTTTCATTTGTAGCCATCTTATGATTTTACATGCGCTTAAACTATTCACAACTTTCATCAGGTGCATTTGCATTTCGTTTAAATAGCCTTTTGGCTTGCATTTCACATAGATGGAACATTTCATATTGATGTTTGTAATGATTGAAGGGATAAATTGCTTCGAGGACTAAAATAAACAATTCAGTGACGTAGGCCATGCATCTATTCCACAATGCATCATACAAGCAGAGGAGAAGCCAGAAACACAGTACAACATAGGATCTATCCAACAAAGGGGTCCAAGTGGGGGAAAGGTCTTCAATCTCACAAGTCAAAGTTCAAGTCAAGGATCGGAATCAAATATGAAAGAAGCGGATGGATGAAGAAAGTGAAAGTTTTCCAAAATAGCAAAGAAAGACTAAGTATGCATTGTTAGAAAGTGGCAACAAGGAAGGTCTTCTAGCATTTCATGTGTCCTTGCATGCTAGCAAGACATTAAACAAGAAGCCAAATGTATTTAATATGATTTTCTTAAGTTTGGACGTAGGAAAATACATTAATTCTAATTTGATTTTGACTTAATGGAATCACTTTTATAAAGTGAAAAGTGAAATAATTTTAAGTGTTGGCTAATCTAATCTTGGCCATTGATCTCATCGAAGGATCACATCCATTGGTCCATAGTGAGGGTAAGGGTTTTCGCTTAGCCATTGAGTTAAAAGGAGATTTGCTGGAGATGACACATACACAGGAGAGATACAGACAGAGAGAAGTCAGCCGGAGGAATTTGCTGAGAAGACGGAGGGACACTCACCCAGAAGATTCCCTGGAGTATCAGGCTGAGTATGGACCGTACAGATCACATAGAGGAGGAGGACCGTACACATCAGCAGGACCGTACAGCTGTCATACGGATTCCGTACTGTTGACGTTAGCACTGTACGAATTCTGTACAACTGGGCCATATTGCTGACGCAGGGGCCGCACAATTGCGCAGGGTGGCCGCACCTTATCGTTGGGTTGCTCAGTGATTTAGCAGAGGTTTCATTTTGCCAGGTTGGGTGAATTCATCTGTTGGTTGTAATAGTTCCATATCTTTTTAATATAATTTTCATATCTGACTGTTGCACCAGTTTTCCCATCTTGGGTTTTATCCAGGGGTTTCCATACCCAAAACACTGTGTCTATATTTATGTGATGTTGTGGATGTTTCTCAGTATTTACTTTCCGTTGCAATACTAGTAAAAGAAATTCATGTGTGGTTTTCAGTAACAAATTAAATATACTGTTTAGCCCTAGTTTGAATTGTAAAGGAAAATTTACATGGTATCAGAGCTCAGTTGAGTTAAATCTGAGAAACTAGCAGCAACAATGATAGATCATGGGCATATCTATTGAAGACACAAACCTAGAGGTCAGATATAGGGTTTGACAGGTACACTTTACTATGGTTGTGCAGTTGAGAGTTGAGGACAGACTCCAAGGGGCTCAGAACTTTCCTACTTGGAAAGAAGGGATCACAAGGATCCTGGATGTCAGTGATGCAGAGGAGCACATTGACTCCAGGAAGGTTGCGCCCACAGATCCGACAGAGTTGGTAACTTGGAAGAAGTTAGACTCCAGAGCCATGTTGATCATCTTGGATGGGGTGAAGGACCACATAGTCCGTCACCTTTCTGGGAAGAAGATCGCATTGGAAATGTAGAAGGATTTCGAAGGACTTTACTAGAGTAAGAACGGAAACCGAAAGATGGTGCTGCAAGAGAGTGTTGCCACCTAAAACACACTTGACCGTGGAAAATTCTTCCAACCACTTGGTGTGTTCTTGAGGGCAGCTATGAGTTTAGACCCCAATGTCACCTTGATTCCTAACTACTTCGTTTAGACCCAACTCCTAAAAGGTCAGGGAGGGTAGTCCCTATTTGTTATGTTTCAAAGGTTGTCTTTTAGGAGTTAAAAGATGATTAGATTAATTTAAGCTTTATGGCAATCAATCATGCAGAAATGCAATAATTTTATATGACAGGAAAATCTTTCTTTATTTGTAAACCAAATATAATTGCAAGAGAAATATAGTATTACTAAACCAGTTCCTACCTAAATCGGGCTATGGAGTCGCAAATAAAGATTACAATGAAATTGCCAAAATGCACAAATTGCTCTAAATCATTCGTTCACCACAATAATGAAAAGACCACATTCATCAAATGTAAAATACTTCAAGAAAATGAACTAACGTGTACAAGATGAGCTTGAAGTAGAACTGAACCAAATAAAGACTGATTGCAATAGTAAATAAAATGAAAGATCGTGATGTTGTGCAAGTGGTCCAATCGATTTTAATTTATTTTAAGGTCTTTCTTCAACTTAGGGGATTAATATGTTTGCATGAGAAAATAAACCAACTAACTAATGTGTCTACCTCCAAATCTTATCCCTCAACTGAGAGAAACTGTTGGGTGTGTTGTCGCCCAAAACTGGCGTGCGTGTGCTGAAGCCCAAAAGGTAAGCACACCAGCTCGATGACAACTCTCTCGAGAGAATCCAATGTCACCACACTCCTCTCTCCTCGCTTCAAGTTGGCTCTTCTCCAACTCTAGGGGGGCTTCCCCAAGGTAGGATCACTAAGGCAGGTGCAACGAAGGGTAAGGTGAATTGAAGAGGCTGTCTTAGAGAAACAATTGTAAATAAAAAGGTATTTGGATTGAGTGATGGGAAGGAAGGGAGGATCAGTCCTCGAGGGAAGACCAGTGTCAGTATCAGAAGGGAGAATGGAGTCAAAAGAGGACTCAGGGAGGCCTCGCGTTTCACACAAGTGAGATTAAACTAGTACATTCTGTTGCCCACCTATTTCGACTAGGTGGCAACTCCATGTACATAAAGATGTACATAATTGTACCTTGGAAAAATCTGAGGATTTTTCCACTTCTGCA
>LPNX010333767.1:297710-412611 GCA_001517045.1 Pseudotsuga menziesii | reverse complement strand
AAGTCTTTAAGGCTTTGGTTGAAAACCAGTCTGGGAGGAAACTCAAGGTCCTTAGATCTGAAAATGGTGGTGAGTATGTCAAGTCTGAGTTTATTAATTATTTTCCAGATGCAGGTATTCAGATGCAGCATTCTATCCCTTACACACCACAAAAAAATGGTGTTGATGAGAGGAAGAACAGATCACTGAAGGAGATGGCAACATGCATTATGGAGGCCAAAACTTTGCCACCAAAGTACTGGGCTGAAGATATCAACTCTGCAGCCTATATCCAGAATAGGGTGCCTCATAAACAACTTGATGTTATGACTCCTTTCGAAGCATGGAGTGGGCACAAGCCAGATGTGACCCATTTCAATATTTTTGGCTCAAGGTCTGGGGCTAGAATTCCAACAGAAAAGAGAAAGGCTTTGCAGCCCCAAAGCCAAGAGTGTCTATTTGTTGGATACTCTAAAGATTCAAAAGGGTAAAAATGATAAATTTGAGCACAAACAAAGCCTTCATCGAAAGGTGTGTTCAGTTTCAAGAAGAACCCTTTGCAGCAGTGGAAGTTGGAGAAACCTCTTCACCACCTAAACCTCTGAAAGTAAGTGAAGAGTTTGTTGAACATGCTGATTCTGATATGTCTGATAGTGATGAGTTTATTGCAGACCCTAACAGCCCTACAAGGCCAAAATGGGCAGCCAAGACATTACATGCAGCAGTAGAGCTACCTGGGGATCCCAATGACCCAAGGAGGACTAGATCTCAATTTGAGAGTGCTCTGTGCATGAAGGATCCTATGTTTGCTGAGAAATGATATTTGATGGTGGAATCTGATCCTCAAGCATATGAATAAGTAGCAGGAGATCCAAGATGGCAAGCAGCCATGAAGGAAGAGTTCAGCTCACTCCAGAAGAGCAACACATGGGAGCTAGTGGATCTTCCCCCAGGGAGGAAGTTAGTTCAATGTAAGTGGGTCTACAAGACCAAATTTGCTGCTGATGGTTCACCTATAAAGTACAAGGCCAGATTGGTAGCCAAGGGCTTCTCATAGGTTCATCGCATAGATTACAATGAGACCTTTGCACCAGTGGCAAAGATGGACTCCATCAGGCTAGCCTTAGCCATTGCACCCTCAAAGCAATGGGAGGTACATCACATGGATGTAAAATGTGCCTTCCTGAATGGAGATCTCACTGAAGATATATATATGCAGTAGCATCGAGGATTTTCTACTAACCCTTCTCTTGTGTGCAGGTTGAGAAAGTCATTATATGGGCTAAAGCAAGCCCCCAGGGCTTGGTATGCCAAGATTGATAGCTTCTTGCTATCACTGAATTTTGTTCGGTGCAAATCAGATCCAAATGTCTATTTGAAGTTAATTAATGGTTCATTAATGATCATTGTGTTATATGTTGATGACCTCCTCATTACAGGAAGCTCAAAGGATGAGATTGCTTCCTTAAAGGGTGCAATGAACCAAGCCTTCTCCATGACAGATTTGGGGCTCTTAGGCCAATTTTTGGGGCTTGAGATTGCTCAAAACAAAGCTGGAATCAAGGTGCACCAGTCCAAATATCCCTTGGACTTGCTGAAAAAATTCAAAATGAAGGATTGCAAACCAAGCAATACTCCTTTCCTTTCAAAATTGAAGCTGGAAGAAGTTGATTCTTCACCTATGGTAAACAATACAATGTATAGGAAATTGATTGGATGTTTGTTGTATCTTACACATACTAGAACTGATATTTATTATGCAGTAAGTGTGGATTCTAGATACATGGATCAGCCTCATGAGATCCATTGGAAAGCAGCGAAAAGGATCCTTAACTTTGTTCAGGGAACAAGGACACATGGGATCTTCTATAAAGAAAAATCTGATCTTGATTTGATTGGATTTACTAACAGTGATTGGGAAGGTGATAGCACAGATAGAAATTCCACATCAGGATATGTGTTCATGCTTGTAGAAGGGCCAATCACTCTCATCTACAGAAGCAGAGTACATAGGAGTTGTTAATGCAGCAACTTAATGTTTATGGTTGTAGGGTTTACTTGGAGAGTGTGGCTTCGAATCAGAGTACTCAACTACCATCTACTATGATAACCAAAGTACCATTCAAATCTGCAAAGATCTAGTTTAGAAGCAGAGAACCAAACACATTGAGATCCATATGCACTACATCAAAGAGCTTGTGCATGATGGCACCATTCACCTACTCTTCTGTTCATCTTCAGAACAAGTAGCTGATATCTTCACCAAAACATTTTTTGAGAAGACCTTCAGCAATATCAAATCAATATTGGGGATTGCTGATCATGTTATGAAGCATGAGTGAAGACAATATTTCCAAATTTTATTTTACGGTCCATGTTTAAGGGAGGATTTTCCCATGTGGTTTTTGCCTCTTTCCTTGTTTAGATGGACATGCAGTATGTAAAGGGTGACTAAGCCTTGTTGCTAGGCCCTATAATTTTCTGATATATTACTCATAAGTTAGGCTTAAGGGGAAATGTTAGAATAATCAATCCATAGTTACCTACCTTAGACATTAAATTAATCATTTTTGTCTTATTTGCCTAGTTCATGTGTCCCACCTTGTGCAAGTTGTCATTTACCTATCCATAGTGGTCAAACTTGACTTATTTGACTCATGTAGTGCTTGGAAAACCTCAAGGAATCAAATTTGCTTTATTCCTGGCCTCCTAGGCACCCTTCTACTTTCTCTGCTTTATTGCCTTCTTTTTCAGTGCTTTAAGGCAATTGGGAAAGTTTGACTACATGAGGTTAACTAGTTTTTGTCCTCTACATCCTCCACTCTTTTCTCCTTGGAAAAGCATGTATAATTTTTCATTCCATCACTCTTTATCTTTCCTAAGTGCTTTTGCCAATTCGTGAGCTCCATGACTGATTTGGAAACAACTTTTTACACCTATGGGGGATTTGCTTATTTTTGGTAAGCCTGTTTTTGACTAGATTCGAATTGCCTCCTTGTGCATTTGAATCTCCTATGTAATTATTTAATGTAGCAACCTATTATGTTACAGGGTTGGCTATTGTACACTTATTCAATACAGTTTAGTGTTCAACTCATTATTCAGTCTCTTTTGTGAGTGATTTTGCATGTTCAATTGATAATTGTTGTGAGTAAAATTAATCTATCACTGGGTTCAATTTACACAATCAATACAAAGACATATAATGAATCACTTACTAACAATATGACTACTTAGTTTTCTTATTTCCTCCTGTAAATTTTTGTCAAGTTCATTTGTTGTTACCCGTCTCTCATAAATCTTCACTGAAATTTTAGTAACCTCCTTCTCATATTTATTCAAGTTCATGCTTGTTGGATAAAATTATTTTAGGAATATCTTGTTTGTAATCCCACACTAAATTAATCCTTCAATTGGTTTGGATGGCCTTTACTATGGCTCCAAAACCATGTTTGTAAATGCTTAGAACAATAACAATATGTTTACACCAACATAATGAGAAAAATAACCTAAATCTAGTTGCATGCTTCACATTACCAAAAATATTGTATAGACTACATAAAGTGACTTACAATCCACTAAATTTCAATTCTTTTATTTAATTATTATGGTAGGAAGAAGGATGATGATGAGGAAGGATTACTAAATTTTAATTCTTTTATTTAATTATTTAGGTAGGAAGAAGGATGATGATGAGGAAGGATTACTAAATTTTAATTCTTTTATTTAATTATTTAGGTAGGAAGAAGGATGGGGCATATGTGATATTTCATAGTTACAATATCGCATATGCGATATTGAAAAGTAAAAAAATAAATAAAATAGAGGCCGCAGGCCCCTCAAATATCAGTTGCACAGGATTGGGACAACGAAAAACCGTGAGGGCGAAATAGCGCAGAGGCAATTTGTGTTTTAGCTTTTCAAGGTCGATTTCGAGGTCAAGTTGGAGGTGGATTGGCTCTAATGGTAGGTAAATGCACTTATCCTTTTCACTAAGTCTTCAATTCTTTATTTTTTTCCATAATTTCATAGTTTTTATAATTATTTTAAACAAATTTTAAAAAAAATTGAATCAAATCAAAGAATGGTTAAATGTAAAATAGCTTGTATTTTTTTTAAATGTTAACAGGCAACACAAATGAACTAGAAAATGTGGAAAACCCACCCTCTAATAACCCACAACCTGACCCAGCACAACCTAACCCACAACCTAACCCAAACCCAAACCCGGACGGGGAACAAGATCGAAACTCACATATTATTGCGCGTTTGTCGTCATTGAGGTGCCTTAGCTCATCTATTAGAGGGGGGGATCGTCTGAGAGAGTATTTAGCTGATGCATTGGACACAATAACAAACACAATTTTCAAAGCCCAAGGAGCTCTATACAACATTAGCTCGTACAGAGAATCCAGGAGGCAATACTACTCCGATGGATTGAGTTATAAAGACATCAAAGCCCTTAAACTTACAAAAGACCAATTATTTTCATTATTCCAGGACTCTAGCACCGGATTGGTTCCACCCACTAGTCGACCACACATTTTCATAGACTGGTGCATTGAACCAAATATAAAGGCCAATTGGATGGATCGTTGGTATATGGTCTTCGATGAAGACCCTCATGAGAATAAGGACATCCCATTTTATTTCCTTAGGAAGTTGTATGCAAAATTCATCCTAGGGAAACATGTTAACTACTTAGATCTCTTAGGCTTTCAAGGTATTGGTCATGGGATGCCCCAAGATAGGTTAGGTGCCAGGATGGATCCTAACCGTGTGCCACGCCCTCCATGCACACCAAAACCCCCTCGGCTATATCACACCTAAACCCCCTCGGCTATATCCTCCTGGAGGTCCTGTGATTGAGAATACATAGGAGGCATTACACTACAACAAAAACTAGATTTAGCATCGAATTTAGCACCGAATTTTAGTGTAATTTTTTCCCAATTGTGGTGAACAATATGGCGCTAAACCTGGTGCTATTGTACATTTTCGTAAAACGCCGTCTATTGCATCCTTTTTTTCGTCCTTTTTAACATGTATCCATTTTTGCATCCATTTTTGTGCCCAATTTTTTGCATCTTTTGTTACGCCTTTATTTCTTCCCAATTTTGCAACTTCTATTGCATCTTTTTTTGCGTCCTTTGTTACATCCTTGTTTGCACCCAGTTTCACGCTCAGTCTTGCATCCAATTTTGTGTCTTATTTTGCTCCTAGTTTTTCATCGAGTCTTGCACCCAATTTTGCACCATGTTTTGCATAAAATTATGTGTCCAATTCTGCATCTAACGTTGCATCTAGGATTGCATCCAATTTTCGGCCCAATGTTGCATCTAGTTTTACATCCAATTTTACTTATAATGTTGCATCCCCATTTGCATCTAATTTTGTATATTGTTTTACGGATTTTTGTCTATCCATGTTTGTGTCTAATTTTTCATCTCGTTTTATGTCATATTTTGCATCTAGGTTTGCACCTAGTGTTGCATCCCGGTTGATGTCTTTTTTTGCATCTATGTTTGAGCCCAATGTTGCACCCAGTGTTGCGCCTAGTGTTGTGCCTAGTTTTGCAGCCATGTTTGTATCTAATATTGCATCTAGTTTTGTGTCCAATGTTGCATCCCATCTTGCATTCAATATTGCGTCTAGTTTTACATCCAATGTTTTGTCCCATCTTGCATCCAATATTGTGTCTCATTTTAATTTTTTGTTTGCGCCAAGTGTTCCTTCCATTTTTGCACATGGTGTTACACCTAGTTTTATGTCCATCGATACACCATATTTTGTGCTCAATTTAATGTCCAATTTCATGTCTAGTTAGGAGTCCACTTTTGCATCTACCGTTGCGTTTAGTTTTGGACCTAGTATTGCATCTAGTTTTGAGTCATTAATTGTGTCTAGTGTTGAGTCTCTTTTTGCATCCAATTTTGCGTTGTGTGACATCCATTTTTGTGTCCATATTTGCGTCTGACATAAGGTCGACTTTTGCATCCACTTTTGTGTTTGGTGTGACATCCACTTTTACATATTGTTTTGTATTTAGTGTTGCATCTAATATTGCATCCATATTGCACTACTACATTTTTTATCTTTATAAATACAATCCAATATCATTAGGGTATGGAGGAATCAAACCACCAACCTCCTGCTTGTAAAATAGGCACTCTTCCATTGAGCTAGCACCCTTTAAGAATCAGAAAGAGGAGCAATATTAACACATAGATTTGATCATTTGTAATTCTAATAAAAGACCATAACATCCAAAGACATTCAAGCTTAAAATCCAATTTGATTTTTCAAACACACAAATAAGCACAAAAATATACTGTCCTCAAGAAACAAAATATCATAAACAGTTACACAATCTATTAAAGTTGTCTGCAAAAGAGTCTTAGAAAATAACATAGTGCATTGATGCATTCCTAATAACCTAAAATTGATATGGATAGAGAATAAGGGATGTGTTTAAGAAATAGTTGTAGAATCCAATTGAGGATGTGTGTGTTGCTACATGGATTTTTTTATTCATTGATGAGGTAATTTTGTTTAGCAATGGGATGGTAAGAGAAGAACTCATGAATGGTTACTAAAAGAAGATGCCTACAAACTAAATAGTGCTACAAACTAAAGATAAACTTGGGGAATATTTCTTAAATATGCCAAGAAGTAGATATAACTCCATTATACCTACCATCTACAAAACCTGTACCTACTATAGCTTCAAAATCAACCACTATCTATAGAATAGAGACAACACATTCACATCCTAGCTAGAATAGACCATACCATAGTCATGGCCTATTAGGAGAGGGTATGCACATTCAAAAATAAGGTTTATCAACCCCAGAGTAAAGATGCCTAAGTGAACAGTCCAAGTGCAACCCAGACAAATGAACACAGTCTACTTTATCAGTTGCAAAATGGAATTATCATGGATTCTTCATGTACTAACAAACATAATTCAATTCAAAGGAAATTGTGAAATTATTAGTGATTCCAATATGAATACAACAATAATCCAGTTCAAATGATGGCGAAAAACCATTTCTTAGCTAGATGCAAGTTCCTTTATGGACTTGGAGTAATGTTGGTGGTAGCAATTCGAATGAAGACTAATCCAAAGAAGTTGAATGGAACAATGGACAATAGGTGGGGAGGAAGAGTTTCAGTAAGAAACCACCAACAATCATCATAATAGATGAAGCAAAAACCTACAAGAAGTGAAAAAACCATCAAGTTGAGATTTAATATAAGAATGTGAAGTTCTTATTAGGAATGTGGGTTTGCCTAAGTTTCGATATGTCTCATTAGAAATATGGTAAAAGAGACTTTCAGAACATAACAAATTCTAATCTCCAGTGTTGTTAATTTTTCCCTTCAAGGTAACTATAGGGAAATGTATCAGAGAGTTTGAATTAAATTTTAATCTCCTTGTTTCAAGTTGTGTGGTGAGCAAAAGAAACTGTAGTAATTATCTGTAAAATCACCTAAGTGTGAAAAGAAAAATAATATTGCCTAGTGAAGTGGTAGAAAAAATAACACTATTTGGTTATACATATATTCATGTTGCATCAAGTGGTAGATATAGGAAACATGCTCTAGGGGGGCCTACCACATACATGAACATATAAATGCATTAGGTATCACCCTAAAACACATCTGGTACAAGGTGTAATAAAAGCTGGCAAATCCAAGCTATCGATAAAATCCTGATTGCAATTTATGGAGGGAAGATAAGAGAAACTCTCATGAATTAACCCAAGGTGCATTTCCAAGACTTCAGATGATCAGGCATAAATTACTGAGGACAATAACAACCATTGTTGTTCATAATATATACTTAACAGTTTGAACATTCATGCATATAGACCTCATGATCCCTAACACATTATCTACACAACTATTCACTTGTAACAAATCCATTGAAGAAAAGATAGAAAACTACATTGCAATGAAATAGATATTATCAACAAATAGCATCATGAGGCCACTACTCCATTTATTCTCTTCATTAGCAATAACATTTGTACAACACTTTATATTATTTTAGTGCAAACAAGTTAATACAAGGTTAAAGGCTACAAAATGCAACATAAAGTATCTATTTGGTAATACCCAAAATATACCACTACATTATGAATCCTTCTTTTCTAGGGAAAACTATCACATTTTATTACTATATAAAGCACAAAAATGCTTTCTATGGGTGTTGTAGCACAAAATACAAAATATAAATCTTACTTTGCTTTGTAAACCAAATCTTAAACTATCCACTAAACATAATGTCCCTTTTAGGAAAACAAATATAGTCTTCCTTTAAGATCTTTTAAAAAACTAAAACTATAAGATAAAAAAACACAACTGGAAAATTTTGAAATAAAACTACAAAGGTCAGATCTAGAAACCTCTAGCATGCCCTCATTGAAATTTACAGCGAGAAGTACCCCAAAGTTGATAAGTAATACCTCTTTGGATATAGCATCAACTCATTGGTTTAATTCTTTGTAATGTGGTAGATTTTGAAAGTATTGAAGATCTCAACTATCTCCTTAAGGCATTATGAAGCCTTTACATTATATACTTGTAATCTCATACATTTGATTCATGTTGGTTGTTGTCTAGTTGCCAATGTAGTAAAGGCAATATTCTAGTCAAAAAATTGTTTGATACTCAATATTGTGCAGTCTTTTGTCAACCCAAACCTAAAAACTTTGGATTGTTCTAGATTTTCTAGATCCTACCTCTTGTGGTCCCTATCTTTCTTTATTTTTCTAATTTCTTACTATGCACTAACTATACAAGTTTGTGCATTTTCCTTGTTCGGTGTATCTATGTTAGAGACTCGTACTTGTGTCCACTTGAATATCTGCAAAATTATTTTTCCTGCATAGATCTTTGCATTTTTCAATGGTGTTTGCCCTAAAAGGGCATAATTATTACTACACATTACACCCAAGTTGGAAAACATGATGGCCTAAAATAGCATAATTATATAATGCTGTATAAATGAAATTGAAAAGTGTTGAAGATGGGTATTGATTGAACACCTTTATGAAGGTGCGTAAATGTGGGGGCCAGTGGTAAAAGAAAGAGGGGCTTTAGAGTAATGGTGAATAGGGCAAGAGAACAACATCAAGACATTGCAACTATAGTAAAGCTGTTCGGCACACATTTAAACACATATAAGCACAATGCCTTAATGGACATGTCACCCTCAGTCTTAGACAAAGTTTTCATTTGGAATATAGAAAAACAATAATAAATAATCTTGTTTTCACAATAAACAGTCATAAAAAGAGGTATCTCACAACAGTTTGAGGTGTGGGATTAGTCACAAAAGAAAACCCCTGTAGCAACTAGCATTATAATCTGGGCATATTTCCAATAGGTTAGGATGTTGCAAACCTATATCTTTCAGTGTTCCATGTAGAAACTTCAACATCAATTGGAGACCAAATGATAACCTTAAATGAATTTAGGTTACAACAATAAAAAATAGTAATTTGAAGACTAAAAAGGATTGCAGCTGTGGCATAAACATGTTTACCCTTGGATGAGTATGATGGTGCTATCATGGAGTAGATTGGGACGGAATTTGTCACTTTATACTTGTGTTTTCATCTGCTGTCTCAATGAAGAAAATCTTAGGGATTTTTATATGGTTGTTTAAATGTACAAGGATGAGGTTGAAGAAGTTGTTAGGTTGATGGCATACCTAGGCACAATTCTTGGTGGTCATGTGCATATAAGAAATAGTGAGGAGACTTATACCAAATTCTCAAAATAATTATACCCATATCCTAGAGGTGATTTCCTGTAGCAGCGAGTCATCAGTAGCCATGAAAGGGGCCGATTTGGATTTTGAGGCCTTACTGTAGCTTGTATTATGGAAGGCGTCACTGTCTCAACACACTTCTGTTAACTATTTCTAATAATGATGCACTCTAAGAAAGTTCTAGGTATTAAAAAACATTAGATTGGCATCTTTTCAGATCTGCACAGACATCTAGGTTGAAGTAGCAAACAATATCCAAATTTGGGAATATTTCGTTGCAACACTGATTGAGTCTCAACATCATATGAAGAATTTTGTTATTGCACATCCTAAATACCTGTAAAAGCACAAATAACGCCACATTATTTCAAATTTGGGCATGATTTCAGATTGTTCATATAGCATGTAAACAAGCAATGAATTTTAAATTATGGACATAACTACGTGTAGAATAGTAGTAAAAAGAATTTATTTCCAAATCGTTTGTAGTAGGATATTGGACATCCATCTCTAAGAGTCTTTACATGCTTGAACCATCTTCTTGTGAGATGGATCCATGCCCCTTTTTAGTATGGGACCCAAACATCCTTGTCATGTTTTCTCACTGTTTTGGTGCCCATCTCACGAGACACCCCCAAAAAACCATAAATCAACTTTAAAAACCGTAACTTCTACCTATATAATAGCCACCACGTTAAGAAAAATACACATTATTTGGCACTAGGCATAGTTTGGCATTTGGCCATCATGCTGCATCATCAGTCACTGTGTGAAAAAGTAGCATTTGTGTCTTCTATGATGAGGACCATGGTGCATTCAATAATCACAATTGAGTCAGGTCCAAGGCACATCAAAGAGTCGCGGATGAGTGAGGTGCATTAAGGATTTCAACATTGTCAATAGTGCATTGTGATAAATAGTGTGAGGAGACTTTCCAGCATTTGGTCATATTAGCATAGTTAGTAGTAGGGTGAGAATTCGTGAGCAGCTGCTAGCATTTGCCATTTTCTCAAACCAACATTTTCCAGGCATGCTTATCCACTAAATTCTGTTGTGTGATTTCCTGAAATGTTGTAAGTTATTCTGTGTGGTTTCCAAAATTCTGCAGCATGATTTTACAATTTTATCTACCTATGATGTCTGTTAAATCCTAATAGTAATAGCTTATCGCATGACATGTTCGATGTTTTTTTCGAGACTTCAATTATAAGAACATTGGCTGAGTTTTGTTACCTGTAACTCATTGAACAACTGAATATACTAAGGTAGTAAAGTCTAATATACTATAGTATAGAGCCTAGACTATATAGCAAATCCAACAAATAATAAGATGCAGAGCTGTCCCAGATTGACCTCCATTTTGATTGAAAAATAAATAAATACTAAAATCTGAGAGATTGCTAGGAGGCAAAACAGTTCACAATTGGCCTACATTTTGATTGAAATAAACCCTGGAGTCTAGGCATTGCTAGGAGACGAAACATTCTAGGATTGGCATTTTATTATAGTTCTTGTCTCTGAGTTTAACCAAATCTATATGTGGTATGCTTGTGTACCATAAATGTACCTTAGTGTTGTAGCCTGTATGTATCATTTTTTGAATACATTGTAGTGAGGATTATATTTAATATTTTTTTAACATATAATATTCCTACTTTTCCTTTTCTAGCCTCTCATTTACCTCTTTATATTTATCAACCAAATCCCTAAGCTTTATTTCCTACTCTATCAACTGTTCTTTTTCTCATTGCACAATAAGAACTCCAAGCTAGAATTTAGGGGGTAGGATCGACTATAGACTAGATAGGGGAAAAGTCGTAACAGTGCTCCTTCATGAAATCTTATAAACTCAAAAGATTTCTGGGAAATTTAATCCTCAAGTACAATAATTACTAACTGGCCTTAATCCTCAATGCAATCTTATAAATCGAGACAGGGCAGCTTCATGACTCGGTAGGATACTTCTCAAATGATATTTATCAGCAAGTAGAAAATATAATCCATGAAAGTTTGTAGGAGTTCTCAACTCAGCATTGATAACACTCTACTGTTGTGTTTTAATTTGGAGTTTGTTGAAGTATCATATCATAGCTTGAAAAAAAGGTTTTTCCATGAAAAAAAATTCATACAACATGTTTATAAACTATAACAAGGAAACAACATTGACAAAGAATTAAATGGTTAATAAACAAACATCCAAACTTCTGATATATATTAAAGATAGTGCATTTTACATGCCTATAACATCCTGTTGACAGATCCAGAGATGGACATTGTAACACCCAGGTAATATGGCCATGAAATGTGATAACACTTGAGAAATACTTATAATGATTGAGATCAGAAATATGTTGTAGATAATCGTTGAGAAACATGTCTATCAAGGTTTAGAGGGAGGAAGGGTAGCTTCATGACTCGATAGGCTACTTCTCAAACAATATTTATCAAATGAAATCTTATAAACTCAAAATATTTCTGGGAAATTTAATCCTCAAGTACAACAATTACTAACTGGCCTTAATCCTCAATGCAATCTTATAAACCGAGACGATTTCCACCCCTACAAGGTCTTCTGCCTATTAACTAGCCAAACCTTGATAGACATTTTGTAATACCATGTTCTAGAAAATATAAATTCCTGCTTTATATACTAAAAATAGACATTCCATTACCTTGAACAACACATTATACATCATAATCTTCAAGTATACAACAAGGTCAAATATAAAATTCATGTTTAATTCTCCAAACAAAACATGCATAAAACATTAATCGATTAAAAACAATTTGGACTAAAATATAGAAATAATTTAATAATTAATGGAAAGAAAACAAAAGATGAAAAACAGTCACTACTCAATAGCACAATATCATATCGCAAAAATAATAAAGCCATACACTGTCTTTGATTCACAGCGTACTTCATCCTTAAGTAAATTTCGCAAGTGTGTCTTACCAACATCTGCAACGTGTTCCTGAATAAGAAAGAGCCAATTTTAAAATAAGAATACTGACGTGAATTGCAAAGTAACGGAAATATTTATTCCTAACAGCAATGTTCACATGCCAACCATAATAGAAAAGTGAAACTAGTAAGAACTTACCTTTAAGCATTTCCATTCCTTAGTTCCACTGATAAGATTAGTGTTTGCCATCGAAAGGCTTTCAACCTGCATTCAAAATATACAAATTTTTGAAATTTCATGCACTTGAATAGTTAATGTAAAACTGAAATTACATTTGCTTCCTAGAACGTTCTTATAAATCTTAGCCCTTCAATTTTCAGCCTCACAACTGCTATAAATTAAAGGATAAAACAGTAGCAAAAAAATCACAATAATTACTTCAAATAGCCCGACAAATGGAAGCTTCATATATAAGTTCAAAATAAATTACAAGCACATACCATAGCCTTCTCTCAAGGCTAGTACAAAATCTCAAACTATCCAAAAATCCCCTAGCTAGAGTAAATCAACAAACCCTAGCTCAATCAAGAAGATTCAAGAGAAAAAATATCTCCAATACAAGATCCAAGGGAAGATGTACTCCTCCTCTTCTCTTTTTCACAAATCCACCATAGGGTTCTTTCTCAAAACCCTAATCTCCAACCTCTAAGGGATCAACCCTAACCTTAAAACTCCAAGATGCTCCAAAAAACACCAAGAAGGCCAAGAAACCCTAGCACCAAGAGAAAGAGGGAGATAGCAAGTGAAGACTCCGAGAGAGAGAGAGAGAGAGAGAGAGAGAGAGAGAGAGAGAGAGAGAGAGAGAGAGAGAAAGAGAGAGAGAGAGAGAGAGAGAGAGGACAAGTGCACTCCTCTTCTAGGTCACATATCTATACAAGGGTGAGTAAGAATGAACAAACAAGTGATTTGAATGGAAAGACTCTCTCCTTCCTCTATTTATTTGAGAGGGAAGGGAGGCTAACAATACTATGTGGCCCTAAGACCTTACAAGCAACATACATGGGCCCTTCTAGGCCACACAAATCAGATGCTCACTATAGAGTACTCATGGCATGCTCCAAAGGCAAGGTCGTGCACAATAATATCTCCAAGGTGATGCATCTACGCAAGGAAAGTCCATAGACTTAGTTGATCATCCTAAGCAGTTTACACCACTAAGTTAGCTACCCATGCAAGAACATCGTCAAAGCCCCAAGCATCCTTGAGCCATCTCCATTCATCCAAACAGGAATCCAAGTTACCACACACCCATTTCCATTAAGGGCTACAAGCCCTCCTCCATGACAGAAAACACTCCATAGCCCAAGTTGGATGCTCTCCAAGCAAGTGGTTCCTCCATGTGGCCATCATGAAGGTATTCTTTTATAATTAATGCAGTAAAAGAATATTGTCAGCAAGTTAATGTTTTACTGCATAGGTATTCTTTTATTTCATTGCAGTTTTTCCTTTTTGTTATGATATTGTCCAGCCTCAGCACTGAGATTTGTTTTTTCTGTTTAAGACCTTACTTTAGAGAATTTTGCAAGTATATATGATCTTGCTGAGTCATATCATGCAACTTCTTTGGGTCATATGTGTGTTCTGTACTTTCTAGAACACCATGAACAGTTACAGTGAGAGACAGGCACTTTTTAGGATCTATCTAAATTTTTAAAATCAATTTTCTGTGTAGCAACCCTTCCCTTGTAGAACGCTTACTACTAGAGATACATGATTACTAATTTAGAATATTAAGGCTGCAGCCTTATATGCCATCATTGTAAAGGAATTCATGATCATTTTGATTGGCTTCTGTGGATGGTCTCATCTTCCCAGAGAACTAGTGTAGAGAGAGGTATTTTGAAGGCGGTTCTTAGCATTGCCAAAATTACTGCTAGTTATGTAGGATGCACCGATTTGTCAAGTGAAATTAAAGTGAAATGATTGTGAGACGTCAATTGACTGATACATTTTCAGATCTTTTCAAAATGATCCAGAATTTTGAAGTCAGAGATAAGCCATCAATTGATATTTGATGGTTTCTCAATTTAGTTGTGTATCTCATCTAACACTTGCAATTTTTTTTCTCTTAACAATGCTTTTGACATTTCTACTTTGTTGTATTTCAGCAATGGAATATCAATCTACTCGTTAGGTTAAATTCTAGGTGCACGACCTAGGTGATTATGACATAAGAGTATGGACTTAGCCAAATGAAAAATAGTTGTAATTACTGATTCATATTTTTAAGGGCCATCATATTGGTAAAAATAGGCCGCTTGTGGGCCTGACAAATTCGAGCCAATTTTAATCCTCTTGGAGCTAGACAGAAGGCAATTTCCACCTTAAAAAACAAAAACTTGCATCCATCACTTGGGTTTAAACACAAAAAAACACAAACTTGCATCCATCGTGTTTCCCCTATATCTAAATAATGGGCGATATCAAGCAACAAGCAGAGACCCAAGACACATCAAATATTAGACCAGAATAACCACAGACCTCCTCTCTACCTTCTACTAGAAGGCTCGCCCTCACCAAGCTATTAAGGAAATCTTGATCTTAGCATACTTCAATTACCCAAATTCATTCCCACCTAAAAGAGGAACCGATATTCCATCATGAGGGTTTTTCCAACATCCTGGAGTGTTAGAGGATGTCTTAGTGAATCGGCCTTGACTTTTTCCTAGACTTACACAGCCTCACATTCTCAATGCTAGACTTTCCCTTGATGTCATTGTTGGGCAATGTATTGTCTCCTTTCCTATGGTTGGTGGTTCAATAGAGATGACTTCATCTTCCTCTAATTCATTATTGTTTTTAGTGTGAATCTGAGGCTTCCTCTTCTAATGAGGATGAGTAGCTTCACCATGTTGTATATGCTTATGCCTTTGGTTATTTGATTTCTATTATTCAATACTTAGATTATTTAATATTTTATTTTGATTAATATTTCACCTTCTAGGAGTTGCTTCCACATTCCCACAGTGTGTCACCATTGGATTGTACAATTGAGGTCCATAGACCTAATTTTGCAGTCATTCATGGACATCAATATAGCTTCTTATCTTATTTATCTTATCTATGATTTGAACTAACTAGGGTTGACCATTACGATTTTATTGAACTAAAGTGTTTTTTAAAGATTCAATTCTTTGTGCCTCTCAAGAAGCCACTTTCCCTTTGGGGAAATTATGATAGAATCATAAAGAGATACAACATTTCATCTATCTATTTTTGTTATAAGCTACTTTGGTGAATGCTATTAAATGTATGGCTAGGAGTAAGCTGCATTACCTTATAATGGGTTGTTTGTCTTAGATTGCTTTTGGCCTATTAAATAGATGCAAAGGTAATGCAATTCAATTTCTCAAAAATGAACTCATCCCATATGGCCATTCACATCCTTAGATAAAATCAATGACTATTATAATTTATTTGCTATTATAAACTGAAGAAAGCCACTTCCAAAGCTAATTAATTTAGATCGTTGTTGGAAGCTTGCCCTTCACTCTATTAATGTTTATATATTGATTTAAGTTCTTAAAGCACCTCTTTTGCTACATGGGAAACACTTTGTGCTGCAAGGCGTCTGGAAATCTCTCTAGAAACTGTGGAATACTTCGCATTAAGATATTATTACATCTCTCGGTCAAAGAGGATTTGTCAATAGTGTCACCTATAGGAGCTTGAATGGAAGGAGCACCTCATCTTCCCATGTCCCATTTATTATGAGATCAGCAAGAGGTCCTATTGCCTCTACCAAGACAAGATTTCCTCACTACCATCTTCTGCTATCCAACATGGAGTTCCCTATAAATTTTTATAAAGTACAAAGACATGTGAGATAGATCTTATAAGGACCTGATCAGGTTGATCATTTCATGTTTCCCCTATTTCTAAATAGTGGGAGATATCAAGAAACAAGTAGAGACCCAAGACTCATCAAATATTAGACCAGAATAACCACAAACCTCCTCTCTACCTTCTACTAGCAGGATCGCCCTCACCAAGCTATTAAGGAAATCTTGATCTTAATAGATAATGCATCTATCTTGTCCATCTATTAAGGTAATGCATCCATCTTGTCCAGCTTTGTGCTGCAAGGCATCTGGAAAGCTCTCTCGAAACTGTGGAATACTTTGCATTAAGACATTGTTACATCTTTCGGTCAAAGAGAATTTGTCAATAATGTCACCTATAGGAGATTGAATGGAAGGGGCACCTCATCTTCCCATGTCCCATTTATTATGAGATCAGCAAGAGGTCCTATTGCCTCTACTAAGACAAGATTTCCTCACTACCATCTTTTGCTATCCAACATGGAGTTCCCTATCACTTTTTATAAAGTACAAAGACATGTGAGATAGATCTTATAGGGACCCGATCAGGGTGATCATTTCATGTTTCCCTTATATCTAAATAGCAGCCGATATCAAGAAACAAATAGAGACCTGTTGCAGCTACAGCCATTCTCCCCAAATTTCTTAAATTTTGGACCCCTCCTCATGATTTAGCATGGTTTTCTAATCGATTAGATCCTTCGAATTTTGGTCATGTTTGATTTTGGATGATTCTACAGATTAACTCTCGCCCGGGTTATTAATTTTTGATGGTGATGAAAATTGTTGAGGGTCGCAGTTTTGAGTCTGCTTGCTGGTCGATCGGATTTTCTTTGTTTTGGATCGCCGTCGTGGAGGTAAAACGGATTTCTTTCCATTGTTGAGTTTTAAAGATGTCTAACCACTTGGTTTTTGTATTAATCGGGCATCTTTTCATTTGATTCGAAGCCGTTTCTCTTCTGCCGTTGTGGCTGGGGAAGTCATTTACCTTTCAGAGTAGAAATCCATCTAACGTCCACCTGGGCATCGCATGGCTTTAGCCTTATTTTCCGCCATTGCGGCTCTCAAAGTCCTTTAGCTACCGAAGTGTGAAGCCATCCGACTTCCAATTGAGTTTTCTCCCGTCGTCGCTTTCCCGCAATCTTTACTTTTTCGACGTTGCGGCTGGGAAAGTCATTCCACTTTTGATGTCTAAAGCATCCGACTTTCAATTTTAAATTTTTCCCGCCCGCGTCACGTGTCTTCAGTCTTTCTCTTCCGCTGTTGCAGCTCTCAAAATCATTTATCTCCCGAAGTGTAAAGCCGTCCGACTTCTGGTTAAGCCTCTCCCACCCATGTTTCACATGACTTTAGCTCGTGTCTTTTCCGCTGTTGCAGCTAGGAAAGCCTTTTAGCGTCCGATGCCAAAGCCTTCCGACTACTGATTTATAACTTCACCGCCTAAGGAATGCACCTGGCCGTTTTCTTGTGGATTGGCCGTTTCATGTGTTTATTTTAATATGTAAAACGCCCTTCCAACAAATGATAAATGGTAATTGATTGGAGGTATAATTCAATGGACTATTGGAACGGCCAGGTGTCAAGGCATGGCTTGATCAAATTGAACCAGCAAGGTCGAAAGGAAGACAAAGCGAATGAGGATACAGAGTCGAAAGCAACAAAAACACAGATCTGAAAGGTCCAACAGTTACTCAATTAATCATGAAAAGAAGAAGAAAAATGGAGAGAGGGAGAGGAAATGATGGGGAAACTAGAAAGCCACATGTTTGGGGGGGAGCCCAAAAGGCTGGCTGTGATAGTTTAAATATTGTAAAGTTAGAACTTAGAAGGGACTTTTTCCCTGGAAGAACTTGTAAACCATTTTGCTTGTAAGAGGAACTATTTCGTTTTACAATAAAAAACTGCAATTTTTGCCTGCTGGAGAAAGCGAAATGTGGAATGTATCAATGCAATTAAATAAGCAATGTTGAAGGGGAACTATTTCATTTTCAGCTTTGTTTCATTAGCTGTGAGAATGTTTTAACTTCTTGAACCTATGTTCTTGTTGAGATGTTCTTCAATATATTCTGCGATGTTTTCCACTGTGAGTAATGAATGTTGTTCATAAAGTAATTGGCTATCTGGTTGTTTAAATATCTGTACTTGTGCATGTGTCTTGAAAGAAGTATCAGCTATCTGTAACTCTTCATAATGCATGTATGAAATTTATTACTCACCAATGAATGATAAGTCTGCTCCCTAGGGATATTTTAGGTAGTTAGTTTTCTTGTTGAATGTGATTTGGATGTTTGTGAGCCTTAAGGCGAGAGGTAAGAACCTGCACATCACATTGTGATTGCTCCTTGCATTTTTATCACCCTGCATGGTAATTAGGCACTTGCATTTCATAATTTAAGTCAAAAATACAAAAACTCGGTGGACCGGGCCGTAACCGGTGAAGCCTTTGTTTTGTTACTTTGATCTACGGTAGCTGGACCACAAATCGGATGGATTCCCTATACCAAATAGTCAACCGGCTAGTTGGGAAGGTTGGCTGGGGAGAATCCCTTACCGTTTTTGCCTGTGAATTTCCAGGACTCAACAGTTTTGGCGCTATAAGGAGGGCCTCCAGTGTATGGATGGCCGAGGAAACCCGTTTTCTCGAGATTATTCCACCTGTAAAAGTTCTGAAAGAAGTGGGTTTCATAATCCAATTCCGGAAGAAAGAGAACATCTATATTCTGTTGGTAACGAAATTTTTAACGATCTGAGAAGACACACCAGGGCATATGTAAAGAAGATTGGAGGATTACCAATCATCCCTGAATTTCCTAGAAGAGAGTTTAAAAAGAAAGATCGTCCTGTAGCGGAAGACTCAGTGTTGGTTGGAGACTGGGAAGAACTTGTAGAGACAGCCTTATAGGAAGTTGTGCTACCTTTGAATCAAGAAGGCCCAGAAACCCCTCACAGTTCTCCTGCTCATACTCCAGTTGGTTCACCTCCCCATTCTTCACCCAGAATCATGGATGGCGTAAACGCAAACCAGCCACCTAACCCACCAAATCCACCACCTTCATGGAGAGCCAGATCACCATTAAACCTGACACCTCCATTACACGACCTACTCCAAGCCTTTGACAAGATGTTTCCCAAGTTCGACCCAAATGAGAAAATACTAGTAGATGATCATCTGTAGAGTTTTTACTTGGCGATAGAAGGATTGAGGGCTGGGGAGCATGAAGATGTGGTATGCAGACTGTTTCTGCATACCCTTAAAGGAGTTGTAGCATCATGGCACTTTGGGTTGCCTGCTAACTCTATCCCTGATTGGGATACCTTCGAAAGAATTTTCAGAAGTAAGTATGTAACTCATAAAACTCATGCAGCTGTCATGAAAGGGCTGTGCGCATTGAAGAAAGAAAGAAAGGAAAAGGTGCACAGTTTCACACAAAGGTTTGCAGCCTATCTCAATAATTTCTCTGAAACAGATAGGCCTTCAGACAAAGTTCTGATTGAATATTATACTTCAGCTTTAGGCCCTGATCTTGCCATGTTTGCCAAAGGCAGGGCCAAGCCTACTTTTACAGAAACCTATGAAGAGGCTGAAGTAGTGGAAGCTGAAAGAGAGAGTATTGAAGACTATCCAGAGTAGTCAGGAGAAAAAGGTGTAGGCAGAAAAGCCTTATTGTTTACTAAACCTAAGGAAGAAAAATCGCTAGATCTGGAAAATATGGCCAAAATGATGTAGAAGCTTTCCAACAAAATCATAGACTTGGAGAAAGAGAAGGAAGCACCAAAGTTTTATAAGCCATATTATAAGAAAAGAGAGGACAACAATCAGTCTCAACCTCCTCCGCACAATACAGCATCCATGAATTTAACAGAGATAGGGATGGAAAATTTTTGCACTTTCCACCAACAACCCCACTCTAAAAAGAATTGTCCGCAATGGATAAATTCAATGACATTGGTCATGAATCAGATGTTGGATTGTAGATTAACAGAAGAATGAGATGAATAAAGAAAAGAGAGTTCTACTTCTACTTCTATGAAAGAACAAGAAGAAGAAACCATGGCTTTATGGAATTCTATCTCGTTATTTGATGCTGAAGAGGAAAAGACTCAGGGGTACAAGGACGTTATGGAAACCAACATAGGCACAAGGAGCCAAGGGACGGTTAAGGAAGACAGTCTTATACTCCCAAAGATTAAGAGGATATAGAGAAATGTTAAGAAGAAATTTCAAAACAAATCTTTGGTTGATAAAATTCCATAGTTCACTATTACCAGCCAAAATCCTAGGGAGAATGAAGTGCGGGCCAAGCCAAGTGAAGAAAAGATGAATGCTGATAAACCTCACCACATTGAGCAGCCGATGGACTATGACATCGTGGAGGATTTAAAGAAGATAAAAGAAAATGCTCCACTATTCGAAATGTGTAAAGTGCCGCAGCAAAAAGAAAGACTGTTGAAAGCACTTGAAGCATCAGATGAGACGTTGCCCATGGATAATCAACCTTAAGAAGAAGAAGAAATTGGAGAAACCAGCATTGGAGGTAAGTCTAAAAGCAAAAATCCACCGTTCCTCTTCACCTTTGAAAATTTCAATCATAACGTGCACAATTGTCTAGTAGACTCAGGGGCATCAGATAATGTCATGCCCATATCAGTATGTAAGAAGATAAATGGGCAGCCTAATCCATCCATGTGGAGGGTGGTTCAGTTGGATATGACAGATGTTAAGGTGATTGGTGAGTTGGAAGATGTCCTAGTCAGTCTGGCATCTAATGACAAAGTTTGCCAAGTTATTAACATCATGGTGGCTGATATACCAGATGCTTATGGTCTTGTCTTGAGCGGAGATTGGCCAGCCAAATTAAATGGATATTTCACCTCAAATTGGTCCCATATTTGGTTTCCATACAAAGGAAGTCCAAACCAGATTAATATTCCAAGAGAGCCTCACATGAAGTACAATGTTACTCAGCTGGAGGAGAAGAATGTACCGGTAGATTCTGTACTGGGAAACTATTTTATTGAGTTGGAACCAGGGAATTATCAAGCGGAAGAAGCCAGCAACACATCTGACACCCAGGCTGATCTCCTTCAATTCTCACATGTTGATGAGATTGACTGTAATATAGTAAGCTTAGCAGTAGGAGGAGATTCACCTTCAGTAGTTAGTGATTTTTGGATTTTGTTTTTTGATGGCTCTAAGACATTAGAAGGGTCAGGGGCTAGCTATGTCCTGATCGACCCACAGAAGAATAAACATTTCCTTTCATGTAGATTAGAGTTTGAGTGTACTAATAATACAGCTGAGTACAAAGAACTGGTACAGGGACTAAAGAATGCAATTGAATTAAAGGTAAGTAATCTAAAAGTTTTTGGGGATTCTGAAATTATTGTGAAACAAATCTGGAATCAGATACATTGTGTTTCTCCTCACTTAAAGGCTTACCAGAATGAGGTATGGGATTTGCTTAAATGTTTTGATGCATTCTACATTATTTCAATTCCAAGAATTAAAAACGCAGTTGCTGATCTGTTGGCCACATCAGCCGCTAGACTCGTACCCACTAATAATCGGCGTTTTGTCGAACTGCTTTTCAGGCCCTCAGTACTGGATATGATCACCAACTTGCGGGTATTCGACGATGACCAGCAAATCATAGAATGTTTGACAAATGACGACGTGTTTAAAGGGGCAATCATAGATGATGAAGAGCATCAGGCCGAGATGAAATATGGCAATTTCATTCCTAAAGGTGTCAAAACATTAGAAAAAATGTTTGATTTAAATGAAAAATTCAGAAGACCAGCCAATGTGAAGACCCACAGCTCATCTCTACAGTTCGAGCTAATAAATTTAGGGACTGAGATGAATCCCAAATTTGTGAATCTCAGCAAGTGTTGTTCACGAGTAGAAAGAGAAAAATTCATCAGTCTATTTAAACAATATAAAGATGTTTTCGCATGGACGTATGAATATTTGAAAACATACGACACTAGCATCATCAAGCATATCATCCCCATTAAAGCAGGCGTCAAGCCTTATCAGCAACCGTTAAGAAAAATGCATCCAAAATTGGAACTGCTGATTCAGAGTGAAGTGAAGAAATTATTGGATGATAGAATCATTTTCAAAGTCAGACACTCTAAGTGGGTATCAAATCTAGTACCAGTAAGAAACAAGTCTGGAGAGATTAGACTCTGCGTGGATTTCAGGAACCTAAACCGTGCATCAGACAAAGATAACTATCTTGTTCCACCCATGGATCAACTACTACAAATGGTTTTAGGTTATGAACTGTTTTCATTATTAGATGGTTTCTCTGGATACAATCAAGTATTAGTAGCTGAAGAAGACAGATTGAAGACCACGTTCAAAACCAAATGGGGAACCTTTGCCTACAGAAGGATGCCCTTTGGACTTATAAATGCTGGAGCAACGTTTCAGAGGGCTATGGACATAGATTTCCGTGGATTGATTGGCTGAAGTGCTGTAGTGTACCTTGACGACATTACAATATTCTCGAAGAAAAGAGAAGATCACGCATTTCACTTAAAGCAAATTTTCAAACGCTTTCAGAAATATGGCATCTCCCTCAATCCTAAGAAGTGTGTGTTCGCTGTCACGGAAGGCAAGTTGCTGGGTCACATAGTGTCAAAGCAAGGGATCTCTATTGATCCAGAAAAAATTAAGGCTATTGAACAAATCCCCTTGCCCCATAATAAAAAGGGGATGCAATCATTCATGGGAACCATAAATTTTCTCTGAAGGTTTGTGCCTGATTTCGCTCAAATAGTCAATCCATTGCAGTAGATGGTGAAACAAAATGCATAGTTCAAGTGGACTGAGATCGAGAAGAATGCTTTCAACAAAATTAAGATTGCTGTTGCACATGCACCTTCCATGAAAAGCCCAGACTTTGATAAAGACTTTATTCTGTACACTTTTGCATCCGATGATTCGCTAGCAACTGTGCTTACACAAAAGGATGATGGGGGGGAGGAATGGTCTGGAAGGGGATGAATTAAACTACCCAGCCATTGATAAGCAAGCTTATGTAGTGTTTAAGGCAGTAAAGAAATTCAGGCCATATATATTAAAGAATCAAACCAAGGTAATAGTCCCCTACCCAGCTGTAAGATCCCTTCTCATACAGAAAGAGTTAGGAGAAAGAAGGGGCAACTGGGTAACAGCTCTTCAAGAGTAAAACTTTGAATTCAAGCCAGCCTCTATAGTTAAAGGTCAAGGGCTGTGCAAATTTATGACTAAAAGTGGGAACAATGAAGAACAAGCCTGGGAGGATGAGGCCGAATTACATGTAATGGATGTATGTCCTTTGTTTACAGCTCCCGAGTCTTGGTATAGAGACCTTGTACATTACCTGGAAGCAGGGCTGTTACCTGAACATTGGAATTCCAAGCAAAGAAGAGCGCTACGTCTTAAATCAGCGTCTTATCAAATTGTGGAAGGACTATTATTTAGAAAAAATTATGATGGAGTTCTTCTCAGATGCCTAGAAAAGGAAGATTCGAAGAAAGTAATGAAAGAGTTGCATGATGGTCCTGCTGGGGGACATTATTCAGGAGACACTACAGCCCACAAGATCCTCAGGGCCAGTTACTATTGGCCTACACTTTTCAAAGACGCACACGCACATGTCAGGAAATGTGATATTTGCCAAAGGTGTGGTGGGAGACAACCTAAAGCAGTAGCACCCCTAAAGTTTGTGATGATCACGGAACCATTCGAGCAATGGGCACTGGATATAATTGGAGAAATAAAGCTGAATTCCTCTCTGTAGCACAAGTACATTCTGACCGCCACTGATTATTTCACCCACGGGGTCGAAGCTATCCCGCTGCGTAAGATAAACGAAGACGAAGTCATCAACTTCATGTAAGATCATATCATGACCAGGTTTGGAGTTCCAGTTTCGTTAGTCTTTGATAATGCTAAGTACTTCTCATCAATTAAATTAATTGCTTTTGCTCATGATAAAGGGATAAAATTGCATTATTCTGCTAACTACTATCCACAAGGAAATGGCCTGGCTGAGTCCTCTAACAAAAATCTGATTAGAATTTTAAAGAAGACTGTAATAGAAAACCAGAGGAGTTGGAACTCAGCACTCCCAAATGCCCTTTGGGCTGATAGAGTCACCCCCAAGTCTACGATAGGAGTGTCACCTTATACCCTTGTGTATGGTAAAGAAGCCATTCTTCCGCTCAACATCATGCTGCCGTCTTCTATTTTATCCCAAGAGTCAAGTGGGTCAGATGATGAAGTTTTGCAAATAAGAATATATAATCTTCTGAAAGTAGAAGAGGCTAGATCTAAAGCCCGAGAACGCTTTAAGCAACAGCAAGAGCTAGTTAAGAGATGGTTCGACAAGCATAAAGCTGGAACAAAAGCCTTTGAAGTAGGAGACTTATTCCTCAAATGGGATCACCCCCATGATGAGAAAGGCAAGCACACTAAATTCCAGCAGTTGTGGTTAGGCCCTTATCAGATAGCGGCAAAGCTTGGCCCTTCTACTTATAAATTACAAGATCTGCAAGGATGGGAAGAGAACTTACCAGTAAATGGTTTGGTCCTCAAGCCATATTTTTCCTGAGTTTGTTTGATTTCTTCTGTCTTGTATATAAATAATCTGTTTGGCTGTCTTTTGAGTCATGATTTACAGTTTGTTTTAGTTTGTTTTCTTGATTCTAATAAAGAGAATGAACCCGTAGTGGCATGGATAACATTAAAATGTTTGGGAATGATAAAACATTTTTGGGTCTCAGACTGCGTGTTGTGTATAAAAGAATTTCTTCTAGTTTAGTTGTTTTCTCAAATAATTCTGTGTGCATTGAAGTCCTGCTTAACCCCTATGAAATAAACTGGATTCATAGAGTCTGGAATACTACGCTGAGGCTCCATCCATGTCACACTTAAAATGTTCTAAGGAGCGACAGCGGAGGACCCATGTAAAGGAGCAAGGTGAACAGTATATTAAATATAAATAATCCCATGCCAAGAAGCAACTGCCGAAAGGCAAATAAGAATAAAACTCCTATAAAAGCATCATACGCCAAAGTAGATGCTGAATCATCTGTACTAAATTTCCAAAAGATCCTCTCCGTTCGTGAGCTGAAAATTAAATACATCTCTCACACAAAAGGACACTATGGGATAGAGGATCCTGAATTAAAATTCAGTAAGAAAGGCATACAGGAGGGCTCATATGAAAAGGGACAAAAGTCCAAAAGCACAAAAAGTGCTAAAATGGCATGGGAACGAGGAACAAAAGAATATTTCTGTTTACCATGTGCTACAATGCTATGGTGTCCAAGCTATCAGCTACCTAAAGACAAAGGTAATAATGAAACTCATCTTTTGGCCTCAACAGAGTTATCTGGACTTGAAAATCTTGGTTTCCACTCTCCCAAATCGAACTATTATCAATGATTGAAGGTACACACTTCCGACATTCGAGAAATCCAGATAGCTAGAAGAATTCAATGGAATGAATTTGTTGTTTAATAGTCTGTCACTCAAAGAATAATCACCCAGAGATCTAGGTTCACAGGTAATCGCCAATTGTTGCAGCTGCAACCATTCTCCCCAAATTTCTTAAATTTTTGACCCCTCCTCATGATTTAGCATGGTTTTCTAATCGATTAGATCCTTTGAATTTTGGTCATGTTTGATTTTGGATGATTCTACAGATTAACTCTCGCCCGGGTTATTAATTTTTGATGGTGATGAAAATTGTTAAGGGTCACAGTTTTGAGTCTGCTAGCTGGTCGATCAGATTTTATTTGTTTTGGATCACCGTCACGGAGGTAAAACGAGTTTCTATCCGTTGTTGAGTTTTAAAGCTATCTAACCACTTAGTTTTTGTATTAATCGAGCGTCTTTTCGTTTGATCTGAAGCCGTTTCTCTTCTGCCATTGCAGCTGGGGAAGTCATTTAGCTTCCGGAGTAGAAATCCATCTGATGTCCGACTGGGCATCGCGTGGCTTTAGCCTTCTTTTCCGCCATTCCGGCCCTCAAAGTCCTTTAGCTGCCGAAGTGTGAAGCCATCCGACTTCCGATTGAGTTTTCTCCTGTCGTTGCTTGTCCGCAGTCTTTACTTTTTCGACGTTACGGCTGGGAAATTCGTTCTGCTTTCGATGTCTAAACCATCTGACTTCCGATTTTAAAGTTTTCCCGCATATGTCGCATGTCTTCAGTCTTTCTCTTCCGCTGTTGCAGCTCTCAAAATCATTTAGCTCCCGAAGTGTAAAGCCATCCGACTTCCGGTTAAGCCTCTCTCGCCCATGTTTCGCGTGACTTTAGCCCGTGTCTTTTCCGCTGTTGCAGCTAGGAAATCCTTTTAGTGTCTGATGCCAAAGCCTTCCGACTGCTGATTTATAACTTCCCCACCTAAGGAATGCACCTGCCTGTTTTCTTGTGGATTGGCCGTTTCATGTGTTTATTTTAATATGTAAAACGCCCTTCTAACAAATGATACATGGTAATTGATTGGAGGTATAATTCAATGGACTATTGGGACGACCAGGTGTCAAGGCATGGCTTGATCAAATTGAACCAGCAAGGTCGAAAGGAAGACAAAGCGAATGAGGATACAGAGTCGAAAGCAACAAAAACGCAGATCTAAAAGGTCCAGTAGTTACTCAATTAATCATGAACAGACGAAGAAAAATGGAGAGAGGGAGAGGAAATGCTGGGGAAACTGGAAAGCCACATGTTTGGGGGGGGATCCCAAAAGGCCGGCTGTGATAGTTTAAATATTGTAAAGTTAGAACTTAGAAGGGACTTTTTCCCTGGAATAACTTGTAAACCATTTTGCTTGTAAGAGGAACTATTTCATTTTACAATAAAAAACTGCAATTTTTGCCTGCTGGAGAAAGCGAAATGTGGAATGTATCAATGCAATTAAATGAGCAATGTTGAAGGGGAACTATTTCATTTTCAGCTGTGTTTCATTAGCTGTGAGAATGTTTTAAATTCTTGAACCTATGTTCTTGTTGAGATGTTCTTCAGTATATTCTACAATGTTTTCCACTGTGAGTAATGAATGTTGTTCATAAAGCAATTGGCTATCTGGTTGTTTAAATGTGTACTTGTGCATGTGTCTTGAAAGAAGTATCAGCTATCTGTAACTCTTCATAATGCATGTACGAAATGTATTACTCACCAATGAATGATAAGTCTACTCCCTAGGGATATTTTAGGTAGTTAGTTTTCTTGTTGAATGTGATTTGGATGTTTGTGAGCCTTAAGACGAGAGGTAAGAACCTGCGCATCACATTGTGACTGCTCCTTGCATTTTTATCACCCTGCATGTTAATTAGGCACTTGCATTTCATAATTTAAGTTAAAAATACAAAAACTTAGTGGACCGGGCCGTAACCAATGAAGCCTTTGTTTTGTTACTTTGACCTACGGTAGCTGTACCACAAACTGGACGAATTTCCTATACCAAACAGTCAATGGGCTAGTTGGGAATGTTGGCTGGGGAGAATCCCTTACCGTTGTTTCCTGCAAATTTCCAGGCCTCAACAAGACCCAAGACACATCAAATATTAGACCAGAATAACCAAAGACCTCCTCTCTACCTTGTAGTAGCAGGCTCGCCCTCATCAAGATATTAAGGAAATCTTGATCTTAGCATACTTCAATTGCCCAACTTCATTCCCATATAATAGAGGAACCGATATTCCATCACGAGGGATTTTCCAACATCCTTGAGTGTTAGAGGATGTCTTAGTGAATCAGCCTTGACTTTTTCCTAGACTTACACAACCTCACCTTCTCAACGCTAAATTTAAAAGCCCTAGCAAGCTATAATAAGTATACGATATAAGTGAAAAACCCATGCTCTGCAAAACTATAATGTAAAGAAAGCTAATAGAAGCGAATGTACTCCCACCACAGAAACTAGAAAGAAATATGACTGGTAAAGAATGCTGATAGAAGCTAGTGCACTCCCACTGTAGAAATTAGAGAAAGAAATATGCTCAGTGGAAATGCATGAGAATCTGTAAACATTCACACAAACCCTTGGACGACAATCGGGTATTAAAATAGGGCACAAGAATTATATAATTTGATGTGGCAAATGCAAATAAGAACAACAACATGCATCACATACATCAAATTAGGAAAAACAAATCGAGATGAAAAATAGACTGGCATACCTTAGCGGGCCATGCCAGAAATCCCTTGACCTTACGAGCACAAGATCTTCGAGCCTCCATTGTCTGCAGGCAGCAAGAGCCGGTGCCATGTCATAAAACATAACCCTTATTATTATTTATGTCTGGCATACCCTGAACAAGAATTATACCCTCCTAGTCCTCTTGATTCCATCTGTTTTGAGGTGGATATGCTTGAATTGGACTAGTGGGTGACCAATACATGTCTCCCCAATTTTTGTTCTCCCCATGCTAATTGTAATCAATGGGTACATAGATGCTACTGCGATGAACTATTTGAAGGAGATGGTAAATATCTTGCTTTTCTTGATTTATTTTAAACTTCAGTTTTGCTATTTTTTAATTATAATCGGTAATGTATCTATCTTATCTAGCTTTGTGCTACAAGGTGATTGGAAATCTCTCTAGAAACTATGGAATACCCCTCAAAAGCGGTTCTTGTAACATGCTATAAGTTCCACAAAACTCTTCTTAAAAATTGAATCAACTTTTATTTAACAGATCTTAGAATCTGGGTATTTCATGTGAAGACACAATTAAAACTTTCTACAATAGTCTATGTGTTACGAGAACTTGTCCAAATTTTAAATATTGTTTTGACCATGATATAAGTGATATAAATTTCATTTCTACTTTCTATGGTTCCTTCATAACATTATTTCTTTGATAAAATAATTTTAGCTGTTGTTGCTTTAAAGGTCATTTCTAGTTACATCTTACCCTATGCTCTATGGCCATAATGTGTCGATATGTTTTCATATATTTCTATTGGGGATTATGTATTGTATTTAACTTTCATTATAGTGTAATATAAGTGCGGAAAATGAGTTTGTTTCCTTTTCATTTATTTTTCTCCTTTGTTTGTCTTCAGTGGTCATTGCAGGAAGCACCACAGGTCCACAGTGGTAGGAATTGTCCTTCTCTACTATTGTTACCAAAGGTACCACTGTGAATTCAAGACGAGGAGAAGCACAAAAATATTGCTTTCTACCCTTGGTGGTTCATTAAATATTCCAGTTTTTATGTAGAGAGAAATGGAAACATCCACAAAAGGATTCTCCAATAAAGAGCGACTGACATAGGAGGTTTCAAAATAGTTCATTAATGAATTCTTCTCGGCAAATTTGTTGTTCAGTGAATAATATAAGGAATAGAGATACCCAGGGAATAGAACATGTACTTAATGAAATCAGGCTCCTGACAAGTGTAGATCACCCAAATCTGGTTAGACTATTAGGTTGCAGTCTTGAGAAAGGAGAACCCATTCTTTTTTATGAATTTATGCCAAATGGTACACTTTCTCATATTTAACTTTTAGATAGTGTTTATAATTTTCATGTTATTTTTAAGGTTTTATTTGAACGGATAGCATGGTAGGATTATCATAAAATAAAATGGCAAATGATTATTTTCTAGATAAAAATCCAAAACCTTGTAAATTCACGTTACCTATGAGATAATCCTAAAGTATGTTGATAATATTCTTTAACTTTTCCCCAAAATCTTGTAAGCATCTTAAAAATTGTTGTCTCCATTTGTTTCATCCCCACAAATTTCATGTTTTCTTGTCATTTATAAAAATAGTTCTATTTTCTAAGATCAACCTCCCAAAAAAGTTTATATATGTTAAAAATACTTTCATGTATATGTAAAAAGAGTAAAATGTTCCAACAAAATTTGTCCAGTGTAATTTTTTTTCATTTAAGTCAATGTTTTCAATAGACAAGAGTTATTTTAAGTTTCTACAAATATCTGGCTAAACTAATAATCCTGGGTTACCCAAGACAAATGCTACTATGAAGCACTATCCATAGAATATAATTCAAGCAATGAAGACTATTAAAGATCTTTCTTTTCCCACTGTCCTGCCAATACAGTTAGTCTCGGCACTAGAAGTTATAAGTGTAAACATATAAAATGGTGTTGTTTCTTCAATAGAATAAACATTTGCTAGATTGACTTCTGGATCGACTGCTTCTTCAACAGGATCAACCCCATCAATACACTATAGGAAAAGATAATACTTTATAGGTGAGTGTTGATATCTATTTTCATGAGTCTCAAAAACACAAACTTTGCGAGAACCTCAAAAACACAAATACAATGATGAAGCTCCAACAAAATGGGAAAAAATATTGTGCCAATAGAGCCCCAACAATTCTAATCATTGGGAATTAAACTAGGAATTAAATGCAGTTTAAATGGCAGGAACCGATGTTAGGACAAAGGAGGAGGTGGCTATTAAGATGGCATGCATGTTAAAATCCTTCATCTCAATTTTTTTTTGTCTTTATTATGGTGGGTATACCAAGGTGTAATTATGGTGGGTATAACGAGGTGTAAGGATAAAAGACAGTTATAGAAAGTGGTGCCCAGATGGATGATCTTTGAAAGGGTTGTTTAATTTGAACTATCCTTAGTAGCAATTCCCTACATGACATGGATGATGGATCCATCACATAATGTGAAAATTGGTTTTGAAATATAAATCAGTATATTGCTTGATTGCAGAGCTGTTGATATTGAGTTGAATTTAACCAACGGAAACATCATTGAAACTGAGTATTATTTTCATTTATTTTCCAGTTATATTCAATAAGAAATTGAGTATTATTTTCATTTATTTTCTAGTTCTATTCAATAAGAAACTAATTATTATTTTCATTTATTTTCCAGCTATATTCAATAAGAGTTTACTTTTAAGTTAACACTGTAAATGTGGAACCTGAGTTGTAAGGGTTTTACTCACCCCACAATGCACCCACAATGCATGATGTCTGTGAGCTATGCTATTCAAATTTTTGAAGAAATTAATCCTCATTGTTGCAACGTTTCCTTTCAAATTCTGCACTCACATACGACACATGCACCTATATGCTATACCTCCACTATTTTATGGTGTTTTGTATGAATTAAATGCTTCCATTGTTATGCGTCTCATCAATCATATTATTTTTCAGTTTCTTGTTTAGCAGGCTTTTCTAGTTCAAATAGATCATAAATATACCAATGGACAAAATATGTGTTTGTGAATCACTCTGAACACCCTTAATTGATGTTCCTCAATGACTTTTTCATGAGCGAGTGAAGACAAATAACCCACATTTTATGTATGAATCTAAAGTGTATAGGCTTCTTTATGGAGGAAGTAGAACTTATTTTTATCTTAAAATATCCTATTGGACTGTAAGATTATTAACGGACTTTCTTTCTATATGTCTTATAATCAAGTCATTGGATTCTCTACCCACAATATTACAAATGTTGTATAAATGTATTAGGATGTTTTCTAATGCATCTAGAGACATGCTTCCTCCACATATACTTGCACAAAAAAAGATATGCTGCTACTGAATTCCCGAGACTTGGAGTTGTTGGCAAATCTACCTTGAATTGTTGGCTAGTGGTAGGTGTACTATATTCTCCATTAGCTACTCTGCTTTTTAACAATTTGGCTCCACTCGAGTCTCGCCACCCTTTTTCTCATAATTAATTCTGGTATCATCTCCCTAGACTTGTGGCTGGTGTGTTGTTAGTTATCATGATATGGTGTTTCTGAATCATTTAGTATCCTGGATCTTTTCAAAGATATAGTCCTCTTAAAAGAAACTCAATCTTACATGGAGCATTTTTATTTGCATTCAATCTTAAATCTTAAATTTATCCTTAGGGACATTGCCTCCTCGTGGTTCTTGTTATTATATTTACATATTTCACCATTATTAAGGTGAAAGAAGTTTATATATCATAAGGATGTTTTTAAAATATTTACCTAATTTATAAATTCGATTAAGTATTATATTTACATTTATTACAAGTATAGTATGGATGGACTATGAATGTATGGATTTTAACATAATTCCCTAAAATGAAGCATGTTTTGTTGGGAGAAAGAAAATTGGAACAATTTCAATATTATGTTTCCCTTGTGGTTTGAATTTTGTACTTTGGTGGGGTGTTTTAGAATAATCCCACTTGTTATGCATGCTTTAAATGGTAAACATATCCCATATGCTTTAAATGGTGATGATGATGAACTATATGACAATGACAGTGATGATGTTTTTAATGAAGGCGATGATGGAAATGATGATGATGATGACCATCATCATCGTCATCTTTGTCATTGTCATCATGATTATCACAATAGTCATCATCATTGGCATAATCATCATCCATGTCATCATCATCACCATTGTCCTTGACATCATCATCATGATTATTGACATTTTCATCAGTTATTCATCATTACCTTTGGCATAAGAAATAACATCTACCCAAAATATGTGATAAGTGGAAAAGGGTCATGGAGGACACACAAGATTTATGCATGACAAATAACAACTTATTTTTTAAGATGATCAACATCATCATTCTGATTGTACTCATCATCATTGTCATTGTCATCATCACCATTCATTTCATTGCCATTATAATCATCGGCAATGTCTTCATTGCCATTATCCTCCTCCTCCTCCTCCTCCTCACCATCATAATCGTCATCATCATCATCATTGTCATTATTCTCCTCATTATCAACAACACTATCATCATCATCATAACCATCCTCAATATCATAATCATTATCCTCATTTTCATCTTCAACATCTGGGTGTAAAACTGGATGCAAAAGTGGATAAAAACATGGATGCAAAAAAGGATGCAACAAAAGTAGGCGCAAAAGTGGGCGCATAATGAGGTGCACCAAAAATGGATGCAAAAGGTGATGCAAAAGTGGATGCAAAAAATGATGCAATCATGGAAGCAAAACATGATGAAAAAAGTGGCACAAAAGTGGATACAACCATGGATGTAAAATTGAATACAAAATTGGATGTGAAAGTGGATGCAACAAAAGTATATGCAAAAGTAGTCGTAACACCCAACGCAAAACCTGATGCAAAAATGGATGAAAAAAGGGATGCAATAACTGATGTAAAATTGGATGCAAAAAAAGATGCAAACGTGGATGCAAAAGTTGAAGCAAAAGTGGGTGTAAAAGTAAGCACAAAAATGGGTGTGAATTGGGACGTGAAAAAGGTGGATGCAAATGCGGATGCAATAGTAGATGCAAAAAAAGATGTAAACATGGATGCAAAATGGGATGCAAAAAGGGATGAAAATGTGGGTGCAAAAGTGGATGATAAAATGGATGCAAAAGTGGATGCAAAAATGGCTGAAACAAAACGAGATGCAAAAATAGACTCAAAATAGGATGTAAAATTTAATGCAAAACTTGGTGCACGAAGGGATGCAAAAAAAGAAGCAAAAGTGGATGCAAAAGTGGATGTAAAAAGGGATGCAAAAGTGGATGAAAACAAGGGCATAAAAGTTGAGGCAAACATTGGCGTAAAAGGGGGCACAACAAGAGTAGATGTACAAACTAGGTGCAAAATTAGGTGCAAAACTAGTCTCAAAACCTGTCGCAAAATCTGATGCAAAACCTGGCGCATAACTAGGTGCAAAACCTGGTGCAAATTACGTTGCAATTTGCGCCAGATTTAGAAAAAGGACGCAAAAAACACTTAAAATAGCACCAACCCATGAAATTGCGCAATTTTGTCCATAAAATGAAGAAAAATACACTAAAAGATGGTCTAGACGCAAAAAAGGATGCAAAAAGAGATGCTAAATCCAATTTTTTTTTGTAGTGTTATTTGACTTGGTAGATACATTGCTTCAGCATGGGACTGATGTCCAAGGCAATGTATACCAAGGGATTGGCACTTCTAACGTGGTCCCATCTACAGATCACACAGGAGATGCAAAGTGTTCAGAGCGTCGTGTTACTCCACACCCTTGCACATTGTGTGGAGGCATATGCTATGGCCCTGCTTCAGACTTCCAAGATGATGGATTACTTCGCTTTGTAAGTAAAACTCATTATTTTCATATTATATTTTGTTTCATAAAAAAAAATTCAATTGTTTCGCAATTTATTTCTATTTAATTATCTAACAAATTATGTGAACAAATATACAGCTGGTGTCCCATGGCACACCACAGTCGCATAGTCTGCCGATCAATGTTGAGAACATTGATCGGCTGTCAATATTGCATATGGGTTTGGTTCTTCACCAATAGGGGTAAGAACTATACTTGTTAATTTGTCAACTTTATTTACATATTTATAGTATAGATTGTAACATTCAATACATCCTAATTTTGACACAAAATGTTTTATGCAGTGTGACCAGGATGAGTATATTGTATCACAGCCTATTCCCTCTCATGCAAAGGTAGATTCCCAGAGACAGGTATTATTTTAAATATGCTTTTAATTATATGCTTTTAATTATGTTTTGCTTTCTTTGGAAAAATCATTTTACATGTATCGATTTGACATATGTTACTTTATGCAGGAACCTATTGTGACAGTGGTGCTTGAAGAGAACCAAAGCGAGGTTGTTGTCAATCCACCTCTTTCCCCCAGCCAGGTATGTATGTTTCACTTTCTTTGGTAACATCATTTTCCATCCATGTAGTATATATGTCTCTGATTCACTATTTTATCTGAAATTGACATATATGTTACTTTATATACAGGCCCCTAGTGAGGCACCGGTGCGTGAAGAGCACCAAACTGGTGGCCCACCTTTGACGAGCCAACATGTATGTTTATGTAGATTTCTTTCTTTGTATGTTTGTGTATCTCTTTCTCTGATTTGGTGCTTGAAGAAACCCAAATTGGTGACCCACCTCTTCCCCCCCAAGGTACATGTATATTTGTTGACATTGGCATATATATATATTTTTTATGCAGCTTGATAGTGAGCAAGTGGTGCTTGAAGTGCACCCAATCAGGGTCGTTGTTAGTAAGGCACCAATACCCACCATTACTTACTCACGTATAGTAAGTAGAAACGTTATTTTGGTTTTGGAATTTGAACAAATGTACATAGAATTTTTAAAGGTTGGTAAATTAACTTACAAAATTTGGTTTTTCTGCAGTCTCCACTAATGCAACCTATCCCTCTTGTTCAGCAATGGGGATCACCAGTGAGCAGTCGAAAAAGAAAGCTACACTTCTCCGAAGACTCTGGCAGTGGCAGCAAAAGGGGGTATAACTAGAATAAATGTATAGGGGGCATACATAGATGTAATTTTTTGTTCATATGTACACACAGATGTACTTTTTGATCCACTATTTTGTATTATGGCCATGTGGCATGACAATTTCTGTAACATTATTCTATACATATATAATATAAAGCAAAGTTCAAATTTATACATATATGGTTGACTTGATCTTGGAACATGATATGTGTGGTTCACCTATGTGATATAATGATATGTGTGGTTCACATGTGTGATAACTTAAATGAATTTCCAATATTTAAAGGAAGAATTTGCGACTCATCAACTTTTTAACATCATAACCATACCATACACTAAGTAAATTACATACACTAACAATCATAAAACTATGTCATGCATGGATGTGTACTATATACCATATCATACCCTACAATACCCTATGATACTAACATCATACAATTCTAACATACAATAACATACCCTACAATACCCTATGACACTAGCATCATACCATACTAACATACCATACCATTGTAATATACCATACACTAACATCATAACACTAAGTCATGCATGCATGTGTAATATACCATATCATACCCTACAATACCCTATTATAATAACATCATACCATACTAACACACAATAACATACCCTACATTACCCTATGACACTAACATTATACCATACTAACATACAATAACATGTACCATAACATAACATACTAACAATATGTACCATAACACTAAGTCATGCATGCATGTGTAATATATACCATATCATACCCTACAATACCCCATGATACTAACATCATACCATACTAACATACATCATACCCTACAAACCCTAAATTGGTTGAAGTAAACCCTAGTTCCATCTCATTATTTATCAACCCTAGTGATAGCGTGCAAAGTGCTGTTCATGAAAGCCTAGTTGGCTTCCGATTTGTACATGGCCATGTGTTTCTAGTTCCCTCTCCTAACTTGCAAATTGCTCACAAAAACCTAGTTCCATCTCATACCTTCTCAACCCTAATTGGTGCATGCAAATTGGTGTTCATGAAAGACTAGTTGGTGCATGCAAGTATTGGTGATCATGTGTTTCTAGTTCCCTCTCCTGACTTGCATGATTGCTTACTAAACCCTAGTTCCATCGCATACCTTGGTAACCCTAGTTGGAGCATGCAAATTGGTGTTGATGAAAGCCTAGTTGGCGCATGCAAGTATTGGTGATCATGTGTTTCTAGTTCCCTCTCTTAACTTTCAAATTTCTCACCAAACCCTAGTTCCATCTCATACCTTGTCAACCCTAGTTGGAGCATGCAAATTGGTGTTCATGGAATCCTAGTTGGTGCATGCAAGTATTGGTGATCATGTGTTTATAGTTCCCTATCCTAACTTGCATGATTGCTCAACAAACTCTAGTTCCATCTCATACCTTCTCAACCCTAGTTGGAGCATGGAAATTGGTGTTCATGAAATCCTAGTTGGTGCATGCAAGTATTTGTGATCATGTGTTTCTAGCTCCCTCTCTTAACTTGCAAATTACTCACTAACCAGGTAGTTCCATCTCATACCTTGTCAACCCTAGTTGGAGCATGCAAATTGGTGTTCATGAAAGCCTAGTTGGTGCATGCAAGTATTGGTGATCATGTGTTTCTAGTTCCCCCTCTTAACTTGCAAATTGCTCTCTAAACCCTAGTTCCATCTCATACCTTGTCAACCCTAGGTGGTGCATGCAAATTGGTGTTCATGAAAGCCTAGTTTGTGCATGCAAGTATTGGTGATCATGTGTTTCTAGTTCCCTCTCTTAACTTGCAAATTGCCCACTAAACTCTAGTTCCATATCATACCTTTTCAACACTAGTTGGAGCATGCAAATTGGTGTTCATGAAAGCCTAGTTAGTGCATGCAAGTATTGGTGATCATGTGTTTCTAGTTCCCTCTCTTAACTTGCAAATTGCTCACTAAACCCTAGTTCCATCTCATATCTTGTGAACCCTAGTTGGAGCATGGAAATTGGTGTTCATGAAAGCCTAGTTGGTGCATGCAAGTATTAGTGATCATGTGTTTCTAGTTCCCTCTCCTAAATTGCAAATTTCTCACTAAACCCTAGTTCCATCTCATACCTTGTCAACCCTAGTTGGAGCATTCAAATTGGTGTTCATGAAAGCCTAGTTAGTGCATGCAAGTATTGGTGATCATGTGTTTCTAGTTCCCTCTCCTAACTTGCAAATTGCTCACAAAACCCTAGTTCCATCTCATACCTTCTCAAACCTAGTTGGTGCATGCAAATTGGTGTTCATGAAAGCCTAGTTGGTGCATGCAAATTGGTGTTAATGAAAGCCTAGTTGGTGCATGCAAGTATTGGTGATCATGTGTTTCTAGTTCTCTCTCCTAACTTGCATGATTGCTCACTAAACCCTGGTTCCATCTCATACCTTGGTAACCCTAGTTGGAGCATGCAAATTGGTCCGGTCGTCACTTATGTAGAAGCGACTTTCTTTCAGTATCACACGTTTCTCTTCATTGCTATCTTGCCCATGTCGATACGTGATATGCACCATTATGCTCACCTACTTTGAGTGATAGTATTGACTTTGAATTTCATTTTGTGGTTGTAGGGTGTAATTTTCCACAAAGTCAACCACTGATAGTATTGTTCCGAGAGGGAAGGTGTCTCGGCATATTCTAAATTTCTCATCTTGCCACTGTGCCATATCGACATGTTGAATGTACTGTTGGATCTTTCCACAAAACTCTGGAATAAAATTACATACTCGCACCTGGTACATGAATATTAATATGTCAATAAACCACATAAAAAAATGTGTACATGAATATTAATTTGTCAATATTCAATAATTTACCTGTGAAGTCACCAATTTAATCTTCCTACTTTCTTTCCCATTATTTAGCTGATATGTCTCATACTGATAGTTCTGCTTCTCGACAATTGCATTCCTGAATGCTTGATCTTCACTTTCATGGATGCAATCAGACCATAATGATATCCCATCACAATTGTTGAAAGAACCGTCTACAGATTGTTTTAAGTAATGTGTCTACCCATCTTGCCTCGGACACATTATGCTATGGATGAAATCTCTGGATGACATTGGCGGTATAGTACTTGAGCATTCCTGCACATGGTTAGGATGCAAAAAACTACGTATATGTGCAAATGTATGCTAATATAGGTCAAACTCTATGTGGTATCTACAACAACAAGTGTTTCGGATGGTATTGATTCTAACATACCAATGCTTGCATTTTTTAAAGGATCTTTGCCAGAGCCTTAGCTCTACGTGGGAAACTTTAAAAATCTCGAACAGTTGAGTTTGTGTCATGTCAAGAAAATGTTTAACATGAGGTTCAGTGTTTCTAGAACCCCTACAATGTTTTAACACATCCTTCGTGTTAGAAGAAGGCCTCGTGTTATCATGCCAAAACTTTTGCACTAGGCCCTTCACTACTTCGACTAACTTCATGTCTTTGCGGGGAAACCTACCGCTAAATGCCCATAATGTTTCCATTTGTCCCTCTACATCAAGTTTGTCTCTTCTTATTGAATATTTTTTAAGTGTCTTTGGATGTAAAGGGACAATTTGTGATGTGCATTTAAGTAAATGACGTTGTCTTGTGGATATACATTCAATTGATTCAGCCAATACATGACGAGCCACATTACAGTCTTGTGAACGAGTTTTTTTACCAATCGATGTGAATGCAACAGCAAAATATTTAACAATGTGATTACTTGATTCGATATTCTTCATTGTTGTTATGCCTAAATTTCTTCTAACAGTTGCCATATTTCTAGATTTAAGCAGAGCTAAAAAAAATTGGCATTTACCGGCTTCGGATTTGTTATCAAAATATTGTCTCATTATTTGAGAAGAATGATGAAGGATAGTGCGTTTAGCCACTTTACCTTCCATGGAAGTCAATCCGTTCTTGTCCACTTGTATTCGTTTAGGAGTTCTCTTTCATTTTGATGCAAAATTTGTTGCCATTTGAAATGCTGGAGTGACATTTACATCCACTACCGGCTCACAACTTCGATTAGGATATTGAACCACCGAACATGGTTGTTGCTAAGTCACATTTGCATCGGGAGTAACATAATTATTGAACTCTTCACAAGATTATCTGTTTACTAATGGATCAATAATATCAACTTCCGTATAACCAGCTTCCTTTAATGTTGCATTATCTTCCTCAGTCTCTACGTCAGGTATCTGTTGAGGGGGAATGGGAACTATTTGCTCATGTAATGAATGCGGACGATTTCTTGAATCTTGACGATTTCTTGAATCTTCCCTTTTTTTGTTTTTTATTTTCTGCTTCTTCCGGTGTAAGCACCTTCCTTGCTGACTTTCGTCCTCTATTACATACATTGCCCATTGAAATGCACCCAAACATGTACAAAACTATGGAATTATGTAAGTAATGGTAAAAAATTGCATCTCAAGCAATTCTCTGTGCGTAGGTTCAGACGAATTATGTCTTTTCATACAATAAGCTTGGCCCACATGACGCCACCCAACATTTTCTATAAAACACATATCACATATGCAATATAACGCACCTTCGATATATCACATTTGTGATATTGAATTACATATTTTTAATGAACGGGCAGGTTTTTACATGTTCTCCATTATGCATATGCGATATATCGCATATGCGATTTAGTGCATATGAGATATATCGCATATGTGATTTAGTGCTCAATGAATATATATGCAATTTACATTTATCTATATGATGAGGATCAGGGTGATGAACAATGAGGGTGTCGATGAGCATGATGAGGATGAGGATGAGGGTGAGGGTATCGATGATGATGAGGATGAGGGTGTCGATGATCGTGAGGATGAGGGTGATGAACAATGATGATGAGGATGAGGATGAGGATGATGAAGATGAGGATGATGATGATGATGACGACGATGATGATGACCACGATGATGATGATGAAGATGAGGGTGATGAGGATAAGGGTGATGATGTCGGATGAGGATGAGGGTGACGATGAAGATGATGATGAACATTGATGGTGATGATGAGGAGGATGATGACTATGATGATGATGATGAGAATGAGGGTGATGGTGATGGTGATGATGATGAGGATGATGAGGATGGTGATGATGATGAGGATAATGGTGATGATGAAGATGATGAGGATGAGGGTGATGATGATGATGATGACCATGATGAACAATGATGGTGATGATGAGCAGGATGATGACTTAGATGATGATGATGAGGATGAGGGTGATGATGATGATGATGATGATGGTGATGACCATGATGATGATGATGAGGATGAGGGTGATGATGAGGATGATGATGAGGATGAGGATTATGATGATGATGATGATGATGATGAGGATGGTGATGAGGATGAGGATGAGGGTGTCGATGAAGATGATGATGATGGTGAGGATGAGGATGATGAACAATGATGATGAGGATGAGGATGATGATGAGGATGAGGATGATGATGATGATGATGATGATGAGGATGAGGGTGATGATGATGATGAGGTTGATGATGATGAGGATGAGGATGAGAATGAGGATGATGACGGTGATGATGATGATGATGATGATGACCATGATGAAGCTGATTAGGATGAGAGTGATGATGATGAGGATGAGGATGAGGATGAGGATGAGGATGATGAGGATGAGGATGAGGGTGATGATGATGATGATGATGATGATGATGATGATGATGATGACCATGATGATGATGATGATGAGGGTGATGATGAAGAGGAGGAGGATGAGGGTGATGATGATGATGATGAGGTTGACGATGATGATGATGAGGATGAGGATGAGGATGGTGATGATGATGATGATGATGATGATGATGATGACCATGATGAAGTTGATGAGGATGAGGGCGATGAGGAGGAGGAGGAGGAGGAGGAGGAGGAGGAGGAGGAGGATGAGGATGAGGATGAGGATGAGGATGAGGGTGATGATGAGGATGAGGATGAGGATGAGGATGAGGATGAGGATGATGATGATGATGATGATGATGATGCTGATGAGGATGAGGGTGATGATGATGAGGATGATGAGGATGGGGGTGATGATGATGATGACAATGAGGGTGATGATGATGACGACGAGAATGAGAGTGATGATGATGAACAATGATGGTGATGATGAGGAGGATGATGACTATGATGATGATGATGACGATGAGGTTGATGATGGTGATGATGATCATGATGAAGGTGATGAGGATGAGGGTCATGATGATGATGATGCTGATGAGGATGAGGATGATGAGGATGAGGGTGATGATGATGATGAGTAGGATGAGGGTGATGAGGGTGATGATGATGATGATGACCAAGGTGATGATGATGAGGATGAGGGTGATGATGATGATGAGGAGGATGAGGGTGATGATGAAGATGACGATGAACAATGATGGTGATGATGAGGAGGATGATGACTATGATGATGATGATGAGGATGAGGGTGATGATGATGATGATTATGATGAGGATGATGATGATGATGATGATGATGATGATGATGGTGATGAGGAGGAGGAGGAGAATGAGAGTGATGATGAGGATGATGAGGAGGAGGATGGTGAGGATGATGGTGGTAAACAATGATGATGAGGATGGGGATGATGATGATGATGATGATGATGAGGATGATGAGGATGAGGGTGACTATGATGATGATGAGGATGATGATGACCATGATGATGAGGATGAGGATGAGGGTGATGATGATGATGAGGATGAGGGTGACGATGATGACGATGATGACCATGGTGATGATGATGATGATGAGGGTGATGATGATGATGTGGAGGATGAGGAGGAGGATGAGGATGAGGATGAGGATGGTGATGATGATGACGATGATGATGATGATGCTGATGACGATGATGATGATGATGATGAACAATGATGACGAGGAGGAGGAGGAGGAGGAGGATGACTATGATGATGATGATGAGGATGAGGATGATTATGATGATGATGATGATGAGGACGAGGGTGGTGATGATGATGAGGATGAGGGTGATGAACAATGATGCATTAGGAAAAAACCAAATTAGTTAAGACAAAACGCATATGCATTATAGCTTTATCATATCGCATATGTGATATGAATAAGGTATAATGCATATGCGTTATAACGCATATGTGTTATTTTAAAATTAAAATAATTGGCAGAAATAAGGTTTGGAATTAGGTTCAGAAATAGCTTTGGAATACCGAACCTATTGGCTAGGACAAATAAACCAGGGCTATTGCTGGTGTTTTAGAACTCTATCAATATGCTCAGTTTAGATGGTGTGTTTTGATATGACATACACAATATTTTTTTATGAAAATCTAGGATATTGTAGAGTACGATCTTACGATTCTGAATATGTAATTTTTTCCTTCAAAGCTATGTTTTATTTATTTATAATTATTTTTCTAAATGACACACGTCAGTTTTCGAAAATACATACATTGATTGTTTTTTATATAACTTTTGATTTCCATCACCATTTCCTAATACAACTATATGGTGCACTAGATGAGATCAAGCTCTATGATCTTATATTTAGAAATCAAGGATTTAATTAATTTTTTCCCCTAAAGTGTTGCACCCACACATAAGGTTTTAATTTCAAGCTTTTTAGACTTCAATAATTAATAATAAAAAATAATTCATGAAAAATTCTGAATAAATAGTGTTGCACTACGCCCATATGTCCTTTATATGTCTACAAGATTTTATCCAAAATTGACATCATTTTCCTCATATATTGTTGCACCCGCACAAACATATATGTTAAGATGTGCTGAAAATTTGAAAACCCACTTTCACAGAAACTAATTTTATAATCATTTACACACATTTTCTCTGCATAAATGCCATATATTATGAAAGCTGATTCAATTTCCTATCTTTTCTCTTTTTACTTCATCTTCAAAAAGTTTGGGAAGTACCCCTAATTGTCACCTAAAGTCGGATTTTTTTCATTTATTCTAGTATTATGTGGCATCTAAAGTGTCTTTAAAGGAGTCCATAATTTTGCATCAGTCCATTGATTAGTCCTTTATACAGGTGGAACCTGAAGGTGATTTTGTACCTGAAACCCTTCATATTATGGAAAAATAGAAGTACAACTCAAGAGGCACACCATAGTCCAGTTGAAAGTGCAATGGAAGCACTTTGAAGCTAATGAGGGTACTTGGCAAAATGAAGCCACCATGGGAGAGGCTTACCCCGCCTTATTTCATGACTTCATTCCTAGTCCCTAGAACACCAGGATGATGTGTTCTAAGTGGGGAGGGATGTAATATTCTAAATTTTGACCTTAAAAACAATGGGCATGAGTCACTTTGCACATGAGTTAATTTGATGTCTATATTGTAGATTGGGATTAAGACCCCACTGCACATGAGTATGATGGTTTGTTATATATATTGGGCATAAGCCAATACATATGTTTATTTAGCTTGTATGTGATTGTATATATTGGGTGTGGACCCTAATGGACAAGATTATTGTCGTAGGATGATGTATTGGATATATTATGTGATTTAACTTAAATGCACATACTGAAGTGATTATTGTGATTAAATGTGCATAACTATGAATTCATGATTGAGTTCTATAATGTGTTTGGAGTGGACCCTGAAGCACATGAGTGATGAGATTTTGTGTTGAGCACAAGCTCTGGAGCACATGAGTGATTAGATTTTTTGTTGAGCGCTAGCTCTGGAACACGTGATTTATGATATTTTTCTGTTGAGCATAAGCTCTGGAACACATGAAATATAAGAATTGGAAGTGTTGGTCTTAGGCCCTATAGAATTACAAATTGATGTTGAGCATAAGCTATGGAGCATTGGATCTTTGGTCATTACATCCATAGGTGTATTACACAAGTACATCCTAGCATTAGTGTTGAGAGAGAGGCTCTGGAATTGCACTAAGTATAACTCCTAATTTTTTAGCATTGAGCTTGGGATCTGAATAGCATTAGGAGTTACTAAAAATAAAATTATGTTGAGTGAAAATGACCTTGAAAAGCACCGACCTTATCTTATTTTTTAATTTGATTAAACAAAATTTCAAATTTCTACTTCTCATCAAGTACTGAAGAACTACCACGATACACGAGGTAATCCAACATGCAAGGAGGTTTAGAGCTTCCTAACTTAGTGGACAAACCCTACTTGAAGGACTTGATAAAGGAAATGAGTATAAGCTAATGAAAGCACCGTGTAAATGGGATCATATTATATGATTCCTAAATAATTACTAACAATAATATATATATAGTTTATATATATTATGAATAAAAGGGTAAGTACATATATTAAATATAAGGAAATAATAATAACTATAACGATTAATAAACAATCTATGTGTTATTATTGACTAAAAATGAATAAATAAATATTTAATTCTAAAAAAGACAAATTAGGAACTAGTAAAATAGTTCCTAAGTGAAGTATAATAAATGATTAAAACTTCACATAAATTAAATAAATATTATTTTCAAGAAGATAATTGATTCTTGATCTAATTGAAGTTTAACTGCCCTTTTTCCTAAACATTATCTATAAAGACCCAAGACAAGGAAAGTATTAGGGATCCAATCTAATGTGATCATTATTCGTAATAGTTTGGAGAGAATTTCCAAAAGAAAAACAATCTTATACAAAACCTGATATTCCATATAAGAGAAGCCTCACCTTTAGGAGCTGTAAACTACTTACATGTTGGAATTAGCTCGTGCGGATTCGAACTAAAACTAGGAATGGTTTTGGGTCATGGTTGGGGGGAACGTGGTAGTTCCCAAGTTATCTGATTAACATATTTGAGGTTATATTTATCTAATTTTTTATTAATTCTGTGTGCTTAAGTGTGTAGGATTTCTATCCATTAATAAATTGAAAGTTGTAGGCATGAGGTTTTTACCTTCTCCAGTTATTACAGATTTTTACCTATAGTATTTATGATCTTGATTGAATATCTGCATATTTGAATACATTCTCCAACTAGATTCCTATTTGTTTAAATTATGAAACTCAATATGAAATATTTTAGATAATCTCTAGGGTTAATTTTTATGTTGGAGGCTAATCTATTTGTTTAAACTTAAAATGAGCCTACAATTCCTAGATAGGTTTTTAATGTTTAAATTATCTTATCTTTTGATTTAAACAGTTCTAATTTTTTTAAATTTCAAATAGTTTAATTTAGATTCAAAACCCTAGCTATTAGATAAACTAGCTACAAGATCTTTTCCCAAACATTATTATGAACTAAACTGCAGATTTAACAAATCTAGATAAAATAAACCTAATAATAAACAAAATACATTTTAAAACTATGTTCAAAACATTAAAATAATTAATAACTACATATTTAAAAACAAACAAACCAGAGATTGAATCTCTTAACTCACTAATTCAAACCCTCAAATTAAATCAAAATGTTGGCATATTTCATATTTCCAGCAAACACATTGTTTCCAAAACATAAATAATCATAAACACCATTACTTAAACCAAACATAACATTAATAAATGTTCTAACCAATATCATAAAACACAACCATCAAATTTACACAAAGCGTGAAGGCCGAGAGCCTAAATCAAGATTTTACAAATCATATTAATAAACCACACATCCAATATTTATCTCACCCAGCCCAACCATCGAATCTTATAAGGGTTGGCTGCAAGCCTTTATTTCATTCCATTTATTTACAAACAAAATGCTATCAGCCAAGTGGGTCTAACCATTTACAGTATCAACAACATAAACATCCAAACTAAAACAGATTTATTCCCAACACACCTCGTTAGTGTAATTCCAATAACCAATAAATAAAATCATATTATCAAAACAAGGAATTATATTCTTTAAAACTCAGCCACGATAAATAAAATACCCAGGATTGAATCATGTGAGCACATAATGTGAAATTTCAAACGCATGACAAGATGGATCATCCACAAAGGGTTTCTCCTCTTAGGACTCCTGTAAAGGTTTTATTATAAACATTGTATATCAACTACAGAACAGAGCTAGGTTCATTCCCAACACCATCACATGCACATACACGATTTACACATAATTTTTTTTAAGAAATATACAAAGGTTTCATTGTAAAAGCTAAATCCTGAGCTATATGCTTACGACTGACTATAAGAAGCTACCAAACTATAAAAAAACTGAGCCACACTATCATCTAAAGAAACACATCCAATTACAAACCACGCGCTACTACCTTACGCATGAATTACCTAGCCGTGGGATCAATTGTTCCATTGCAGAGCAATGGAACTGTAAATTTTTAAAATAAAACACATTATTTAAAAACATAGAGCCATTTACCCAAATAAAGATTTTCATTAAGTCAAACTAAAAACCAAATCCATTTCGTAGCAAATGGTAAACTTATAGACAGAGCCGAATAGGTTTTAATCAGTTAAACATATCAAAATTTACAATTGGAAGAGCCAAGAAATGTTTACACAAAGGTGTATACAAAATTCCAAAATGATTTAATAAACCCCAAATAGTGAAATGGCTCAACCATACGTTTCCCTACACCCAATTTTTGAACCCTCTATTAAAACCACCCAGTAAGTGTAAAGGTCATTGTCTTTTTGGGGCTTACCAGGAGTTTGGTTGTGCGACAACCCACAACACTTTGCTCTAAGCCATGCATAGTACCCATGCTCTGCTCACTTGCAAAAATGATACAAAATTGATCAAAATTATTCCATTTCAATCCTTAAACCAAACAAACAACATGAAGGTGCAAACCAACAATGAATGCATATCTGTCAAAGAGTGTAGAGCATGTTGGTTGTATAGCATGAACGCGTAGCTCTCACCTGGAGCATGAGATCTCCATATCAACCAAAATGAAAACCAAAAAAATGACATCAAAACCCTACCACAATGCTTAAGGTAGTCTTCCTGTGAATTCCAAGGAACATTAAATACGCCACCCTGTCCACCACTTCCATGTAGATCAAAACCCACCATTGCATATTTTGGATTCATGTTTTTTCACCATCGTTTAAAGTTTTACATCTAAGGTTTTCAAACCTTCAGCACATATTTTATAACATACAAATATATTTATATCATAAACCCCTTCTTACCACAGATACAAGGTGTAGTATAGGCTTATGACCTTTTTCCTATTTTACTTTTGAGCATAGGAATAGTGTTGTTTAGGTGTAGAATGTTGTAGATATTATGATGATGTTTTCTCCACATTCATAAGACTAAGTTCACCTATGAACTCACCTACATAACAAAAATAAATACATGCATTAGTTCTTGAAGAACTAAGTAAACCCTGTAGCATAGGAACCTTACCTTTTCGAGTGGACCTTTAAGGGATAGAACTGCGTTCATCCCTTGACATACATAGGTAAGTCAACCTCTTCATAATAAACCATAAACGAATTAAGTACACGTAAAAAAAAGAGAGATGCAAAACAAAATAAGTATCGGAAAATTTCAGTAATTATTATAGACACAAAAGTAAACTTATAAACATGTCGAAGTAATAAAACAATATTATGTAAGACATCATCATCATACAAGAAAAACATATAGGAAAAGCAGCTGATAGAACTTAGGTTCAGTTCTACAAAAAAGATTTATTTCGTAGTAGAAACAAAGATGTCCTTGAAGTTTGGTATTTTATTATCCTACGAAATTTTTTATTTATTTATGAATTTTATGACATTACATCCAAATTGAATCATTTCAAGGGATGTAAGCCATACTTAGGCCAAGATCAAAAGATACCACCATCCATTTGTAAAACTTGAATTCCAAGAAAGAAATGCAATAGACCAAGGTCATTCATTTTAAAGGTATCAACAAGTTGTTTCTTCAGACCCAAGATAATATTTCTATTGTTTCCAGTTATGACTAAACCATCGACATACAATGCCACAATTAGAGTATGACCATGAACATGTAATATAGAGATGTTGTGATTAGATTCACAAATTTTTAAAGTAAGATTGACAAAGAAACGATCAATCTTCTCATAACAATCACGAGGTTCCTATCTCATACCACACAACAACTTCTTGTGTCGACAAACAAGATTGGAGTCTATCACAAAACCAAGAGGTTTCTCCATATAAATTTCTTCAGTGAGATATCCATGAATAAATGCACTTTTCATGTCCATTTGGTGAAGCTTCCAAAAAAAATGAGCAGCAAGAAAAATCCATCAAAATTCGTTTAAGACAAACTATATGACATGTTTTCGTTGTTTCTGCTACATATTCTGCTTCTATAGAAGAGATATAAACTATGGGATTCTTCTTGGATTCCCATGAAATCAAATTATTGCCAAAGAGAAAAGAATATCTTGATGTTCCTTTTATGTCATCAATATTTTCTTCATAATCACTGCATGTGTAACCTCTGAGCATTCTATCTGGTGAAGCTATTTACCACAAACCATAAGTGGTTGTAAATGCAATTTATCTTAATATCCTCTTACCAACTTTCCAAAGAGAATCCTTAGGATATTCCATAAACATGGAAATGTAAATTGTTGCATATGTTATGTTAGGTCTTGTAGTAGTAAGATACATAAGAATACCAACAAGTTGTTTATAGAAAGTAGAATTAACTACTGATCCCAAATATTCCTTTCTTAACTTAGTGCCAAGAACAATAGGAGTGTCAGAAAGTTTACATTTTTCCATCCTAAATTTTTTCAAAATATCAACCACATATTTTTGATGAGTAATAAATATACCATGATTAGATTGTTCTACTTCAATGCCTAAGAAATACTGCATTAATTCAAGATCTGTCATTTCAAACTCACTTTTCATGGTTAATTGAAATTCATCTAACATCATGTTTCCTATGTATATCATGTCATCAACATAAAGACATAGGATGAGAATATTACCTTTATAATTTACCTTGATATACAAAGTAGGCTCATTGTTGCTCGTACTAAAACCATTTTTGAGTAAATATAGATAAATTTTATTGTACCAAGCTCACAAAGATTGCTTCAACCCATAAAATGATTTCTTCAATTTGTACACTCGATGCTTTTCCCCTTTGACTTCAAATCTAGGTGTCTTATTCACATACACTTATTCATTTAACACTTCATTTAGAGAGTAAGACATTACATCCATTTGATAAAAATGACACTTGTTTTGTGATGGAATGGCCAAAACTAAACGAATAGTATCCAATATTTCTATAGGTGTGAAAGTTTCACCATAATCAATGCTATGTTAATGTGAAAAACCTATGGGAACTAACATTTCCTTGTGTTACTCAATCTCACCTCTCTCATTCAGCCTTTTTTATAAACCCATTTAACACCTATGTCATTTTTATCCACAGGTAGATCAACTAAATCCCATGTATTGTTTCTTTCAATATCTTCAATTTCATTATTCATTGCATCTACACAGTCGTTTTGCTTTGCAGCTTCATCAAAAGAAGTAGGTTGAGATGAGAAAAATGCAAAGTGTACTGCATTATCATATTGATCATATTATCACTCAAACTTCTCATTATTTGATGTCTACGATCAGAATATGAATCACTGTGAGATGAAGAATTGTTACGAGATGAATAACTACTTTCATTTTGAACTTGCAATCTTGGTAGGTGTGTTGTACATTCTTGATGTTCATCTAACAGTCAAGAAAATGATTGTGATAAGTATTTCTTTCCATTTCATTCCACGATTTATCTTCCATGAATTTAACATCTCTACTTACTAGAAATTTTGTACTGACAATATTATATAATTTGTATGCTTTTGATTGTTCACTATAGAAAAACGTACTTCTCACTTCTATCATTAAGCTTCTTTCCTAGTTATTCAAGAACATATGAAAAATGAACAAAACCAAATATTTTGAAATGAGAAACATTTGCCTTTAATCCACTCCATTTTTCTTTGGGTACTTTACCTTGAAAAATGGAACTTGGTGATCTATTCAGTATGTAAATTGAACATGCAACTACTTCAGCCCAATAATCTTTAGATAATTTTATTGTTGTAAGTAAACTCTTGGCCATAATCATGATGGTGTGATTCACACTTTCTGCCACTCCATTTTTCTATGGACAATATCTCATAGTCGTCTTCTTTTTTACACCCTGATGTTTAAAAAAATCAACAAAATATCTAGAATCATATTCTCCTCCTCCATTTGATCTCAAAACTTTGACAAATATGCCACTCCGTCTCTCTGCTTTAGCCTTTAACTCCTTAAAATTGGTAAAAGTATGTTATTTTTGTTTGAGAAATTAAACCCTAAATTCTATGCTAAAATCATTAATAAATGTTAGAAAATAAAAACTTCCGTCAATTGACTGATTTTGCATAGGTCCACATAAGTCTCTGTGAACTAACTCTATGCATTATTTGGCTCTATAAGAAGTTGATGGAAAACTATCTCAGTGTTGTTTTCTTGCTATGCAACTTTGACAAGAAAGAGTCTCATTAATCAAAGAAGGGAATTGTTTGACCATACTCTGTTTTTATAACAAACTCATATTTTAGACTGGTAAATGAGCCTATCCATAACTCCATAACTCAGTTTCATTTGCATTAGAAATATTACATGCATGCATCTTTCCACTTCACATTTCTAATGGAAAAAATATATTCTTTGTCATGTGAACTTTTGCAACAAGTTTTTTAGTTTGGTTAACAATTGTGCAAAAAATATTGTCGTGGAAAGTAACATCTTAACCATACACCATTAGTTGTCCTATACTCAACATATTTTGCTTGAGATTTGGTACATAATAAACATGATAAATATTTTTCACTTCACTGTGCTTTGTTAAACTTGCAAAACACCTTTTTTTGAAGCTTTAACTAAATCACCATCACCCAAACTAATTGTAGTAGTAGCATATGTATCAAGATTGCAAATCAAATCATTGGGACCAATCATATGATTGCTACATCCACTATCTAGAAACCAAACATTTTTTTCAAGAATTTGCTCAGAGATATGATAGGAAAGAAACAAATTATCAGATGTTTCACTTTCTATAACATTGGCTCTATGTTTATACTGCAACATACGACATTAAGATATATGATGAACTCACTTCTTACAATACCAACATTGAATTGATGATTTTTCTATTGATATACCTTTATCTGTTCTGTTTTATCTGTTGTCTAAGAACTCCCTCGACCACATCCTCTTCTTCCACAAAATCCTATGCATCTGCCTCTATCCATGAAAATATTAGAATGAAATGCATGTTCTAAAGTACCAACATCCGAGTTCCTCCTTCCTTCCGGAGATAACAATGAACTAGTAAATTCTTCTATAGAAAATTTAGTTAAATATTTCAGTTCAAGAATAGAAGCGACTACCATTTCAAATTTCTTAGATAAACTCTGTATAAATTTTTCAACAACTATTTGATTTGTCGGTTCGTTTTCACCATTAATTCTAAGTTGATTCACAATACTCATAACTGTAATGATGAACCGATCACCAATTTCTAATTCATTCATCTTGAGGGTTTCAAATTGAATTATAAGGGTTTGAAGTCTAACCGTTCTCACTTTAATATTACCCTTATAAGCCATTTTAAGAATATAATAATTTTTTTTAGTAGTCTTGGCACGAATGATTTTAGGAAATGTAGGATCATCTAATGAAACTAAAATGCATCATTTGTATTTTCCTTCCTTTTTATTAAGTTCTTCTAATTTGTTTCTTTGAGAAGCAAACACAATTGCAACAACATTTTAATCAGGTTCTATGAACCCTATTTCAACACAATCCCAACATCCTTGACCTTGAATTGAAAATTTTCTTTAACTTTTTCACTCCAAAAACCATAGTTGGGACCAACTAGAGTTTTTTTTCAGAAGAAAAAATCCAAGCCTTGATATTCAGTGTGAATCAAAGGCCATCTCAATGGGACCCCCGTAATAGGGAATTACAACATCTTTCATCCAATTGAGAAAGCTAATCAAAGAAAAGATCAACTGTGTAGTAGAAGACAAAACACTCCCAAACCCCTCTAGTAGAATCTAGCAATCATCCAAGACTGTTAAATACATGCCAACCAGACTACTAAGGAGCACAATGGGAACCCAGATAATGGATCTAGATATGCCCTCGCCTATGCTAAAACATATAAGAGATAATCCAAAACTATCAATTCCCAAAAAAAGGGAGACAAGCTTCGACACTTTTCTATAAAAGAGCTCAAATTCACCTATAATGCAGGTAGAACCATCAATCATTTCAGTAAAATGTAGGACACCAGGGGCCAATGCTAGGGCATCTTTGGATAAGCTGTCTGCACTCCGATTGTGCTCCCTGTAAACATGGTGAAAGTCCAGCCAGGAAAAACCTCTGAAAAGTATTCTAACATTCTCACACCAATGAGTCAAATCCAGGGAGGTAAGGGAAGCTTTGTCCTTTTCCTAGTTGATTATCACCGATGAGTCTCAAAATATATGTAAGTAGGGGATTCCCATCATATATGCCACCTTGAGAAGGGACCACAAGGAAAGGAGCTCTGCTCTGGTATTGGTCGAGGGGCCACATCCCATCTTAAAGGAGATGGCATGCGAGCTGCTGATAGCTAAAAAGACTCCAGCCCCACCTTGAGAAGAAGTGGAAGCCCCATCAAAGAATCCACAAGGAAATACTATAACCGGAGAAGCCCCTATATTTCTGATATTGTCCTTCTTTATAGGGACCAGATACAAATTCATCAAATAGTCAACCCGATACAGGATACTACTGACAGAAGTCAACACACCATCAAAAATATTGTTGTTCTATGCCTTCCAAATACACCAGCAGACAAAGAACAACATGTATTGGCAGCCCAAGTGTTCAGAATATTTAGATAACCAGACCTTCAAATAAATTGTGATAGTGTCCACAAAGATGGGACAGTCATAGGAATAGTTCACACTAATCAAGGACCAAACCGAGGAGGTAAATGGGCACTCCAAAAAGATGTGATGAATGGTTTCTTCTTCCAAAAGACATAATGCAGATCTTCTAGGACCAGACCGACCACGCTTAACAAGGTTTTCCTAAGTTAAAATTCTATTGAATAGAAACAACCAAAATAAACATTTAATCTTTAATAGAAAGGCACCGTGCGATAACTGCACCAAGATCCGATCACATGATGGTTCTAACAGCCTTTTGGCCATCAAGAAATATACCTAAGCAGCCATGACCATGCCATTTTTTTTGTTATGGGACCACAGTAATTTATCTAGCATGTGCTTGAATCTGATACCCCCTTTTTCAAGACTAGAGATATAATCATTCCAGCTTGTAGCCCAAGAACCTCCCAGCTCCAGATCATCTGTGCGAAGCCAATAGGACTGAGTCACGATGGAAGGGTTGTGGCCTCTCTGAAGCATCATAATGCCATTATAAATGAGATGTTCTATAAGATCTGGAGGGAGGAATGGCTGGCTTGTGGAGCCAATTATGGGATTAGATTTAATATGAATGTTATTGCCATTCCCGACCAAACATCCCAAATCCCTACCCAACCAAGATAGGGTCCATAAAAAACCATTCCAGAAAATTGAGGTTCCCTTGACAAGAAAGTTTTTCAATCTCAACCATACCTCCATAGACTGGTTTTTTAAATACTTTTCTGAAATCACTTGATGCCAAATGCCAGAGCCATTAAGAACCATCCATAAGATTTTTAATCGTAAAGAGACACTGAACCATTCAAGGTTTTTTATGTCCCAGCCCTCGAAATCAACAAATATGGAGAGCAGCTGCCAATCCACCAGATGATAATGACACCTCTCACCTGAATAGCCCCATAAGGAAGCAAAGATCAACTTCCTTAGTTTGTTAAGTATGGACTTGGGAACTGGTGCAAGGCCAAACCAATAAACCTACAAACTGATAAGTACAGCATGAAAAATTACAAGCCTACCACCCAAGGAGAGAAGTTTATTTGTCCAATGAAGAATCCTCCTTTTGAAAAATTTAATCAACCACAGCTAGTCGTTAACCTTATACTTGCACGAATTGATGAAATACCCCAGGTATTTAAAGCCATTCTGACTTGGCTCCATCTTGTATGGTAAGATATTCTAAATACTGCTTTGGATCCCCAAATCTAGTTCACTGAAAAGGAAACTAGATTTTTCTAAGCTGATACACATACCTAAAGCCAAGCAGAAAGTGTCAAGTATGACTTTGAAAGCCATCCAATTAGCCAAAGTACCAATTCCAAAAAGAACTACATCGTCCACAAAAAAGAGATGGGTGAGATTCATGCTGGCCAAGATTTTAATGCCATGAATCCTTCCCTTTGCCTTTGCATCTTTAATCAACAAACTTAGTCCTTCAATGACAAGGATTAACAGGAGAGGGGATAAGGGGCATCCCTGCCTAATCCCCCTGGAAGAAGTGAAAAAACTAGGAGTACCATTAATAAAAACTGTGAAATTAACCGAGGTGAGGCATCCCATGATCCAGTTAACTCCGCCCAAGGGGATACCAATCTGGAGTAGAATGAGACAGAGATAAGACCAATTTAACTTGTCAAATGCTTTGACCAGGTCGATTTTAAGAACCAGAGCACTTCTCTTTTTAGTTTTCAATGTATGAAGAGCTTCCTGAGTGATCACTATTGGCTCCACAATATGTCTGTTCTGGAGGAAGCCAAATTGTTCAGGTGAGATATTCTTATCCAGAAAGGGCTTAAGACTGAGGGCAACAACTTTTGCAATGAGCTTATATACCAAGTTGTAGAGAGAGATAGGCCTAAAGTAAACAAAGGATAGGGGATTCTCCTTTTTATGGATCAATGTAATAAAGGTGGAGTTCAGAGAGGCTTCCATCTATCCCAGCATCCTAGAAGATTCAACAGCAGCAAGTAATTATTTCCCCATAAGGTCAAATAAATAAATAAATAATTCTACAGGTCATCCATTAGGGCCTCGACTTCTATCCTTATTGAAAGACCGAAGTGGCCCCTCCACTTCTCCCACCGTTATCTTAGATGTAAAGGCATTTGATTCTTCTTTAAGAACAAAGGAAGGAAAAATTTGAATGACCTTGAGCTGGTCAACAATATTAGTTCTATTGTCATCTTCAAAAATCCCAGCAAAATGACTAATGCCGAGTTCCTTCAGATTACCCTCATCCTCCACCCAATTATTATCTTCATCCATCAAAGACCAAATGGAGCTGTGGTTCCTGCGAGCCGATGTTGAGTGAAAGTATTTAATATTCTCATCACTAAGCTCATCCCATTTAGTTCTACTTTTTAGCTTCCAGGTCAAGATATCATGAGCAATCAGCAGATGAATTTTCTATCTCTGAGAGACTTAAGGGAGTCAGTATCATCAGAGGAGAGAATACCAGATGGAGAAGAAGTTAGCAATGCGGACATCTCATCTAACACAACCTGATATTCCCTATTTAGTTTTAGAGCCCTATCCTGAGTCCATAATTTAATTCTACTTTTTAGCTTCTAGGTCAAGATATCATGAGCAATCAACAGATGAATTTTCTATCTCTGAGAGACTTAAGGGAGTCAGTATCATCAGAGGACAGAATACCATATGGAAAAAAAGTTAACAATGTGGAGATCTCATCTAACGCAACCTGATATTCCCTATTCAGTTTTAGAGCCCTATCCTGAGTCCACAATTTAACTTCCTTCTTAAGAAACCTCAACTTCAAGGCGAGGCCTTTCATGTCATCTAGCAAGGGGTCCACTTCCCAAGAGTCCCAGCACTCCTTTACAAAAAAAACAGAAGTCTTCCTGTACTAGCCAGGACCTGTTAAATTTGAAGGGGTACATCCTTGAAGTTACATCTACAGTCCATTCTAGGCAAATCAAATAGTGGTCTGAGAAATCAGATGGAGTAGACCAAACTTTGTGACGATGGATACTAGTTATAACTAAATATGCAATCAAGAATCTATGAAGTCTTTTGTTGATTCCATGGGTACCATCCCAACCATTCCTCTAGGTAGGACCTGCAAAAGGGGCAGCCAAGTCAACCAGATCATGTGAATATATGAGCTAAGAAAAATAGTGGGAAAGTGGGTCTAAGAGGGATTTGTTCCCCCATATTTCATCAGCCCCAAGGGTGAAGTTTAGGTCTCCTTCCAGAATAAGATTAGGAAGCAACAGTAAGCCTCCGGTAATGACCTTTTCCCAGAAAAATTATCAATCCCTATATGTGCTGTAGCAATTGAGAATAGAAAGGATATCAGAGGAATCCCTGAACCGAGCTTTAACCAAGATCCCATCTATTGATTCATAAGCTTTGCAATGGACCGAGTTAGGGTTCCATCCCATCAACAACCCACCAGAAATACCAACAGCACTCGTCGCATAGAACTCCCATCTCGGAAGGAGTTTTGAAAAATCCAAAAGAGCAGGGTAATGGGTACACATGGTTTCTTGCAAAATAATCAGGTTAGGTGATAGAGAATGAAAGAGAGCACTGAGGGATATTTTCTTGGCTGACCCCCTGAAGCCACGAATATTTAGGGATAAAATCTGCATTAAGAACCTACAAGAGAGGGAGATGGCACTCTAAGTACCCTTGGATGAGAAGCAGATTGTCCCTTGGCCACACTTTTGATTTGGATTAACAGAGGAACAAAAGGAGGCGACTCTAAACTTGGCCTAGAAGTCCCCTGGGGCTTCTTTTTGGGTTTACAAATGGTAACATTTTTAAAATAGATTGAATCCAGTGGCAAGGTAGACGGTGAGCTTGGCGAGGAAGCCGAGAAAATAGAGAGAGTCTTCAGAAGTGAGGGGTTAAATAAACTTGCAGCCGAGTAGGGACTAGCTGGGGAGGTTGATTCAGAAGAGGGATTATATGTGACATTTAGGGGAGGGAATTCATCAAGAGTGAAGAGAGCGACATCAGGACAAATAATAGGGGAGGTTTCCAAAGTGGGATGTTCAGGAAGCACCACAGTCGTAGGTTCCTTCGATGTATTCGGGAGAGAAATCCTGGAAACATGCAAAGGACCACAAGGAGACTCCAAAGGGGAGGGGGGAGAAATGCTCAAACAAATAGGAATAGGTACATCCTGAGAAACCCCATGATCCACTACTCCGACAGCTTTATTCAAGGATACACAAGATTGAAAATTCTGGATAATCAATAGATTGTTCTTAGAGACATCACCAAATAATGACAAGGATTGGGCATGCTTACCATTAGCAGGACAAGGAGTAGTGAATTGGTCCTTCGATAACAGAGACACTATGTGCAATCTTGGCAAGGGAGCCCCTTTTGAAGGGCTGGAGGGAAACGAACTCTGAAAACGCAGTGAACAAGAGCGCCTCAGGTGCCCAACATCATGGCACAGATTGCACCGAAATGGCACATGAAGATAATTGAGCTTCTGAATGATAATATTGTCCAAACACTGGATCTCAACCTCCACCAACAGCCCCTTCAAAATATCAAATTCCATGAAGATATTAACACTTCTTTTGTCAAAAATAGAGAGAAAGTCATCTTCCACAGCAATAAACCTACCTAGGGAGTTGGCCAGCCTAATCAAAAAATCCCTATTCCATAGAGGGAAAGTAAGCGCAGGAAGCACCATCCATAGGTGTCTTTTGACCACTCGTTCTTTCAGAGGATCAAAAGCTACATGCCATCTGCTCAGCACCAAAGAACCTACCCCTATTTTCCAAGTAGTGTCAAGGACACGTGTTGCGTGCTCCTCTTTCAGGAAGATGAAAACCAACCATCCTTTCGCTAATAAGCTGATGGTTGAGACATAGGTAAGCATAGGTTTCCAGTGCTGCGAAGCTCACTCCAGCCATTTCTTCTTGCCCATGCTGCAGTATTCGAGGCACCCTATCACAGATCTAGTACACAAAGCTCCCACCCTTTCCATATAAATATCCTTACCAAGTACATACCGCGAGCGACCCTCACGTGCTTTTATGGCCTTCCCATAATGCTTAACTCAAGCTCTTGAATAACCCGAATAGCCCGAAGGATGACTGTCCCCATTCGCCAGGTCCAGCATTCTAAAGACCCAGGGTTAAATGCACACTAGACCAGACTAGGTGGAAGCTGAGAGAGGCAAGGAGAACAACCGAGATAGGAGCACAGTTGGCACAACCCACACCGATACCCGACACATGTGCAAGGGAACCTATAGGCCAAACCACTCGAAAGGCCACAGTGGGCCACAACGTGAACCATGAGAACATAGACCCCTGACCCACCATCCACAAACCCAAAACCAAGATCAAGGAAAATAGTGAGAGCTGGTACAGAAACCACAAAGTCAAAAAAATGTGTGAGGTGACCACCAATGGAACTCAAAAGATCACAACGGCATACCACATACCAAAAGAAACCACCCCGTGGAACAGTGATCAAACCTGACAAACATCGTTTGAAAACTGAGTCTTAGGGTAAAAAACCCCGTTTCGGCTACTACCCCAAACTTTCACGGGTACAAGAAACAAACGCCGCAAATCTCACCACACCCGCAGAAAAATGTCAACGGCAAGACCCAGAAATGAGAGAAACCTATCAATGATGACCCCAATAAGCCATGCAGAAGACAAAATGCCTATAAACAGTACCTGAACGACCGGGATCGTCAGATACCATACAATGGTGAAACGAAAAACCATGCATAATCACCCATATCAACAGAACGAAGTAGCAACTTCGAGTGAAAGGTGACAAACTCAAAAAATCAAAAACCCAGAACCTATTCCCACTTTTTTTACGCATGGTTGGTACTAGTCTCCCGCTCAGGGAGAAGAACTCCATGTCTACCCATCCAAAACCCAAGAGCAATGAAACCAGAGTAACCCGAAAAAATTAGACCAGGCAAGGACCAACAAAACACGAACAACTAGAACCTGTAGGGAGCCAAAAACTAACCACCAAGTAAGCCGCCCGAAGAAGCAAACAAGCATCCATCATCCAAGGATGAGACTGTGAGACGGCGGTGAGACTATGCACTCGCAGCTGAGCATCGACGCCGGAAGATAGAGGCACAAACCCTCAATATTCCTCCCGAGACCAACTAGAATTGGTGCTTGAATTGATAAAAAACTAGAAAACATTGGTTTTATTCACAAAGTTCAGCCACAATAAATATTTAATATAACAAGTGACTTTGACCACATTAGCTGTATATTGTATATTCAGATAAGTGTCGTAAAAGCAAACTTCAAAATTCCAAACTGAATATGAATTTTGTACTCAATAATGATAAAAGTAAATTACCTTTCAAAAAATTACCTAGCCGCTGTCAAGGATAAAAGCTGATAATTATTGCAGTTGTCCTTGACACTTTACCATGAGGTTCACTTGAAATTTGTTCGCTCACAGCGAGTAGAAAAAAAATAACTCCTAATCTTTGACAGGGAGCAAACATCACTAAAAGTGAATGCATTTATACATTAAATAATATAAATTGGACTTGGAATATAAGTTGGACCATTTACCATTGGTAACTGAAACAACTTGAAACAAAACCGTTTTGTTTCAAACTGTCTATAAACTAAACAACTAATACATCCAGATTAACTATTTCTAACAGGCACCAGCCCATAGGCGTGCATTGCATAGCTATGGCTGTCGGCCTCACCTGAAATACATTTTATATTTTATATGAGGGAAAACGACATCCATTTAAATGGTCGCTAAGATCCTACTTCATTGTGCGCGGTGACTTGTAGCTGAAATTTATTAGATGGAGCGGCCTATTGGAGGAATTACACGACCGTCTCATTCTTGTTTCTCCCGTACCTTTTTTTCTTATTTCTTTTTATAATTTGGTAGGGGTTATTATGGAGGGGTCGTAGCTCCTCATGGCCGCCACCCAAGGGAATGGACCTAACCCTTGCCTAATGTTGTAAGCTGTATAGCTCATATTTTATGTGGGAAGGTTGTGGCTCTATAGATAGTGGCATGTGAGCCTGCGTAGGCATGGCTGTCGTGACCTCCCAGACCGTTTTTTTCTCCTCTTTTAATGCGTCTGTAGGCAATTTGATTTTTTTCAAATTATTGTATACATAACAATTGCTACTTCACAAGACTATAGCTTTCTAATTTGTATAATCAATTTCTCAACTCTATCCATAGTGGGTGTGCGACAAATTGTATATTGTGTGCTTTATAGTGGTTTCCGAGGTAGTGGGGTCATTTTCTACAATGCGAAGATTGCATTCAAAAAGTAGACAGAACTGGAACATAGAACTTAAAGTTTCATCATAGTATTTAGAATTCTTGTGGGTTCAAACTCAAGTTGTATTGCAACTGTAAATTATTATTTACAACAAATCCAATTCAACCAAGACGATGCTAGTTAAGCAGAGAATTTAGAGCTTTCTTCTGAGCGTCACAACCTATAATTTTTTGAAAAACACTTAAAATTCATATATAAATAGATATGGATAGAACACCTACACTTGGGTTCATTGGGAGAGGGCATGTGGCCAATTCAAATGCTACATCTATTTAAAATTTATTACTTTTACTTATTCTATTTACTTTTATTAGTTTTACTTATGGTTTACTAGGTGATTAGTCGCTGTCGGAACAATCTCGGTATTTCGGATGCTGGTTATCAATTAAAGCTTTATGATTGTGGATATTCCAAATATGCAACTTAAATCCGTGATGGATTAGGCTTTTAATAATATTATAAATTCTGCAAATTCCGTGTTGCACTTTAGAAGAAACATAAGACTAGTTATTATAATGGAATATGTTAGTTAACTCGATTTAATGCCTACATGCTTTGTAAGCATTTTCTTGGAAACTTAAAGTTTGACTCGGTTAAATTTGGCCTTTCACAGTTAGACGCTTTCCACTTGATAAGAGGTAGATTTTATGGAGGAATTTGGTCAATTATAATATTTAATGATAATTCCTTTAAATTTATCAGTAAATGACATTAGTGCTTTCAACTTTCATGAGTCACCAATTGCATGGAATGTTTGGTCGAACATCCTTGAACATTTTAGATTTTTTCAGCATTTAGAGATATGGGTAAGTGTTGACCTTACTTGTTTAAGGTTAATAAAGTAATTGGTCTGTGTGTTAGTTATTGGTTCAAGTGTTTATGAATCTAGTGAGGCAAAGGTTATACATCATTTGTAAACCAGTGATATGTAAATATGTTGTCGTAAGGGTCACAAGATTCATATATCATTGAAGAAAGATTGTATCATATTTTAATTCTATTAGAAAATAATGTATATCATTGAAGAAAGATTATATGATGTTTTGTCTTTATTGGACAGTTTTTGTTTTAATTAAAATTTAATATACTGAGCTTTTTATGCAATCTTTTTGTTTTTGTGCTTCAATGTGGTTTATCTCTTATATATACAGAGACACAGAGAGATATAAAAATATAGATACAGAGTTGAAATTATACTCAAAATTTCATTATGTATTTTTTTTTGTTATACTCAATTTTTTAGTTTGAAAACTCATAGTTATTTTGAAGTTAATTTACTGTAGCAATTTGAGAATATTAGAGTATACTTACTGTTAAATGTGTTTTTGTTGAAACAGAGTATTAATATTAAGTTTATGAACACAAGGGTCATCAAAATGGAGTTAAAATAGTCTCACTTTCCTCTAGATTGTTGTTAGTTAAACTGTCAGTTGCAACTCCAGTAGTAGATTACTGTTAGCTGCAATTGTCACTTGCAACAGTCCTGTAGGTGTTGATTTGGGTTTAAGTGATGTGTAAGTGTTGCTGAAACAGAGATTAACACTCCCATGCCTTCTCAAAGTGCTATGAAAGCTTGGTTGAGTTTTCTTTCTCATTTTTTTGTTTAGAATAATTTGGAATTTAATTTGTGATGGCTACTAACAGCAGTAGTACATCCACAAATTCATGTGTTGACTTAAAGAAGCTATGATACATGGTTTATTAAGATGAGAACTATCGTGCGTGATCATGATCTTTGGGAGGTTTTTACGGTTGGGTACGTAGAACCAACTAATCAAGTTGTTGAATTGGCGCTCTCAAATGTTGAGTGGTGTTCTGTTGAAAGAAAATAGGAAGAATGACACCAAAGATCTTGGCCATATTCAGCAAGGCCTAAGTGAATCCATATTTCCGAAGATATCAAGTGCCAAATCTTCAAAGAAATATTGGGACACTCTTGAAACTTGTTATCAAGGTGTGACCAAAGTGAAGAATGTTAAGCTGCAGAACTTGAGAAGGGACTTTGAGAATCTCAAGATGAAGGACAACGAGACTACTGATAATTTTATGACACAAGTGATGAACATTGTAAACCCGCTAAGGCGGTATGGTGAAGACCTCTTAGATCAGCGTGTGATTGAAAAATTGTTGAAATGTTTGCCAAAGAAGTTTGAAGCAGTGTTGTTCCAATTGAAGAGTTTAAAGATCTGAGTCAAATGCACATTGATGAGCTCACTAGCTCTTTGATTTCTCATGAATCAAGAATGAAGAGGTATGGTGATACTCCATTAAAAAATGCTTTTAAATCTCAGTTACATGTTACTAGAGGTAGAGGTAGAGGAAGAGCTAGTAGTAGAGGAAGAGGAGGTTGAAGTGCTAATCATAGTGACAACATAAATGATTCAGAATATGAAGAGAAGTTACAGCAGAATATTCCTAGTGTAAGGGGGAGTAGCAACAGAACATGGCAGTTAAGAAATCAACGGTGTGATAGATCTAAAGTTCAATGTTTCTATTGTAATAAACTTTGACATTTTGATAACAAGTGGTGGAAGCAAGCAGATACTAGTAAGTTATCTACACACATTGCGGAGGAGACTGAAAATGAAGAGAAGCCTATGCTTTTAACTTGTAATGTCACCTAGGAAAGTTCAAAAGATATATGGTTCTTGGACAACGCATGCAACAACCACATGACTAGAAACAAGGAATTATTTTTAAGTCTAGATACAAGCATTGAGTCTGAAGTGAACTTAGGTAATGACAGTAAGGTAAAATTTAATGGTAAAGGTGTGATTGTTGTATATGCAAAGAATGGTAAAAGAAGAACAATTCATGATGTTTATTATGTTCCTGGTTTAATGTGTAATTTATTAAGTGTTGGACAATTTTTAGAGAAAGAGTACAGAGTGTTCTTTAAGAATAAGGTATGCACTATTTATGACAAATATCCAAGTAAGCAATTGATAGCTAGAGTAGAGATGACAAAGAATAGAATGTTTCCGTTGATTATGAGAAATGATTTGACTAACTCTTTGAATGATTATAATAGTAAGAGTTTAGATCTATCATGGTTATGGCATTTGAGGTATGGCCATTTACATTTCGGTGGCTTAGATTTGCTACAGAAGAAGCATATGGTAAAAGGGTTTCCCAGTATTGAGCATCGAGCAGGCTCATGTGAGAGTTGCATATTGAGAAAGCATCATAGAGAAAAATTCTTTTCTTGAGTCTCATACAGAGCAAAAGCACCATTAAAGCTGGTACACACAGATTTGTGTGGATCGATGCAAACACCTTCTTTAATTGGTAATGTTTATTTTATGACTTTCATTGATGATTTTAGTCGAAAAACTTGGGTGTATTTGCTGAAACTAAAATCTCAAGCTTTTGATGTGTTTAAAAGTTTTAAAGCTATGGTTGTAAAGGAGAGTGACCGATTTATTAAAGTATTGAGATAAGATAGAGGAGGTGAGTATATGTCAAATGATTTTGTGGAATTTTGTCAATACTATGGAATTAAAAGACAGTTTACTACTCACTACACTCCACAACAAAATAGAGTAGTAGAAAGAAAAATTGAACCATTATGAACATGGCTCAATGTATGATGAAGGAGAAGCATCTTTCGAATGAATATTGGGGAGACGATGTTATTTGTTCAGTATACATTCTAAACAGAATCCCAACTAAGAGCGTGAAAGATTGAGTTCCCCAGCAAGCATGGAGTGGTAAGTGTAGTAGCATATCTCATTTAAGGATTTTTTGGTGTGTAGCTTATGCACATGTACTCGAAGAGATGAGGAGAAAGTTAGATGACAAAATTCCTAGATGTATTTTTGTTTAATATAATGAAGAATCTAAAGCATATAGACTCTATAATCCCATAACCAAGAAGTATGTCATCAACAGAGATGTGTTGTTTAAGGAAGAAGAAGCATGGGATGGCAACATAGATAAGTTAGTTGAAGAGGAAGTTATTACACCTCACGTAGAAGATGAAGAAAATGAACATAGCATACATGGAGGACAGTTAACTCCACATACACCAGCAATAAGAACACCTGTCAGACTACCCAGAATTTATGAACATGGTGAACCATCAAGTGTTGGTGGATGTACAAGAACATGATTATAGGTAAGTAATGAATCAAATCCCACATTAGCTTCTTAAGGAGCAGAGTTAAAGGTCAGAAGACTAGAATTTTAGGAGAATTGTATGAGCAAAATGAAGAAGTAGATCAAGTTTCAAAATTTTCATTCATAGCATGTGATCCTGTAAACTTTGATGAGGCTATTAAAAATGATGTTTGGATAAAAGAAATGGATGAAGAAATTGATGCCATAGAAAGAAATAGTACTTGGGATCTTGTAAATATGCCTGATAATAAAATTGTAATGGTGTCAAATGGATTTATAAGACTAAGTTAAATGCCGATGGTGATGTTGAAAAATACAAAGCAACACTTGTAGCTTAGGGGTTTATTCAACAACCTGGTATTGACTATAATGAGGCTTTTGCATCAATAGCCATACTTGATATGGTAAGAATGGTATTAGCTATCGCTGCACATAATAAATGGTATGTACATCAAATGGATGTAATGTCTACATTTTTTAATGGATCTTTAGAAGAAGAGGTTTATGTGATACAATCTCCTGGATATGAAATTTATCGACAAGAAGACAAGGTCTACAGATTAAAGAAATCATTATATGGATTGAAGCATGCACCTAGAGTATGGTACAACATGATTGATGAATACTTGAATATTGAAGGATTCAACAGAATTCCAAGTCATCCAACCTTGTATACAAAGGTAAACCAAGAAGGTAAAATACTGATTGTTTGCTTATATGTGGATGATTTGATCTTAACTGGAGATATTTCAGTAGATGAGTTTAAGAAAGCCATGGAAACAAAATTTGAGATGATTGATTTAGGAATAATGAAATATTTTCTTGGTATTGAAGTAACTCAATATGATGATGGTATTTTTATCAATCAAACTAAGTATGAAAATGATGTACTGAAAAGATTCAGAATGATGAATTGTAATCCTGCTGTAACTCCAATTGCAACAGGCACAAAACTCAGTAAGCAGGATGATGGGTCAAAAGTAGATCCAACATTGTATAACATACTCATAGGAAGTCTCATATACTTAACTACAACAAGACCTGATATAATGTTTGTAGTAAGTTTGATTTCAAGATTTATGGAATCTCCAAATAATACCCACCGGCAAGATAGAAATATGATTCTAAGATATATTGTTGGAACAACAAATTTTGGTATCCAGTATACATCAACCTCAAATTTTAAGTTTATTGGATATACTAACAGTAATTTTGCAGGTTCTATAGATGATAGAAAGAGCACGTCTAGATATGTATTCAGTTTTGGATCAAGATCAATAGCATGGGATTCAAAGAAGAAGTCCATAGTGACATTATCCTCTGCTGAGGCAGAGTATGTTGCAGCAACAACAACTGCATGTCAAACTGTGTGGATGACAAGAACTCTTTCTTAGTTACAACATGAACAAGATGAACCAACTCAAAATTTGTGTGACAATAAATCAACCATTGCACTATCAAGAAATCACGTCTTTCATAAAATAAGTAAGCATATTGATACAAGATATCATTTTATTCGAGAATTGATAAACAACAATGAAATCAGTATGGAATTTTGTAGACTAGAAAATCAGACTCCAGACCTATTTACAAAACCATTGGGAAAATAGTTGTTTGAGCTTCATAGGAAAAACATTGGGGTTTGTAAGCTGTAACAGAAATCTAGTGTTACAAAGTCTTGATTTTTGGGTGTAGTAATTAAGGGAGAGAATGTTGAAAGCGGTTAATTACTCCACCGTTGGATGCATGAATTTTGAAGAGGAAACACCACCAAGAATTGTAAGGGATGAAACTTTGAAGAGTTGCCACACCGTGTTATTAAAATATACAGACATAAGATTATTTAATTTTGAAAATTCATTTTTTCTGCTACATGATTGGTCTAGCAAGCGCATCTAATTTTCTGAAGGGGCAACGCAGTTTTCAATTCTGTCATTTTGCAACATTGTAACAAAGAATTTTGTTTTGGTATTATGAAGGTTCAATTAGCAGTTAATGACCAACAAAGTTGAAACACTATAAATACCTACTTTGCAATCATGATTCTGAAATACAGAGATACACAGACATAGATATAAAAATATAGATATAGAGATGAAGTTAAACTTAGAATTTCATTGTGTGTTTTTTTTTGTTATACTCTGTTTTGAGTTTGAAAACTCATAGTTATTTTGAAGTTAATTTGTTGTAGTAATTTTAGAATATTAGAGTATATTTTCTATTAAATGGGTTTTTGTTGAAACATAGTATTAGCATTAAGTTTATGAATGCAGGGGTCATCGAAATAGATTTAAAACAATCAACTGCAACTCAACGACAACTCTAAACAGTTAGCTACAACTTAGCTACAACTATCATGTAGTTTGTTGTTAGTTAAACAGTCAGTTGCAACTCAATTGCAACACCACTAGTAGATTATTGTTAGCCGCAACTGTTAGTTGTAACAGTCCCATAGGTGTTGATTTGGGTTTAAGTGATGTGTAAGTGTTGTTGAAACAGAGAGTAACACTCCCATGCCTTCCCACAATAACTAGATGCTATTTTTTTCTTCTTGAAATTTAATTTATTTAAACACTCATATTAAAACATACTCAATGGCAAGGAATTGTAGCTTTGTTGCTCATAATGTTTTTTAGGTTTAAAAAATGATATAACACTGTCACACTCACATGATTTATCTAGATGGAAAAAATGGGTTTACTAATTCTTTGCATGCATATAGATTTTGGGTGAGAATTCGAAGCACATTACATTGCAAGTTGATATTGTATTCATTGATAAATCATATTATTTATGATGTCGTTCTTATAAAACTATAAAATTTATAATCCTTATTTGTAATGTGTGATGTGATGTTGCTGTAGTTATTTACATAAATTGTATCTCTTTGTAAGGTGTGATGTGTGTTGTTGTCATTTTTTATATAAATTATATGGGTGGGTGAGTGTTTAATTCTTGTAAGTGACACGACTCTCTTGTTGAACCCTTATGTAATCGTTGAGTGGATAATATAATCTAGCCATACCTTTGTCTAAAATTACAGATGTTAGCATATTTGCTTGTGAAAAAAAATGATAAACGTTGCACAAGACACTCTCCAAATGCAAGTGATTCCATATGACTATGTTCACTCAACCAAAACTATTCAAGCATTGCATCTGCATTTGCATTACATCAATCAAAGATTCAGTTCATTAACCCACCTAAAATATATATGTGTGCACGTGTGCATCAAAGTATATTTGTTGAAGATTGACTAATATAGATTCCACCATGGATCAATTCTCATGCTCTCTAGGATTTCTGATATTCTTGATATCATTTGGTTTTCTCCTAAATGGGGGTGTGTATTCTTCCATAGAGTTCGCAAATGGCTGTGTATTAAAGGGATTGTTGGAATCACAATATAGTGATTTAATAGAGTGAATAAAATAGGCCTCGATGTTTCAAAAACTAAAGAAGGAAGTGGGTCACCAAAATGTGACTATTTTTGTATGGCAGAATTCCTTCTTAGAAGGATTGTCGTAGGAGAGATTTAGGACGTTCCTTCTAGAGAACGAGAACTTGATTCTTCTGCAAATATTGGTTCATATCCATGTGATTCCCTCATGCATCATAGTGAAAAAGTGGCTAGTGATGATGAGTTTCCTCATATCCCTCTCTACTGATTTCATGTAGCTATGGACATCATAAAACATGCTCAAGGTTTGATTTACAATCATGGGTGAGTGCACAATGTTGAGGGATCTTTTATATGCAATGGTAGAGTGAAGTCAATCACTCTGAATCGATAAAAATACAAATCATCCCAAGCAATCCCGACCCTTCCAAGCCTAGTCCTAAGGCTGCCAACATGCATGCCAATTAGAATAGTAGACCAAAATGCGCCCCCATTTTATTGAAGTAAATCACACTCCCATTTTGGTTTGAATAAATGCTCTCTTATTTACTAAAACTTGTTTTATGGTTAAAACGGGTTGAGCCCATCATTTTTGCCACAATGCAGTGCTGTTGAAGCTTGGATAGAGTAGAACGAGAGTGGGTGAATGCATTTTGGGTGAGCCAAAGCCATCAACTTCCACCTTGGGATCAACCTCTTCTTTGTGAGGTATTTTCCTCAAATCTTCTCATGATTTTTTCCCTAAATTCATTAATTTATTTTCCCTAATTTGAAATTAAACCAAAATATTTAATTTAGATGGCCAATGGAAACCAATGGAAACCAAAACCCCAATGGAAACCAAAACCCCAATGGAATTTACATGGCCAATGGAAACTAGAATCGCCATTTAATCATAAAAATCAAATAATTTTGATTATTTACAAAAGTTTGTACCCAAAATTCACATGCCCAATGGAAACCAAAATCCCAATTAACTCATAAAAAACAAATCAATTTCACTATTTCCATATGCATATTCAGAAGCATTCTTGTGAATCCATACCAAAATTAAGAAGTATGCAAAGTTTGTCAATTATATTGCAAGCTTGCATACAACTAAAAAAAAATATGCAAAGTTTGTCAAGCACATTGCAAGTTTACATAAGTAATTTACATGGCCAATGCAAACCAAAACCCCAATTAGCTCATAAAAAACAAATGAACTTCACTATTTGCATATGTATATTCGCAAGCATCATTGTGAATCAAAACCAAAATTATCAAATATGCAATGTTTGTCAATTATATTGCAAGCTTGTATACAACTAAAAATAAATCAAGTAGAATTCATATCTTCCCTAAAATACATAAACAAACATGATAAATACCTTGCCTCTATCCGAAATATCGAAGTTGGTCGTCTAAGAACATCAATAAACACCTTATAGTTTTGTTGACACTTCCTAATCCAAGTGTTAAAATAAGGTATAGAAGCTTCCCATGCTTAACAAATATTTCCTCTTGACTGGAGGGTACTTTTTGGTTAAGGTCAAGACAACGAAGTTCAACAATAGGCTCTATGAACATCAAGATACATAGGGAGGTTGATATGTTTGATTACATGCCAATCACATACTATCATACATGGTAAAATCCAGTGGAAACCTTGCAACCATAAAAGACACTATACACAATTGTGCATTTAAAGTCTCTCATGCATTAGAGGAAATTTGAGGTCTAAAATGGGCCTCCTAAGGAAATAATAAAATAATAGTTAAAATAATAAAATAATAGTTATTAAATTTGGAGGAAGAATGAAAAAAACTACTTTTTGTGTTCGTATTTTTGACATATCTCCTTGTGTTTTTACTCAAATTATGAGTGGGAGAGCTCGTTGAATGCAGAATTTAATTACGCTTCCAACGAGTACCCACACACCCACACTGCATACTTTTGACGAACCCTGCTACCCCAAAAACAAGAAATACCTGAAAAACATGATGATGATGTCATCATCACGTTTTTTTAGGTGTTTCTTGTTTTTGGGGTAGCGGGGTCCGTCAAAAGTATGCAGTGTGGGTACTCGTTGGAAGCATAATTAATTTTTGCATCCAATGAGCTCTCCCACTTGAAATTTGAGTAAAAACACACGGAGATATGTCGAAAATACGAACAAAAAAAGTAGTTTTCTTTTTTGACAAATATATCAATTCAGCTATTATTGTTGACTCATTTTATTGAAATTCTATTGGTTCTTGAATTCCAAATCACAAAATTTATTGTTGGCGCATTTTGTTATAAGGCCCATTTTAGACCCCAAATTTCCTCTAATGGGTATATACAAAGAGGGAATAGAACTAAAATAACATTAAGTGGAATCCATACATGGCCCAATCTACATATAAACAAAGATCTGCTAAATAGACTTTGGAGTCGAAAAAAATTCACGCTACAACAAATAATTACATATCTAACAAAATGGTTGCCTATACTAGGATTTTATTCATCATTAGCACATTATGCTGCATATTCTAGGGTCTATCCGTTGCCTCTACCCACAATCTGAGAGCTGGTTGTATAATGGAATTAGTCAACACCTCACAATTTCGATGAAACTTCATAATCCAAGCCTTAAAATAAGCTATAGGAGCTTCCCAATCAAGATATGAACATAGGACGTTTTATGTACACATGCATATGGAAATTGGAATTAATACTTTAATTTAGGACATAAATTTAAAATTTAAAATGTTAAATGTTTATTCTTTACTCTAAAATTCAAGATCTTTTTTAAATTTTAAATAATAGATTTAGTTTATGTTGTTATTTGTCGTACATTAGTTATACACTTTTCATTGCTTAGAGATGTCATTATATCATGTGTTTATTTTTTTAATGATATTTTATTTGTATTTATGATTGTAGTGGCTACTATGGATAACAATGATGAGATATTGAGGGTTATTGGCCATCTCAGAGAGATTGGCTCTACCTGGAGGGGTGGATATGAGCTCCACCTCTCCTTGTCCAACTCATTGCTAACTATTGTTGATACAATCACAAGATTGAATGATGATTTGTATATCATCACATCCTACAAGGAGAGGAAAATACAATAATACGCTGATGGGTTGAGCTACAATGAGATAAAGATGCTAAAAATAACCAAAGAACACATCTATAAATTGTTTAGAGTGCCTGGGACAGATGAAATTTTGGAGAGCACCAGGCCACATATTTTGGTTGAGTGGTGCACCTTTCCACCCATTAGAGACCATTGGATGGATAGATGGTACATGGTTTTTGACATTCCCCCGCACAACAATAGGGAAGTACTATTGTACTTCCTTCGAAAGTTATATGCAAAGTTTGTGATGGAGAAACATGTCAACTATTTTGACATGTTGGGCTCTCAGGGAGTTGGTAGGGGGATTCCCCAACATTGACCCAATGCTAGGCATAGAGATGCCAATCCATAGATACCTACACCCCATTCCCAGCTACCGACAGAAGACATCCCTTTTGCACATGATATGGTTTCCCAGACACATGCGGCATTTCTGACTCTTATTAATCTTGCACATTGATCTAGGAACAAAGAATCAATCTCATCAAAGAATAATCAACAAATACTCATGAAATGGTGTTAATTGGAACTGGAATTGGTTTCCTCTCTATACATTTAATAAACAATGAATGGTTACAATACCAATGTCAAGCAATAGCTTGAATCCATGAGGAATTCGAATACCTAAGGAGGCAATTCGAATTCAATGAGTGAGTCTAGCTTAACTGACTGTAAGCCATTGGTTCACACTCAGTTAACCACTTGACCAAAACCCTAATTGACTCACCAAACCCTAAGTAAAGTCAAAGTGCAATAAATGACTGAATCTCAACTGAAAGAGATCAAACATGTCATAGCAAGCCAACCATCAAGTGCTAGTGCTTCAATGACTTCAATGAACCCCGATGAGGTTAATTGAAGTTGAATTGATCATCAGAAGTTGGTGGAGGCTCCCCTGTTGACTCCAGATCATTAAATAATAATAAATAATCATTAAATAATATATTTAATGAGAGGAGGTGCCTTAACTAACTGGTTGAACTGATTGTAACCATCAGTTAGCAATTAGGTACATTAATATCACTCAGATCACCCTCGGAGTGCTCCAGTTAGCCTCCTTGACTGTAGGAGAAGGCTAAGTTAGCCTCCTTGACTATAGGTAGGCGTGGGTGTGACTAGATTGATGTCAATTAATGTCAATTATACTTAGGATAGTGGTTTAACTAGGCCAATTTGACCAGAAAGAGTGTGTATGGTGGTAAATGTCTCCAACACCCCCCCTTAAGCTATACTCAGGAAGAGTTAGAAAACATAGATGCATAAAAATGCCAAGGCCCCAGCAACAAAGGCCATAGGGCACCCTATACAATAAAGTGACTGCTTAATATAACCAACGAAATGGGGAAAACCTAATGGGAAAAATACCCCCCCTCAAACTAAGCAGTAAATCAAGAATTGGTTCTTCTATGTAGCAGCATCTTGAGACTGTGCATGTGAACCTATGAATCCAAACTAAATGAATATTTCTGGAGGAATCTTCCACTTTGGAAGAAGAACAATGCACTCAACTGAATCAGAAATATAAACAGTTGCACGGTGAAAACTTGACCCATGTAGAGTAGCTGAAATCATCTGAAGAGAGAGCAAAGGTTCTTGAGGATATGAACCATGTGTGGAACACTCAAGAAACTGATATGTTTCAGCCTTTAACAGCAAACCATGGGTGGTAAAATCAGCTCTAATTTTTAGGAGCAAGTGTCCAAACAGATGCAGAATGTCTTCCTCTTTACTAGTTCTGTGAGGAGATGAGTATGTGACCAAAGGTAGAGAAGCCCTGGGACTCTAGAGAGCAAATGCTTGAGCTCCATAATCTAATATAGCTTCAAAAATAGCTAATTATTCACAAAATAAAATATCAGCAACCTCATAAGAGGAAACTAACACCAAATCCCCAACAACAAAATTGAAGAAGAACTGCGGTACTTGATTTTTCACACCGGAATTGGTGAAAGCAACTACAAGCATGACTGAAAGCTCTTGGATTTTAAAATATGAACCAAATAATATCAGATCTAAATAAGTTCACAACAGATCCAAAAATGTGAAATGAAATCAAATCCCTAGTAGCAGTTTTGTAGGAGACTTGCTGTAGAAATTTAGGCCAGCAGTAGATTAATTTTACCCACAACAATTATCAATTGATCATGCAAAATTGCTAACAATGGAGACTGAATATGGAGCTGTAACACAAAATTATATTAACTAAGTGTACAATAGCCAACCCTGTAATAACATAGGTTGCTGAATATATAGAATACATCAAGAGGTCGAATGCATAAGGAGGCATCCAAAACTAGCATAAAGCAGGCTTACTCAAAATAGGCAAATCCCCCATAGGTGTAAAAAGCTGATCCCAAATTTGTCATGGAGCTCACGAATTGGCAAGGGAGCATGGGAAAGCTAAAGAGTAGTGGAATGGCAGCTCATACATGCTTTTTCATGGAGAAAAGAGTGGAGGATGAAGAGGACAAAAAACTAGTTCACCTCACCTAGTCTTGCTTTCCTATGTGCCTTAAAACACTGAAAAAGCAGACAATAAAGCAGAAAAAGTAGAAGGGCGCCTAGGAGGCCAAGAATAAAGCAAATTTTATTCCTAAGGCTTTCCCAAGCGTTACATGAGTCAAAGATGGAAAGTTTGACCTCTATGGATAGGCAATTAACAACTTGCACAAGGTGGGACACATGAACTAGGCAAATAAGACAAAAATAAATGAATTAATGTCTAAGTGGGTAAACTATGGGTTGATTATTCTAACACCCCCCCTTAAGCCTGACTTTATGAGTAATAAATAAAAAATATAGGGCCTAGCAACAAGGCTTAGTCACCCTTTTACATACTGCAAGTCCATATGAACCAAGGAAAGAGGCAAAACCAACTTGGGAAAATCCTCCCTTAAACATGGACTATAAAACAAAATTGTAGAATCTTGTCTCCACTCATGCCTTTACAACATGATCAACAATCCCCAGTAGTAATTTGAGATTGCTGAAGGTCTTCTCACAAAATTCTTTGGTGAAGATATCAGCTACTTGTTCTGAAGATGAATAGAAGAGTAGGTGAATGGTGCCATCATGCACAAGCTCTCTGATGTAGTGCATGTGAATCTCAATGTGTCTGGTTCTCTGCTTCTGAACTGGATCTTTGCAGATTCGAATGGTACTTTGGTTATCACAGTAGATAGTAGTTGAGTACTTAGGTTCGAAACCACACTCTCCAAGTAAACCCTGCAACCATAAACACTGAGTTGCTGCATTAACAACTCCTCTGTACTCAGCTTCTGTAGATGAGAGTGCAATGGCACTCTGTTTCTTGCTTGATCAGCTGATTGGCCCTTCTGCAAGAATGAACACATACCCTAAAGTGGACTTTCTTTCTGTGCTATCACCTACCCAATCACTATCAGTAAATCCAATCAAATCAAGATCAGATTTTGCCTTATAGAAGATCCCATGTGTCCTTGTTCCCTGAAAAAAGTTAAGGATCCTTTTGGCTGCTTTCCAATGGATGTCATGAGGCTGATCCATGAATCTAGAAGACACACTTACTACATAACAAATATCAGGTCGAGTATGTGTCAAATACAATAAACATCCAAGCAATTGTCTATACAGTGTATTGTTTACCATCGGTGGAGAATCATCTTCCTCCAGCTTCACTCCTGAAAGGAAAGGAGTTTTGCTTGCTTTGCAGTCTTGCATTCTAAATTTGATCAGAAAATCCAAGGCATACTTGGACTGGTGCACCTTTATTTCAGCTTTGGTTTGAGCAATCTCAAGCCCCAGAAATTGACTTAAGAGCCCCAAATCTGTCATGGAGAAGGCTTGGTTCATAGCTCCTTTTAAGGAAGAAATCTCAGCCTGTGAGCTTCCTGTAATGAGGAGGTCATCAACATATAACACAATGATCATTAATGAACCATTAACAGAATTCAAATAGACATTTGGATCTGATTTTCACCGAACAAAATTCAGAATAGCAAGAAGCTATCTATCTTGGCATACCAAGCCCTGGGGGCTTGCTTTAGCCCATACAATGACTTTCTCAACCTGCACACAAGAGAAGGGTTAGTAGAAAAACCTTGAGGCTGCTGCATATATATCTCCTCAGTGAGATATCCATTCAGAAAGGCACATTTTACATCCATGTGATGTACCTCCCATTGCCTTGAGGCTGCAATGGCTAGAGCTATCCTAATGGAATCCATCTTTTCCACTGGGGAAAAGGTCTCATTGTAATCGATGCCATGAACCTGTGAGTAGCCTTTAGCTACCAATATATCCTTGTACTTCAATGGTGAACCATCAGCAGCAAATTTGGTCTTATAGACCCACTTACACTATACTAGTTTTCTCCCTGGAGGAAGATCCACTAGCTCCCATGTGTTGCTCTTTTGGAGTGAACCGAACTCCTCCTTCATGGAAGCTTGCCATCTTGTATCTCCTGCTACTTATTCATATATTTGAGGATTAGAATCCACCATCAAATAGCATTTTTCAGCAAACATAGGATCCTTCATGCACAGACCACTCTCAAATTGAGATCTAGTCCTCCTTGGGTCATTGGGATCCCCAGCTAGCTCACCTGCTGCATGTAGTGTCTTGGATGCCCATTTAGGCCTTGTGGGGCTGTTTGGGTCTGCAATAAACTAATATCCATAATAAAAATCAGAATCAGCATGTTCAACAATCTCTTTACTTACTTCTTGAGGTTCAGGTGGTGAAGAGGCTTCACCAATTTCCACTTCTACAAGGGGTTCTTCTTCAAACTGAACACACCTTTCAATGAAGGCTTTGTTTGTGCGCAAGTTTATCAACTTGTACCCTTTTGAATCTTCATAGTATCCAACAAAAAGACACTCTTGGCTTTGGGGCTGCAAAGCCTTCCTCTTCTCTGTCGGGATTCTAGCCCATGCCTTTGAGCCAAAAATCCTGAAATGGGTCACATTTGGCTTGTGCCCACTCCATGCTTCAAAGGGAGTCATGCCATCAAGATATTTATGAGGCACCCTATTCTGAATATAGGCTTCACAGTTGATAGCTTAGGCCTAGTACGTTGGTGGAAAATTTTTGTCCTCCATCATGCATGTTGCCATCTCCTTCAGTGATCTGTTCTTCCTCTCAGCAACACCATTTTGCTGTGGTGTGTAGGGGATAGAATGTTGCATCTAAATACCTACATCTGCACAATAGTTAATAAACTCAAACTTGACATACTCACCACCATTGTCAGATCTGAGGACCTTGAGTTTCCTTCCACACTGGTTTTCAACCAAAGCCTTAAAGACTTTGAATAGGCCAAAAACTTCAGACTTGTTTTTCATGAAGTGAACCCAACAATACCTGGAAAAATCATCAATAAAGGTCAATGGATATTTGGCCTGACTCATGGACATATAAGGGAATGGGCCAGCAACATCACTGTGAATCAGCTCGAGGGGTGCAGAGGTTCTCTCATGACTAGCTTTCTCAAACTTATGCTCTGGGTGTTTTCCTAGGATACAGCCTTGGCAGACTCCTTTGGAAAATTTTATCTTGGGTAGCCCTATGACCATTTCTTTCTCACTAAGATTAGACAGATACTTGTAATTTAGATGGCCAAATATTTCATGCCACAGCTTGCTGGCTTCATTAGCATGAATGAGAAGAGCAAAGGGGTTTGAGTAAGGTAGGAAGTGTGAAAACATGTATACCTTTTGAGCATGATTCGCTACTCCTTTTGCAATGACTCTACCGCTTGAGATTTCTGTGATCTCAACTTCATTGGGGGAGAATATGACCTTCTTAGGAGACCCAGTGTGGGTAATCTGGTACACTGATAGGAGGTTGGAGGCGAGACCAGGGACATACAGCACATTGTTGAAATTACCATGATCAAGATCTATCCTTCCTTTGCCTTTACTTTTAGTGAGAGAGTCATCTCCCAGTACAATAGATGGTCCTTTCGACATATCCAGTGAGGAGAAGGCCTCCTTAGTCGAAACCATGTGTCTTGAAGCTCCATAATCTATGATAAAACTGGGTGAGCTTGATGTGCCAGCAACTAGAGCATGAACTCTCTCTTTGTCATCTAAACTTGATCCTCCTTCTCTCTTCTTTGAGCTTTCTGGAAGGGAGATGCCATTGTTCTCCAGGAGATTGGTCAGCATATCAATCTGCTTTTTCATACAAGAGCTTTCAGTGTGATTTCCCTTCGAACAGTATGAGCACTTGTTCATTTCACCTTTGTTTTTCTTCTTCTGGGTATTTTTCTTGGGACCTTGTTGATCCTCTGGAGACTGCTTCTTGTCTCTCCTTTTCTCAGGTGGATTTTTAGCTTTCTTTTTGCTTTTTGAATCCACCCTCGAATCTCCAGCAATCAAAGATTGATCTTTGGATGGTTTGATGGTGCCCATCATCACCATCTTGTCTTGTTCTTGTGTGAGAGATTCCATGAAATCTGCAAGGCTAGGCATCTTCCAGGTTCGAGCTGTGAGTTTTGTGGCATAGAAGGTCGAAACAAAGACTGAGTAGTCAGGTCCTAGCTTCGAGAGGATGGAAAATATGAGCTGATCATCTTTCTTTTCGATACCACACTGCTTCAGCTGCAAAAATAGTGCTTTGAACTTGGAGAAATATAGCTGCAGGGATTCGAAGCTACTGGGACTCAGAGAAATCAGCTCATTTTTGATTTGATGTCCCCTCATCTCATCTATCTTTCCAAAAAGATCAGAAATATTCTCCCATACTTGTTTCGGTGAAGTTAATCCATCGAGATGGAAAAGGAGGTCTCAGGAAATACTGAGACATAGGAGGCCATAAGCCTCATCTCTCCGATTGTGCCATTTGATCTTCTCTGCAGTAGCATTGGGCTCTGCTTCTATAGCCATAGTCACCATGTAGAGGCCTTTCTCTCTCAACAAGATCTCCATCTCTGCTTTCCATTCAAAATAGTTGAAGGGAGTCAAGATAGTTTTCTGTGAATCCATAGCTTTAGAAAATCTGTCCTGGCTGTCAGTTGAAGGCTCCCAGTCTTGATGTCGAACCTGTAAAACAATTTTTGAAGGAGAGTAACAACCTACAATGGCTCTGATACCATGTAGAAATTCAGGCCAGCAGTATATTAATTTTACCCACAACAATTATCAATTGATCATGCAAAATTGCTAACAATGGAGACTGAATATGGAGCTGTAACACAAAATTATATTAACTGAGTGTACAATAGCCAACCCTGTAATAACATAGGTTGCTGAATATATAGAATACATCAATAGTATGAATGCATAAGGAGGCATCCAAAACTATCATAAAGTAAGCTTACTCAAAATAGGCAAATCCCCCATAGGTGTAAAAAGCTGATCCCAAATCTGTCATGGAGCTTAGGAATTAGCAAGGGCGCATGGGAAAGCTAAAGAGTAGTGGAATGGCAGCTCATACATGCTTTTGCATGGAGAAAAGAGTGGAGGATGAAGAGGACAAAAAACTAGTTCACCTCACCTAGTCTTGCTTTCCTATGTGCCTTAAAACACTGAAAAAGCAGGCAATAAAGCAGAAAAAGCAGAAGGGAGCCTAGAAGGCCAGGAATAAAGCAGATTTGATTCCTAAGGCTTTCCCAAGCGCTACATGAGTCAAATATGGAAAGTTTGACCTCTATGGATAGGCAATTAACAACTTGCACAAGGTGGGACACATGAACTAGGAAAATAAGACAAAAATAAATGAATTAATGTCTAAGTGGGTAAACTATGGGTTGATTATTCTAACACTTGCGGTACTTGTTTCTTCACACCGTTGATGAGAACAGCTACAAGCAGTACCGAAGGTTTATGAACCTAAAATTTTGAACCAAGAAATATCAGATCAAATCCAAATAAGATAATATCAGATCCAATAAGTTTCATATCAGATCCAAAAGTACGGTCAACCGAGACGGTGGATGCATAGTTGTCTTTTTCTTCAAAATTCTGAATTTTGGTGCATGCAATCCTACAGGAATTTGCTGGAAGATATAGATCATGGGGAGCGAATGTGTCACTCTTATAATCTAATATTTCTTCCAAAATATCCAATTTTTTACATATTTGCACACCAACAGCAACATTAGAGGGAGAAAAATCTAATTTCCCTTCACTTTCGGAAGCAATTACTGGTAAATTTTGCACAGAATTCAAAGGAAAATCACCATTGAATGTTTGCATGGAAGTGAAGCAGTATTTTTCTTCAATATCAAAGATTCGAATTTCTTCTTCAGTTTCAAAAATATGAGGAAATGAGATTTCAGAGATCTCATGAACTTCTCGGAGCATCAGGAGAAGGAGTCACTGCATGGAGACTTTCTTCAATTCAAATTGACTGTGTAGAAGATTCTGCTTCATCTTCATCTTGAACAACTTCATCAAAGAGAGTAGAGGCCGAGAATTTTGAGTAAAGAACTCTTGTGGTGCTGGCTGTGATCTCCAAAGTGCTATTATGATCCTCATTGTGCTTGCCAAAGGTTCTGTCCAATTTTGTCCAGAGATCCTTTGGGTATTCAGCAGAACCAATAAGGTAGTACAAGCTAGGAGAAAGGGCCAGACCTATTGCTCCAAAAGCTCTATCACCATCATTTAGCTATTCATTATCATTCTCATAAGACTCTTTTCCAATTCCAATAGACACCTCATAGAGACCTTGTCTCTTCAGAGATGCAATCATCTTCAACTTCCATTCCGGATAGCTTGTGAATGGGGTGAGAAGAGGGATTGATGAGTCCATTCGAAGTTGTACCTGTTAAAACCTGCAAATCAAAACAAAAGGGGCACCGTAAGGTAAAAAAACCTACACATTTTAGGCTTTCATCACACCCAGCATAGTCAATCAAGCAAGCTTGATCAACAAGTTCTTTACTTGGGGTATTAAGTGGTAAGCCTTGGCTTCTGGTGCAGTGCTGGATTTTTGAGCTATTGCTCAAATTTCATGGAGAAATATGTCAAAAAGCTTGTTTTTGAGAGATAGATATTCATCCCACTGTAAGCTCTGATACCATATTAATCTTGCACATTGATCTAGGAACAAAGAATCAATCTCATCAAAGAATAATCAACAAATACTCATGAAATGGTGTTAATCGGAACTAGAATTGGTTTCCTCTCTGTATATTTAATAAACAATGAATGGTTACAATACCAATGTCAAGCAATAGCTTGAATCCATGAGTAATTCGAATACCTAAGGAGGCAATTCGAATTCAATGAGTGAGTCTAGCTTAACTGACTGTAAGCCATTGGTTCACACTCAGTTAACCACTTGACCAAAACCCTAATTGACTCACCAAACCCTAAGTGAAGTCAAAGTGCAATAAATGACTGAATCTCAACTGAAAGAGATCAAACACATGTCATAGCAAGCCAACCATCAAGTGCTAGTGCTTCAATGACTTCAATGAACCCCAGTGAGGTTAACTGAAGTTGAACTGATCATCAGAAGTTGGTGGAGGTGCCCCTGTTGACTCCAGATCATTAAATAATAATAAATAATCATTAAATAATATATTTAATGAGAGGAGGTTCCTTAACTGACTGGTTGAACTAATTGTAACCACCAGTTAGAAATTAGGTGCATTAATATCACTCAGATCACCCCCAGAGTGCTCCAGTTAGCCTCCTTGACTATAGGAGAAGGATAAGTTAGCCTCCTTGACTGTAGGTAGGTGTGGGTGTGACTGGATGATGTCAATTAATACTCCACTGATGTCAATTAATGTCAATTATACTTAGGATAGTGGTTTAACTAGGCCAATTTGACCAAAAAGAGTGTGTATGGTGGTAAATGTCTCGAACAACTCTAGCTGATATGGTTTCTCAATACACAACTACTATTGACCAGATATCGCCCTCTTCCTCTGCTGGGGTACAACCGCCAGCTTCTAGTGGTAGAGAAACATCTATTGGTGGGTATATATCGGCATCCCATGTGGCTCAGAGTGAGCCACACATATGCACAACGTGTGTTCAATCCTGCTATGGTCCTGGGCCAAGACATGGTACCTCTACGATGACTGGTGGTAAGCTAAGGACATTGTTAAAAATCTATTATTGTTCAATTTTTAATTTTTCGATATTGTATGTAACATATTAACAGATTCGTAATATATGCAATATTTACTCTTGCAGGAGATTGATGCCTCTCAAGGGGGATGGTAGTGCACCCGGTGTGGTTGTATCCGAGGCACAAACAACCAACATTGAGGTACTATTTAAACATGTGTCATTTTGTTAATACATATGATTTTGTTAATGCATGTGTTAGTATTGATTAATTTGTTAAATTGTCTAATATTTACACTTTTTGAAGTTGCAGGAACCCCATTTAGAACCTGATGTTGGAGACATTGATCTCAGCAGAATAATCCAAGGTGGAATTTATGATTACTGGAAGAATGTAAGTACATGGTTAATGACTGAATCTTGTTAGAATTATTTAAATTTCTTACTGTACACTCCTTTATAGATTGCTAATATTTATAATTTTTAAAATTGCAAATGCTATCTGCATCTGAAGAGGGGAAAGAAATTTCTCGAAGTGGTCACTCCCATGGGGAAGATATGTCCCAGGAAAGGGGTAAGTATATTACAACATGTTAGTTTTTCAGTACATATTATTCCATCCATTCAAATCCATGTCTAACTATGGTAACACTTTATGACTCCAGACATCATCGCAAATCCCTACACCAACTCTTTGGTTTGGATCTCCCCATAGTCCAAACATAGATAAGCGGGTTGTTTACACTAGACGAACCTCTTCCTTGAAAAAAGCAGGTGTCCATGAGGATCAACCTACTCATCCCATGGTAATGTACACGCTTCCAATGGCAGTTGCTGGTTAGCTTTGAATTCACTTCACAACTGGTTTTTCTTAATGTTATTTTCACATGTTTATAGCATCAGGATGTAGAGTCATCCGTACGAGACCTTAGTGGGGTTGTTGATGCTGCAATCAATGATGTGTGTACAATAGGCATAAGTCACACAAATGCACATCTACTTGAATATTTGTAATTGTATAGTTCATTTGTATTGTCTATGGTCCATAAGATGTCTAACTATTTTATCATTTGGTGAATGTAGCCACACCCTAGTCCTTTAGTGCATGTGACTGAGGTTGATGTTCAACCTACGACTCCTCTTAATAGTGAAGAAACCCAATATCTTCCCCTAGAACAAGTTTTTTTGGTGAGATGTTCATTTTTTACATAATTGATTAGTACTTTCTCATTCATGTACATATTGATAATTGTTGAGATAATTGACATATTTTTTTTTATTAGCAGAGAAGCATTGCAGAGAGAATCTCTACAAGGAGGAGGACACTAGAGGTATCTATACCTCGGCTGGATGCCTTGAGTCTTTGTTTTATGTACAATTAAGTCATATTTTATTTTTTCAAACTTTGTTATTGCTGGAGAATACTAGTTCAGTTACCTGATCAAGAAATATTGTCATTGATTTGCAGTCACCGAAGATGCACAGTGGTCATGGAGATAGGAAAGAAGCATCAGGGTTGTGAAAAAACAAGAGAAAGTTAGAGTTTTGATGTGTTAGTCCAAGACATATGTACTTTTGTTTGCACATGTACATCAAAGATGTTTTTGATACATGTACATTGGTAGGCCATATAAGGGCCTTCTATTTTTGTATTATAACTTTGATGATATAACAAAATATTTAATATCAAGGCTCTTGAGATATTCATGGTTCAGTCTTTTAAGTGTGATTATACACGTGTGGCCAAGAATGTTTCTATGTGTAATGTTCCCAATTTTTTATAGATTTTACGATTTCATGGAGATATCAGTTATAAATTTGAGAACTGCAAAATTACAATATTACATAATGACAAAAATGTACATTTAAATTGTTTTTTTACCACGATACAATTGCATATACAATGTTAAATCATATTCCCAAATATAGAACATACCTAATACACATAAGCACCCAACACAACTAGGAAACTGATTCAACTAAGTGGAACACAAAATCAACTTATCGACATAACAACCTAACAAACTTTTAAAGGATGCACACAGTTGACACACCTAAGTGATGCACCCGTGTGGTCTACATAAATGAACTTAGCGTTTGGCATGATGTCTTTCATCTAATGAATACATGGGATACACATCAAACCTAAAAGTATCTGAGTATTAGAAGGTTAGTTCAAAATAATGGTTATGACTATATCCTGCACATTATTTTATCATTTTGTTAATTTATATGGCATTTGATGAATTTCCTTGAGGAACAGCTTTGGAAGAGACGAAAAATTTTGTGTGATTCAAATTATAGTTTAAATTGATTAGGGAAGTACTATTATGAATCTTGTTTTATAAATTTATGTTTATGGAGTATTATTTGAAACATTCGTAGTGTGAAGATATATATTTTGTAATAATGGCGTAATAGGATGGTCACTTGTTTCTAAACATAAACATGTTACAGTACATGGTTATTGACGTAATGGCATTGTCTCCTCCTGCATTTAATCATACAAATGCTCACATCTCTTGGATGGCCAAGATAAATTAATATGGGAAACAACCTTCTTTTGAATTTTTATTCTCATGAATGATATGAGATCCTAAGATCAATTCACCTCCACATAGAGATTGAAAACTCCTTTCGCCTTGATTAAAACAAAAACAAAGAATATTTCTTAGTTGACAATGATTGGAAATAAGTCAAGTTCAACACCTCATAACAGGTAACAAAATTCTCAATAGCTACACATGGAATAATAGTTTGCAACAAGTATTTTTTCAAGAGGGGAAGATCTACAATCACCTTCAAGCTGACATGTATGTGCAAAAAATTCACATTTCTTTTCCTTGGCCTAGCATTTACATAGGCATTATGAGTGTTTGGGGGGCGTTTTCACTCAGTGCGCTAGATCAGATATTTTTGTCTCAGAGGGTAGAGCTTCATCTTGGTATGGATGCAGTTGGCTGCTCACACATGGGTGTTGGCCTTGGGGGCAGTTTCCTTCGATTTTGGCCATGGGAATTGTGGCATCATTTTTCCCTAGGGCGTTGTCGTCGTGATTTTTTGGGTTCTATTTTTCCGAAGCCTCGTCGCGACTGAGGGAGAGTGAGGACCATTGGGGGTTTGCAGTTTTAAAGGTAGTATGGAAATTTTTTTGGTGAGGGCTACTCGCAGTTTCGATAAAGTGTTTTTCTTTTAGCCGTAACCCAGAGCCAATCACAATGTTGTTTATGATGGAAGGAATGGTCAGGGTAAATTAATTTTAGTTTCTGTTTAAATGATGTATATTTGTGATTGATATGACCATATGGGTGCTAAGAAAAATTTTCTTGCATGTACTGTTCGCTGTTGAAACTATGCCTAAAAAGGGGAGAAAGAAGCTCAAAATCGTTGAGAGTGATTCGGACACAGAAATTGCTGAAGCTTCGCCTGTAATAAATGTCGAGATAGTGTACGAGGATACCAAAGCAGTTATAGGAGCAGAGCCCGAGTTGAAATGGGGCCAAATCTACCCCATGATTTTCGACAAGAAAGTTCCAAAAGCTATATTAGGGGATCTTGCCTTATATGAGAATATTCTAAGGTCCGGGCTAACAAAAACAACCACCATACCAAAGGGTTTTCCCTATGCCAAAGTCATCGGTTGGATTTTTCCAAAGACAGACACAATGGGTATGATAATTAATTATGAAGAATCCAAACCCATAGCATCATTTGCACCAGCGTTTATCTCGAAAGCATACAGCCTACCAGAGGTAGAGATAAATGTGACCACAGATTGGGTCAAGAGCATTAAATTCAACTATAACACCACAGTGAAGGGGATAATGATTGAAGGTAAAACCTTTAGACATAAGCAATCAGGAGAGTATGAAACAATTAGTCTTCAAACCCCATTCAGATTAATAACATTGATGTTGATTCGGCTATATGGTAGATGTGATCGGAAAATGTACAATTTTTGGTGGATTCCACTCATGTATTATGTGGCAATGGAGGGAACCATTTTTAACTGAGCAGACATTGCCACCAAGAACTTGTCTAAAAGTATCAAGGAAGCTCAGGAGGCTCTAAATCTGAGCAAATGGAAATTCTATATGTCATCCTTTTTGTTGGATTGCATAATATATAGACATAAGTTTGAAAAGATAAAGTGTGTATGGATAGACGGGAAAGCTCCTATTTAAGTTTCCTATCAGATTATAGGAGCCCACAAATATCACACTCATTATCAATTAATTTGTGAAGAATTCATAAGGCCCCTTTATAGGTTAATGTTTTTAGAGGATTGCACATGTCTGTTAGAGGGAGTAGTGGAATCTATAAAAGGATCCAATGACTATTTTTTCACCAAGGAAGTCACTTACCTGAGAATGTATGAAGGCACAAAAGCACCTTCATTGCTGCCTAAGTATGCAACAAACCATATAGTATTGAATGAGGCAGTCACGCAAGTATTCCTAGATGGTTTTGGAAGCTATTTGTTTGATATCAAGAAGGCAGTTTTTCCACCAGTTCCTTTTTATGTGGGAAGTTACAAGTTTAACAGAGTCAAAAGCACTCCGTATTTTGTCAAAGAGCTGGAAATATTCCACTTTGGAGAAAAAATAATCATAGGAATGACTTACAAGGAAACGTAGCAGCTCACAAAGCTACTCACAAAGTAAATTTTGAGTATACCGATCACATAGAAAAAGCAGAGCAAGTATTCAAAAACGCCTATAGTATGAAAGCCTTGAGAAAAAGGTTGAAAGGAAAAGCATTTGGTGCTAAAGGAAGTAGAAGCAATAACCCAAATCCAGTTGAAGGAGATGAGGAAGCTACAAAGAAAGCTCAGGAAGAAAGCACTCGTAGGCTTGTAGTGGGAGAAAAAAATTTATTGGCTGAAGAATCACAAAAGGATCAGGAAGAAGCTCATAAAAGAAAGAACACAGAGGTTGTTCTAAAGAAGTTGGAAGAGTTGGAAAAGTCTTTGGCTAAAAGAGATTTAGGCTCTTATCAAGATATGAAGGATACAAGGGGGCAAGGCTAGGATACTAATGAAGTTCGAGGTGGTGGAGTTTCAGAACAAAGCCCTGTTGGATCCAATATAGAGAACCTACCAACCACATCTAGCGGCATCTTAACGAGAGGTCATGTGCCCATAGATGAGATGGTACTTGTACCTTTTACACCCTCAAAGCAATATGATGTAGCATGTTTAGAGGACATTCACTTTGATCCTAAAATGAAATCCATTGTATGGAGGACAGAGAAAACGTTGAATGTAGGAGCTCAGCCAGCAGTCACTGCAGTGATAGAGAGAAAAATCATGAAAAATGTGGAAGAGAATCCTAAGGAATTAGCTACTATGGGAATTACAAATGCCTATGCAAGTGCTCATAACGTGGACAAGCTTATGGATAATATTGAGCAATACAAAGGAAAGATGGCTGAAATGAAATAAGTGCTGAGAAGAGAGGAGAGGGTAGGTAGAGAGTCCAAAAGAAAATATGAGGCCACCTTGTTAGAGTTTGAAAGACTTCAGTAAAGACATCATATCTTAGAAGCAGAAAAAGACAATCTGAAATCATCATTGGAAGAATTGAATAAAGAGAAAGGAAGTCTGGGAAATAAAGTGGCCGAATTAGAGTTGCAGAAGAATACCGCTAAAGGGAAATCTAAGCATTATGAAACCCAAGTAGTAGCCTTGGAGAACTAGAAAGCTTCATTGGAAGCCTCATTAAAAGCAATAAATGAACAGAAAGCAGATATTGAGCCATTGAAGAAGCATGCTCTCAAACTTAGAAGTAAAATTCATCAGATGCAACTTCAAATAGTAGAGGAGATGTTAAAATTTCAGCAAGTAGAAACAAGGCTAGAATAAATTATGAGTACAACTTCTTATTTCTTAGACAGGACCCATGATATCCTGGAGATTCTACAAGGATGTTTGACTTGGTTGGAAACAACTCAAGAAACTCCAGCTAATGCACCCATCAAGTACTTAGAGACAATTAGGCTAGAGTATGAACTGATTGAGTTCAGGAGTAAAGTAGCAGAAGAATTGGTAAAGGAAGTCCAAAGGACCAAAGGTGTTTGTGCAGAGTTCTGCAGAAAAGTTCTCACAACTTATAATCATTGTCAAACATCTTCTAAGAGAAGGTTAGAAGAATTGGCTGATCATGAAGGACTTCTCAATCAATTGCAGGCCAGATTGCTGGAAGATGAACAAAGTATCCAGCTAGTCAAAGGTTTGAATGAAAAGGTGCTGAAAACTGCAATAGCCCAGGCAGTAGTGAGCAGTCATTTAATGGTAGATCAGCTACAGTTGATACCAGCTAGAGTGGAAAGTATAATATCCCAAATTTCTAAACATGAAATCATCATGATATTTCTAGAGCCCTCTGGATTCGAGACTATTGCAGCTGACGCAGATATTTGGAAGAAATTTATTAATGATGTGGCTGGGTCCACTTAGTAATTTGTTTTATTAATACCTTTTGTAATATTTTCCTAGGTTAGCGATTCCATTAGAAGACAAACTAATTTTTTGTAACTCTTTTGTAAAGAAGTCCAAAGGTCAAGGGAGGCTAACAGACATTTCAATTTATATAAATAGGGATCAAGACGATAGAGTTATGGACCTTTTTTTTAGGCTATCTTTTGGATATGTTATTGTAAGAACAACTACTTCCTCTTATAATATATATATATATATATATATATTCAGTTGGAGAAGGAACTGTGGAGTCTCAAATGCTTGCCATAGACTGGTTGAATGTGAACTATTTTTGTTTCATCTTGTGCGATGAACTGTGAGATCGTTCTAACTTACGAATTATTTCATGTTATGAATTTTTTCCTATTTACAGTTCTGAAACTTCCGCAGTATATCTGAGTAATGAATGTTTTAATCGACAATGAGCTATCTCTTTGTTTATATTTCTACTTATATCCATGTATTATGAAATATAATAGCCATCTGTAATATTCTAAATGCATGTGTTACAGTACATTACTCATCATTAATTACAGTATTGCTCCGTAGGGATAGGTTAGATAGAATTAGTTAGCATTAGTATAGTTTGATCTTTGTTTATGATTTAGGAGCGAAAGAGGTAAGACGAGAGGTAAGAACCCGTGCATCACATTGTGACACTCTTCGTTTCTCTGTCAACTGCACTTAATTAGGCACTTGCATATCATACATAAATATAAAACTAAAAAATACACTTAAACGGTGGACCGGGCTGCAACCGGTAAAATGAGCTTTAACCGTTACCTGACCTCCGGTAGCTGGACCACAAACTGGACGGATTACCCATACCAAACAATCATGAGCTAATTGGGAATGCTTATTGGGGAGAATCCCTACTGTTGTTACTTGATATTTTCCAGGCCTCAACAATTTTGGCACTAGAAGGAGGGCCACTAGTACATGGCTCACCGAGGAAATTCGTTTTCTCGAGATTACTCCATCGGTGATAGTTCTGAAACCAGTTTGCCTCAGAAACCTACTCCTGAAGAAAAGGGAAAAGGGTATCTCTATCCAATTGATAATGAGGTGGTTGATGATTTAAGGAGAATTACAAGGGCATATGCAAATAATATTGGGGTCTACCCGATATTCCAGTCTTGCCTAGAAGAGAACTACATAAGAAGGACCATCCTTACTTGGAGAACTCAGTGTTAGTGGAAGACCTTGAAGAACTAGTAGAAACAAACTTGCAAGAAGTTGTCCAACCTTTAAATCAGTTGGGACTAGATTTCACTCACTGTTCTCCTTTAAATCAGTTGGGACTAGATTTCGCTCACTGTTCACAGGAGTTAGATGGTGTGGTAAAAATGATGCAAAAATTATCAAATAGAGTAATTTATTTGGAAAAGGAGAACGAGGCTCATAAACAATACAAACCTTATTTTAAAAAGAGAGATGATAATAGTCAACCCAAGCTTCCCTCACATAGTCCCTTAGCCATGAATTTGACAGATGTGGGAATGGACAATTTTTGTACATTCCATTAGCAGCCTCACTCTGAAAAAAATTGCCCACAATGGATAAATTCTATGACTTTAGTGATGAACCAACTACTAGATTTCAAGTTGACAGAAACTGTAGATGTGAAAGAGAAGGGTAATGGGCCAACAGAGACCCGAGAGGATGACACTTCAGTCTTATGGGATTGTGTTTCCATGTTTAATATAGAGGATGAAGATGTCCCTAAGGAAGAAGAAATACAAGAGACAAATTTTGCAACAAGGAGTCATAATTCATTGAAAGAAGATAACATGATATTTCCCAAGATTAAGAAACTTCAGAAGAACATGAAAAAAATAAAGGGTAAAACTCAAACTGTTAACATACTTGAGTTTTTCATCTCAAGCTAGAATCCCAAGAAAATCAATATACCTGTAAAGTCTACCAAAAATAAAGTTGAGGATATCAAGAAGAATGCCATTGAACATGAAATGGGTGTTAGAATAATCAACCCATAGTATTTACCCACTTAGACATTATTTCATTTATTTTGTCTTATTTGCCTAGTCCATGAGTCCCACCATGTGCAAGTTGTCAATTGCCTATCCATAGAGGTCAAACTTGCCATTATTGACTCATGGAGCGCTTTGGAAATTCCTGGGAATCAAATCTGGTTTATTCCTGGCCTCCTAGGCGCCCTTCTGCTTTTTCTGCCTTGTTGACTGCTTTTCCAGTTTTTAAAGCACATAAGGAAAGCTAGACTAGGTGAGGTGAACCTGTTTTATTCCCCTTTCATCCTCCACTCTTTCCTCCATGTAAAAGCATGTATGAGCTGCCATTTGACCACTCTTTAGCTTGCCCATGCGCCCTTGCTAATTCGTGGGGTCCTTGATAGATTTGGGATCAACTTTTTACACCTATGGGGGATTTGCCTATTTTGGGTAAGCCTGCTTTATGCTAGATTTGGATGCTTCCTTATGCATTCGATTTTCTCATGTATTCTATATATTCAGAAGCCTATGTTATTATAGGGTTGCCTATTGTACACTCAGTTAATATAATTTTGTGTTACAGCTCCATATTCAGTCTCCATTGTTGATAATTTGCATGATCAATTGTTAATTGCTGTGAGTGAAATTAATCTACTACAGGCCTGAATTTCTACAATGGGATATGACATTGTGGAAGATATTAAAAAGACCAAAGCAAATATTTCCTTGTTTGAAATGTGCAATCTACCCAAACAAAAGGAAAAGTTGATGAAAGCACTTGAAACACCTATGAAGGAACCCTAGAAGGATAAACGAGCTGATGAAGAGATTGGTGAAGCTAGTTCTGGAGGAAATTTTAAATGATAGAACTCCAACATTCCTCCTAACTTTTGAAATTGTCAATTACAACGTGCATAACTATTTAGTGGACTCTGGAGCATTAGTAAACTTCATGCCACTTGCAGTTTGCAAGAAAATAAATGGTCAACCCCAGCCCACTACAGGACACGTTATCCAATTGGATAGGACTGCAATGAAAGTGATAGGTGAAATGGAAGATGTCCTGATCTATTTATTAGCAGATGAAAGAGTCTGTTAGTACATAAACATTGTTGTAGCAGATATCCGAGATGCATATGGTTTGGTTTTGAGCCACGATTGGGTAGCAAAATTGGAGGGATCTTTTGCATTAGATTGGTCACATGTATGGTTACCTTATAACGGTTGTTAGAATCAAATAAAAGTGTTAAGGGAACCTCAAATGAAGCAAAACATAACTCAGTTAGAAGGAAAGAATGAACGTGTCAATTGTATGTTGGGAAACTATTTTCTTGAGATGGAGTCAGGAAATTACCAAGCTAAAGAATCCAATAACATACCAGATATCCAGCCCGATCTCCTTTAGTTTTCATGGCCTGATAAGATTGATTGTAATATAGTAGATTTAGTCTCATAGGTAGTCAATATTTCAAATTCAGTAGGAGTAGAAAGTTTTTGGATTCTTTATTTTGATGGTTCTAAAACCTTGGAAGGGTCAGGAGTTGGCTGTGTCCTAATCAATCCAAAGAAAAATACATATTTTCTTTCATGTAGATTAGAATTTAAATGCACAAATAACATAGCTGAATACAAAGCATTAGTCTAGGGACTGAAAAAAGAGATAGAATTAAAAGTAAAAAATATAAAAGTGTACGAATATTCTGAAATCGTTGTTAAACAAGTTTGAAACAAAATTCATTGCATATCACCACATTTGAATTCTTAACAAAATGAAGTTTTGGATTTATTAATAAATTTTCGTGCATTCAATATTTCTTCAATTCCTAGAGCAAAATATGAAGTAGATGACTTGTTAGATACATTAGCTACAAGTCTAGTACCTACAAATAACATATGTTCAATTGAACTACTTTTCAGGTCTCCTATTCCAAACAACATCACCAATATGAGGGTGTTTGATGATTATCAACAAATATTGGAATGTTTTATGAATGATGATACATTTAAAGGAGCCATAATAGATGATGAGGAACATCAAGCAGACCTCCAGAATGGAAATTTCATTCCTAAAGGAATCAGAACATTGGAACAGATGTTCCATCTACAAAACAAATTTAGAAAACTAGCGAATGTCAAGACACACAACTCATCTTTGTAATTCGAGCTGATAAATCTACGGTCAGAGGTTGAACCCAAATATGTGAGTTTGGGAAAGTGTTGTGCACCTGGTGAGAGGAGAAATTTCATTAGTTTATTTGGACAATACAAAGATGTATTCGCTTGGACCTACGAAGACTTAAAAACTTATGACACCAAAATTATACAGCATGTTATTCCAATCAAAGTTGGGGTCAAACCATATCAACAGCCTCTGAGAAAGATGCATCCAAAATTAGAACCCCTAATTCAAAGTGAGCTAAAAAATATTTTGGATGCTAAGATCATATTTAAAGTTAGACATTTAGAGTGGGTTTCGAATTTGGTACCGGTACAGAATAATTCTAGAGAAATTAGAATTTGCGTTGATTTCAGAAATCTAAACCGTGCATCTGACAAAGACAATTACCCTATCCCACCCATGGAATAGATATTAAAAATGGTCTCAAGTTATAAACTATTTTATCTATTATATGGATTCTCATGTTATAACCAAGTGCTAGTAGCAGAAGAAGACAGACTCAAGACCACTTTTAGAACCAAGTGGGGGACTTTTGCATATAGGAGAATTCCCTTTGGACTCATCAATGCTGGAGAAACTTTCCAAAGGGATATGGATATAGATTTCCATGGTATGATTGGCCGTAGTGTTGTGGTCTATTTAGACGATATTATGATATTTTTTAAGAAATAAGAAGACCATGCATTTCATTTGAAACATATTTTCGAAAATTGTAGAAAATATGGCATTTCTTTAAATCCTAAGAAATGTGTGTTCGATGTTACTGAAGGAAAGTTATTGGGTCATGTTATTTCAAAAAAATGGATCTCAATAGACCCAAAGAGAATTAAAGCAATAGAACAGACCCCTTTACCCCATAATAAAAAAGGTATGCAGTATTTTATGGGGACAATTAATTTCGTGTAAAGGTTTGTGCCAGACTTTGCTCAGATAGTAAAACCTTTGCAACAAATGGTTAATCAAAGTGCTCAATTCAAGTGGACTGATTCAGAGAAGGGTGCATTTGACAAGATTAAACATCTATAGCTCATGCACCATCACTTAAAAGTCCCAATTTCAAAAAGGATTTTATCTTGTACACTTTTTGCTTCCGATGATTCATTAGCAACGGTGCTTACATAGAAAGAAGAAAGGGGAGATGAGTACCCATATCATTTATGAGCACTGGCCTGCAAGGGGATGAATTGAACTATCCTGTAGTCGATAAAAAATCCTATGCATTTTTTAAAGTGGTAAAGCAATTCAGACCGTATATACTTAAAAACCGTACCAAGGTAATAGTCTCACACCCAGCAGTACGATCTCTTTTTGTACAAAAAGAGTTGGGAGAAACAAGAGGTAACTAGGTAACTGCCTTGCAAGAATATGATCTAGAATTCAAACTAGAAACCATAATTAAAGGGAAAGGGATCTGTAAATTGATGGCTGACAGTCAAGACAATGAAGATAACAATTGGGATAATGAAGATGAATTACACATGGTGGATGTATGTCCTTTATTCACAGCTCTAGACTCCTAGTATAGAGATTTAATTCATTATCTTCAAGAAGGATATTTTCCAGAACATTGGAATCCCAAGCAAAAGAGAGCATTATGTCTAAAATTAGCCTTATATCATATTATTGATGGTGTGTTGTTTAGGAAAAACTACGATGGATTTTTTCTTCAATGCTTGGAAAGTGAAGATGCAAGCAAGGTTGTGGAAGAACTACATGATGGGCCCGCTGGAGGTCATTTCTCGAGAGATACAACAACAAACAATATTTTAAGAGATGGGTATTATTGGCTGACTTTGTTTAAAGATGCTCACGCTCATGTGAGGAAATGCGATACTTGTCAAAGGAGCGATGGGAGACAAGCAAAGACAACAAGACCTTTGAAACCAATTATTTTTTCTGAACCATTCGAACAATGGGGGATTGACATTATCAGGGAGATCAATCCTAATTCTTCATTGCAGCATAAGTACATCGTGACAGCAACAGACTATTTCACCAGATGGATAGAATCTATTCCATTATGAAAAGTAAATGAAGATGCAGTTATGAACTTTTTGCAAGATCATATTATGACCAGGTTTGGGGTTCCAATTTCCCTGTTTTTTGATAATTCTTCATATTTTTCATCTATTAAATTTTTTTCATTTTCAAATGAAAAGGGAATTAGCTACACTATTCTGCTAACTACTATCTGCAAGGAAATGGTTTGGCCGAATCTACCAATAAAAACCTCATTAGAATTTCGAAGAAGATGGTCATAGAAAATCAAAGGAGTTGGCATCTAGATTTGCTTAATGCACTCTAGGCTAATAGAGTCACACCCAAGAATTCCTTAGGTGTGTCACCCTACACTCTTATCTATGGGAAAGAATCTATCCTGCCTCCTAATATTTTTTTTCCATCTTCCAAACTAGCCCAAGACTTTAGAGGAACTGATAATGAAGTTCTGTAAATCCAAACTCATAATCTACTTAAGCTAGAGGAGTCTATATCCAAAGCAAGAGAGAGGTTTAAGAATCAACAAGAGATGGTGAAGAAATGGTTTAATAAGCATAAAGCCGGGAAAAGGGAATTTGAGGTAGGTGAATTGGTCCTTAAGTGGGATCACCTGCATAATGAGAAGGGAAAGCACACTAAGTTTCAACAATTATGGATAGGCCCTTTTTAGATTGTAGAAAAGTGAGGCCCCTTAACATACAAATTGCAAGATTTACAGGGGTGGAAAGAGAACTTACCAGTAAATGGTTTAGTTCTCAAACCTTATTTTTCTTAATATTTTTGAGTTGCTTTTGTATATAAATAAATGGTTTGATTGTTTTTTGGTTTTAGTTGATTTACATTTCACTTGCTCAAGATTTGATTTCTTGTAATTTTTGGTTTGATTTACCTTATGTTTCAATAAATCAGCACAACTATTGGTTTTGGAGTTCATTAGGGTTCTGGCTAAACTAAAAGTTTTGACCAAAGATTGTTTGCTATTTTGCACATACATAATGCTTAAAGATCCTTGAATATTAGTATATTATCTAAATATATTATGAAAAAATTGAAGTCATGTTTAATCCCTATAAAATAACTAAGGTTAGAAGAGTCTAGAATATTATTTTGAGGCTCCATCCACTATGCACTAAAGTTTGTCCTAGGAGGCTAACAACAAAAGAACCATGGAGAGGAAGCATGGTAAGCAGTTGTATTATTTTTAAATGATCCCATGCCACAAATGAAAGCCAAAAGGATAACAAAAATCAAATTCTACCAAGAAGAAAAGATATATCAAAAGCATACTGAACAAAATCAGTTTGGATAATATTGCTCAAAAGTTTTTCTCTGTTCGTGAGTTGAAATCAAAATATCTCTCACACAAAAGGACACTATGGATAAAAGAACTTGAACCAAATTTCAGAAGGAAAGCAATAAGGGAGGACTCAAAAGGACAAAATTCTAGAAGCATCAAAAGAATGCAAAATGGCATGGGAATGAGGAACAAACAAATATATTTATTCACTATCTACTACAATCCTGTGGTGTCTAGGTTGGAAGCTATCCAAAGGCAAAAGTAAAACAAACTTCATATATTGGCCTTAGAAGAGTTATCCAGACTATGAAAACCTAGTTCCCATTTTCCATTTGGACCATAATCAATGTTTGAAGTTCATAAATCTTATATTCTAAGAAATCTAGTCATCTTAAAGGAATCTAATAAAATAGTCTAACATGATATTTTAAAGTAGTTGTTGTTCAAAAGTTAGTTTTTCAGAGATTTTGTGTTTGCTAGTTAGTCGCCAATTGTTGCTGCTCCAATATTTCCCAAAAATAATTTTATATTTTTTGTCCCCCCTTTGAAAATATTAATTTGCCTTTACTTTAATTGACCTTTGATTTTTTCTTATCCATCATGAACTTGCAGAGAATTTTCATTTTGACTAAGGGAGAAAGTTTATTTTTTGATCTGCTGCAGCAGACAGGTTTTCCATTTTGAGCCGCAATAACGGGCTCATCTTCACTGTCCAGCCACTACAGTGAAACATTCATTGTTTTTTATCCACTATAGCGGGAATTTTTCTATGATTGGGACACTACAACGGTTACCGTTTTTTACTTACCAGCCGATGTCTACATGTTTCCATTGTGTCGACGAGCTCCTCACTTTGCATCTACTACGGCGGGCTTGTTTCTATATCACAAGCCGTTGTCGGTATGTTTCTGCTACCGCTGAGGGTTGTTCATGTCATGGCCGCTACAATGGCGGAGTTCAAAGAGAGTTTCATTTGGCGAGTCGCAGGCCACTACATCGGGGTTCTCTCTAGGATTGATCCGCTATGGTAGATTGATTTGAGTTTTGTTTGCATAGGTATTAGCTGGCATGCCATAGCGGAAGTATGTTGTTTTTCTAGCCACTGTTGTGGATGATTGATCATGATGACTTATGTGTTTGGCTCGCGGTAGGTGGCGCCAACAAGGGTTCTTTTGGTCCCGCACGTGCCGAGGTTTTAGGGTTTGTTACCGCCCAAGAATATTTTTATGTGCCCGTTTCACTGGTTTCTTTCACCTTGTGGTTTTATGGAGTAGGTGAGGTTGAAGAGCATTTCCTCTTTAATCCATCTGCGCAATTTTGTAGTGGATCTCACGTGGCCTGCACTCATCAATTGCATGGAGCAATATTTGACAGACAGGTAGGTGTTCTCACTTTTTCCCAGTGATTGGTTTAGTGAATTCATAGCTTTCATTGTCAGCGGTTAGGTTTTGCTAGGTTATAAAGGTTTTCATTTCCCATCCTCTGTTAGGTAAGATTGCCCATGTGTTTCTTTTACTTTCCCTAGCATTTGCATAGGCATTATGAGTGTTAGGGGGGTGTTTTCGCTTAGTCCACTAGATCAGAGATTTTTGTCTCAGAGGGCTGAGCTTCACACCGGTATGGATGCAGTCGGCCGCTCACACATGGGCGTTGGCCTTGGGGGCAGTTTTATTTTCAGGGCCCGTAGGGGAAGTTTCCTTCGATTTCGTCTGTGGGAATTGTGGAATCATTTTTCACTAGGGCGTCGCCGTCGTGATTTTCTAGATTTTGTTTTTTGGAATCCTCGTCGTGACCGAGAGAGAGTGAGGACCATTGGGGGTTGCAGTTTTAAAGGTAGTATGAAAAGGTTTTTAGTTAGGGTTTCCTGCAATTTTGATAGTCTTTTTCTTTTAGCCGTAACCCTGAGCCAGTCGTAGTGTTGTTTATGATGGAAGGAACGGATAGGGTAAAGGAATTTTAGTTTCTTTTTAAATGATGTATATGCGTGATTATGACCGTATGGTAGCTAAGACAATTTTTCTTGCAGGTACTATTTATTGTTGAAACTATGCCTAAAAAGGGGAGAAAGAAGCTCAAAATCGCTAAGAGCGATTCAGACACAGAATTTGGTGAAGCTTCGCCTATAATAAATGTTGAGATAGTGTATGAGGATACTAAAGAAGTTAGAAGAGCAAATCTTGAGTTGAAATAGGGCCAAATATACCCCATGATTTTTGACAAGAAAGTGCCAAAAGCTGGATTAGGGGATATTTCCTTATATGAGAATATTCTAAGGTCTGGGCTAACAAATATAGCCACTAGACCAGAGGTTTTTCCTTGTGCCACAGTCATCGGTTGGATTTTTCCGAATATAGACACAATGGCTATGATAACTAATGATGAAGAAGGAAAAGACATAGCATCATTTGCATCAGCGTTTATCTCGAAAGCATACTATCTACCAGAAGTAGAGATAAATGTGACCACAGATTGGGTCAAGAGCATTAAATTCGACTATACCACCACAGTGAATGGGATGATGATTGAAGGTAAAACCTTCAGACATAAGCAATTAGGATAGTATGAAACAACTAGTCTTTGAACCTCATTCATATTAATAGCATTGTGTTGAGTTGGATGTATGGTAGATGGGATGGGAAAACGTACAATTTTGGGTGGATTCCACTCATGTATTATGTGGAAATGGAGGGAAAAGTTTTTAACTCGAAAGACATTGCCACCAAGAAATTGTCTAAAAGTTTCAAGGAAGCTCAGGGGGGTCTAAAGCTGAGCAAATTGAAATTCTATATGTCATCCCTTTTGTTGGATTGCATAATATATAGGCATAATTTTGAAAATCTAAAGTGTGTATGGATATAGGGGAAAGCTCCTATTTATGATGCCTATCAGATTATAGGAGCCCACAAATATCACACTCATTATCAACTAATTTGTGAATAATTCATAAGGCCCCTTTATAGGTTAATATTTTTAGAGGATTTCCCATATCTGTTTGAGGGAGCAGTGGAATCTATAAAAGAATTCAGTGACTATTTTTTCACCAAGGAAGGAACTTACCTAAGAATGTATGGAGGCACAAGAGCACCTTCATTGCTACCTAATTATGCAACAGTATATATAGTATTGAAGGAGGAAATCAAGCAGGTATTCCTAGATGGTTTTGGAAGTTATTTGTTTGATATCAAGAAGGTGGTTTTCCCACCAGTTCCTTTTTATGTTGGAATTTACAAGTTTAGCAGCGTCAAAAGTGCTTTGGATTTTTTCAAAGATCTGGAAATATTCCACTTTGGAGAAAAAATCTTCCATTGGAATGACTCATAAGGAAAGATAGCGGCTCACAAAACTTCTCATAAAGTAATTTTTGAGTATACTGATCACATAGACAAAGAAGAGCAAGTATTAAGAAACGTCTATAGTATGGTATCCTTGAGCAAAAGGTTGAAAGGAAAAGCATTTGGTGCTAAAGGAAGTAGCAGGAATAATGGAAATCTGGTTGAAGGAGATGACAAAGCTACAAAGAAAGCTCATGAAGAAAGCACTCGTAGGATTATAGCGGGAGAAAAAAAGTTATTGGTGAAGAAGCAAAAAAGGATCAAGAAGAAGTTGATAAAAGAAAGAACACAGAGGTTGTTCTGAAGAAGTTGGTAGAGTTGGAAAAGGATTTTGCTAAAAGAGATTTAGGCTTTGATCAGGATAGGCAGGATACAGGGGGGCAATGCCAGGATACTGATGAAGTTAGAGGTGGTGAAGTTTTAGAACAAAGACTTGTGCGAGCCAATCCAAAGAACCTGCCAACCACATCTAGCAGCATCTTAATAGGAGGTCATGTTCCCATAGTTGAGATGGGACTTGTACCTTTTACACCCTCAAAGCAATATACTGTAGCATGTTTAGAGGACATTCACTTTCATCCTAAAAATAAGTCCATTGTATGGAGGACAGAGAAAACGTTGAAAGTAGGAGCTCAGCCAGCATTCACTACAGTGACAGAAAGAATAGTCATGAGAAATGTGGAAGACCATCCTAAGGAATTAGATGCTATGGGCATTGCAAATTCCTATGAAAATGCTCATAATGTGGACAAGCTTATGGATAATATTGAGCAATACAAAGGAAAGATGGCTGAAATGAAAGAAGTGTTGAGAAGAGCGGATAAGGTAGGCAGAGAGTCCAAAAGAAAATATTAGGCCACCTTGTAATAGTTTGAAATACTTTAGCAAAGACATCAGATCTTAGAAGTAGATCAAGACAATCTGAAATAATCATTGGAAGAATTGAATAAAGAGAAAGGAAGCCTGGGAAATAAAGTGGTTGAATTAGAGCTGTAGAAAAATACAGCTGAAGGGAAAGCCAAGCATTATGAAACCCAAGTAGTAGCCTTGAAGAACCAGAAAGATTCATTGGAAGCCTCATTAAAAGAAGAAAATGAATAGAAAGAATATATCGAGCCATTGAAGAAGCATTCTCTCACACTTAGATAAAATTCACCAGATGCAACTTCGAATAGTAGAGGATATGTTAAAAGTTCAGCAAGTAGAAACAAGGCTGGAAGAAATTGTGAGTACAACTTCTTATTTCTTAGACAATACCCAGGATATCCTGGAGATTCTACAAGGACTTCTGACTTGGTTGCAAACAACCAAAGAAACTCCAGGTGATGCAACCATCAAGGACTTAGAGACAGTGAGGCTAGACTATGAACTGATTGAGTTCGGGAGTAAAGTAGTAGAAGAATTGGTAAAGGTAGTTCGAAGGACCAAAGGTGTTTGCGAAGTTCTGCAGAAAATTTCTCACAACTTATAATCATTGTCAAACATCTGCTAAGAGAAGGTTAGAATAATTGCTTGATCATGAAGGATTTCTAAAGCAATTGCAGGTCAGATGGCTGGAAGATGAACAAAGTATCCATCTAGTCAAAGGTTTGGATGAAAAGGTGTTGACAACTGCAATAGCCCAGGCAGTAGTGAGGAGTGACCAGTTATTTATTGGAATATCAACTATGGTTGACATCGCGGCTAGAGTGGAAAATATAGGATCCCAAATTGCTAAACGTGAAATCACCATTAGATTTCTAGAGCCCTCTAGATTCGAGACTATTGCAACAGACACAAATATCTGGAAGAAATTTATTAATGATGTGGCCGGGTCCACTTAGTAATTCATTTTATTAATACATTTTGTAATATTTGCTTAGGTTAGTGAGTCCACTAGAAGGCAAAATAAATTTTTGTAACTATTTTGTAAAGAAGTCCAAAGTTTAAGGGAGGCTAAGATACATTTGAATTTGTATAAATAGGGATCAAGATGATAGAGTNTATATATATATATATATATATATATTGCTGGAGAAGGAATTGTGGAGTCTGAAATTATTCCCATAGATTGGTTGAATGTGAACTATTTCTATTTCAGCTTGTGCTATGAACTATGAGATCATTCTAACTTACGAATTATTTTATGTTATGAATGTTTTCTTGTTTATTTCTATGAAACTTCTGCAGTATATCTGAGGAATGAATGTTTTAATAAACAATGAGCTATCTCTTTGTTTATCTTTCTACTTATATTCATGTATTCTAAAATATAACAACTATCTGTAATATTCTAAATGCATGTGTTACAGTACATTACTCATCATTAGTTACAGTATTGCTCCCTAGGGATAGGTTAGATAGAATTAGTTAGAATTAGTATAGTTTGATATTTTTTTATGATTTAGGAGTGAAAGAGGTAAGATGAGAGGTAATAACCTGTGCATCACATTGTGACACTCTTCATTTCTCTGTCAACTACACTAAATTAGGCACTTACACATCATACATAAATATAAAACTAAAAAACACACTTAAACGATGGACCAGACTGCAACCGATAAAACGAGCTTTAACCATTACCTGACCTACAATAGCAAGACCCAAAACCTAAAGGATTCCCCATACCAAACAATAATTAGCTAATTGGGAATGGTTATTGGGGAGAATTCCTACTATTGTTACCTGATATTTTCTAGGCCTCAACACTTAGCAAAACCCTAGTTTCGAAAATTGACCAAAAATATGATTACTTGTCCATGGACCTAGATTAGAGGGACACCCATAGCATTATCTTAATGTCCCAAATCCAATGTAGTCAACGGTTCATTGATCCGAGAAACAGTCATCATTCTATGGCACGTTGAATCCCACCTCCTACAGGCTTTTAGGGACACCTATTGAATCCCTACCTGGGGCATAGAATGGAAACCGTGCATCAAAACAATCTTTTGGTGGGTCATGAAAGTATGTTTAGGCATGGTCCATGTGGGAACTCAAGCCACACATTCACGATTGAGGAATTTGCAAAGCTAACCCCTATGTGAAAAAATTTCGCATTCACTTACTAAGCAAAACCTTAGTTTACAAAATTGACCACAAACATGATCCCTTGTCCATGGACCCATATTATAGGGCCACCCCTAGCACTATCTCGATGTATTGAATCCAATGGAGTCTACGGTTCGTCAATCCGAGAAACGGTCATCATTCTATGGCACGTTGAATCCCTCCTCCTATAGGCTTTCAGAGACACCTATTGAATCCCTACCCGAGGCATAGAATTGAAATTGTGCATTAAAATGATATTCTATTGGGTCATGAAAGCATGTTTAGGTAGGTTACATGTGGTAATGCTAGCCACATGTTTACGGTTGAGGAATTTGCAAAGCTGAATCCTATGTGCAAAAATTGGACATTCCCTTACTCATAAAAACTCTAGTTTCCAAAATTGACCAAAAAAATGATACCTTGTCCATGGATCCAGAGTAGAGGGCCACCCCTAGCACTATCCCAATGTCTTGAATCAAACAGAGTCGATGGTTCATAGATCCAAGAAATGACTATCATTCTATCGCACATTGAATCCCACCTCCTATAGGCTTTCAGGGACACCTACTGAATCCCTACTCGGGGCATAGAATGGAAACTGTGCATCAAAACGGGATTCCAGTGGGTCATGCAAGTGTGTTTAGGTATGTTCCTTGTGGGAATGCTAGCCACATGTTCATGGTCGAGAAATATGTGAAGTTGACCCCCATGTGCAAAAATTTGACATTCCCTTACTGAGCAAAACCCTAGTTTCCAAATTTGACTAAAAGAATGATCCCATGTCCATGGACCCAAATTAGAGCACCACCCATAGCACTATCCTGATGTTTTAAATCCAACAAAGCTAATGGTTCATCGATCTGAGAAAAAATCATCATTCTATGGAACGTTGAATCCCACCTCCTACAGGCTTTCAGGGACACGTGTTGAATCCCTACCCGGGGCATAGAATGGAAATCATGCATAAAAACGGGATTCCAGTGGGTCATGCATGTTGATGTAATTGTAACTTCGGAATATATTCACTTTTATATCTTATGTATTTTAACCCGATGTTTATTCCGCGATGTGTCTATAATGTAATTGAGTCATGTCATACCCCGATGTTTATTCCGGAAAGTTTCTATAATATAAAAGTCATGTCAAGTCATTGTGGGTAACCCTCCTATTGGTCAAGGGTTAAAGTCCCCATAGTTATGGGGCCCTAGGGTTATTAGACTATCCTAGAGATTTCAACCCTAGGTGAGTCATTTTAAGTCGAGGCAATAGTCCCCACCATTGTGCTAAGGATAAACCTCCTTGTTGGTCGGAGGAGGCAAAGTCCCCACAAGTTGTGGGGCACTAGGGTTATTAGACACTCCTCGAGATGTCGGATCTAGTAAGTAATTGTTAAGTGAGGCTGACATGTTGGATTGGATTTCAAGTGAATGAAAGAATATAAATAGATAGTGAGCCTCTCTATTTATCACACACACAATCACTCATTGGAGCGCATGAGTGAGAGGAGAAGTTGCTGGGACAAGAGAGAGATTACTACTGTCGGGAGATCATCTTTATGTTTTTAGGTTTTACTTTTGGTACTGATTCTATCTTTGAGGAATTTATAAAGTTTTGGGGTTTTCTCCATTTATGGTTTCCCCGAGGAAAAACACTGTGGTCATTGTCTCTTGTCTTTTATTGATGTGCATGTTATTCTCTCAGTTAAAGATCCTAAGATCATAATGCTAGCTTATAAGAAAAAATATAACATGGTATCAGAGATAACCTGAGAAGAAGACATTGTATAGCTGTAGAAGCTAGGTATTCTTACTTTTTTGGTCTCTTTCCACAATCCATCAGCAACGTATGCTAGGCTGACTCTCCATTGAAGGGCGCATCTTTCTGTCAAAGTGAAATTCAATTTCGAGCATTTTCAGTTTTCGGTGTGGAAATTAGGGCTTTCTACAGAAGATGAATTTTTGAGTGAGCCTAGAATAGGATTTATATCCTCATAAAATTCAAATTTCAGAGACTTGGATCAATATTTTTGGTTGGGTGAAACTCCAGGAAAGTCAAACCCTAGTTTGACCCCGAGCTAGAAAAACCCCAAATACTAAAACAGCTAAGTTTTGGTACATTCGCTATATCTCAAGATTGGAGAAGGATCAAGAGCGGAAATTTGTAGAGGAGAAAGATAAAATCCTTTTTTACACTTTATACAAAATTCAGCCTCATGTTTTCTATATTCTAGGAGATATGATCCCTCCAAGTTAGGGTTCCATCCTCTTCCAGGATTGATCCTTAAACAGGACACCTGGGTAAAATTGCTATATATTGGGATAAAAAGGTCCCAATGATATTTCTGAAGAAGTTCCAAAAAGGGAATGGACTTTAATTTCTGTGGTCCGAATTTCAGTCTTAGAAGATGAACCAGTGATATGTGGCAGTTCGTACAACTTCACTGTTCTAAACATTCCTGTAACAGGTCACCTTGGGAAAATGATCATAAGTACCAATTGGTGAAACCAATTATGATGAAACCTGTGGTGTTGGAATAGGGACATAAGAGGTTACCTTAGTGTGACGTTTCAGACATAAAGGATTGGTAATTTCAGAGATACTATAGAAACAGTAACATGCATTTCTACAGAAGAATTTGGAAAACTAGGGCTTCCTGTTCCGAGAGCTTCCCTCCACTGTTTTTAGAAAAGGAGTACATTGGATAGCTCAACTTGAAGATATATATATTTATATACAACCATATCTGAAGGATTCAAAGTTTTTAAAATTAGGGTTTCTCTGACAAACCCTAGATGAACCAGCTCCGGAACCAGGACAGACACCTCAAATCGGTAAGATCTAATCCTTTGCTATTTGCATTTGAGGTTCTCATTTCAAAGTGATATATCACATCAGCTTGATGATAAGCTTGGTGAAGTTGACAACTTTGAAGCATGGAAGTATTTGAGCTCTTTGAAGAAAATGAATTGGACACCTACATGAGTAGAGAGGTTCCAGTTCCAGAGGGAGATCAGGCTCAAAGCCTTACACAAGAAGAACTTGGTCTAGACCAAGAAGATCATTGTTGATTCAATCATGGATCAACTTGTACCACAAGTGTCTTCCCCAAAGACACCAAAGATGTTTGATTCCTTCACCAAGCTATTTGAAGGAAAGAACATACCTCAAAATATGACCTTAAGAAACCAGTTGAAGAATGTGAAGATCCAAAATGCAGAAGCCATATAGTCATACTTTACAAGGGTCTCTCAAATCAAAGAACAACTTGAAGCGGTAAAAGAAGAAGTGAAGAATGGAGAAGTGGTGATAGCCACCTTGAATGGTCTCCCAGGATCATGGGATTCATTCATTTGAGGAATGTGTGCCAGAAGGAAGTGATTACTTTCAGCAAACTTTGGGCACAAGAAGAAGAAGCTCGACTCATAATAAGAGAAGAGAAGATGGGAGCAACTGAAGATCAAGCTCTCACCATCCAAAGAAGATCCCTCAAGAAATGAGGAATATGAAGAACTCAACTCTTAAAGAACCTCTTATCCACCTTAGCATTTGGATAATAAAGAATGCTATTATAAATATAGAAGACGATGAAAATGAAGGCTCAAGAAGGAGTCTAACCATGAAACAAATAAAGATAAGTATTCAATTGTCATTTCATGATATTGTTTTGTTATGCATTTGTTTATATTTAGTCAATGTATTATGCATGATAGAATGTTTGCATTAATGAAAGTATACTACTAATACGCATATGATGGGTAAGTATCTCATGGTACTATACAACTCTCCATTTCTACTTATCTAGAATGAAACCTCTTTGCTGACATATTGGATTAGTGCACAATCTCAATGTTGTCTTGGTAGAGATGGAAGGCATCTAGAAAAGTTTTCGTGACATATGGATGAATGTTGTATTGGATAAAGTAGTTGCATGATCATATATATATGCATAAGAATTTGCTAGTATGAATATTCCTTATGAAATGTTTCTAACCATACAAATGCATTTGACTTGTAGGAAAGATCGCATACATAATCGCCTACAAGCAAAGAAGGATGAGACTTGTTCCAAAGAACAAGTGACGACAGTTCAAGATGAAGAATAATATGACAAATGTAGCAACATCATTGATGCAGAACCTTCCATCTATGAAGAAGTTCAAGAAGAATGATGTCTAGGATGCAGTATCAATACGTGAAGGTAAATTCATAGTTCCATCATGCAATAGATGGAAACATCGTAGGATACAAGGAAAGATTCGAAGAGACATTTGAAGCCATTGGGAGTTGAGACACATGATATGCAGAATCATGTGTGCAAATGAAAGAAGGCCATTTACAAGTTCAGAAGACACCAATGGGATAACACATACATGATGAGCTTGATGAAAATCTGAACCTATGCTACAAGGTTGATAGAGGATGACAAGCTCACAGATGGGTATGAGAAGAACCTTTGAAAAAGTTCAAGATAGAGGATCTTGGTATCTAGTGTCACTCCAGTACAGAATGTTTCAATGCAAAGAGTACAAAAGACAGAGGGAGTATGATGCTTTAGAGGGAGTTACTGTATAATATCCTAAGGTTTGACATGGTACGACAGGATGGATAGATTACTGATGACTCTAGGTTTTATTGAGGGTAAAGTGGATTCCAACCTTTGCTTCAAGGTTGAAGGGGGAAGACCAATGATGCTCCTATTATGTGTCAATGCACTATATTTCTAGGCATGGAGGTGTGGACAAGGGAAGTATGTAGTAGAGATCTTGAAGAGGTTTAGAATGATGGACTGCAAGGCCATGACCACACCTATAGCATCTAACATGAAGCTATTGAGTGATGCTTCATCAGAGACGGTTGATGCTACAATGTATTGTCAGATGATTGGGTCCTTGATGTATCTAAGGAACACAAGACCAGAAATTTGCTTTGTTGTGAACACCTTGAGCCATCTCTTGACAAATCTGAGACATGTTCACTTGATTGCTGTAAAGCACATTATGAGGTACCTGAGGGGTACAATTGATTAAGGTCTCAAGTACGAGCTGAATCAGAAGATTAACCTGGAGGGTTATGTTGATTCAGATTGGGAAGGCAGTGCCATCTATAAGAAAAGCACTTCAGGTTGTTTCTTCAGTATGGGATCAGGTATGATCTCTTGTTTTAGCAGGAAGCAGTCCCGTGTGGCACTGAGTATAGCTGAAGCGGAGTATGTCGCATCTTATTCAACTAGTTTTTAGGCAGTATGGCTACAGAAGCTACTATCTAATTTATTTTATCTCCAGATGGATGCTACTTGTATACATTGTGAAAACCAAAGTTGCGTGAAAGTTGTCAGAGAATCCAGTGTTTCATGACAAGTCGAAGCATATCGAGATCAAGTATCACTATATCAGGGATATGGTACAGAGGGGAGTAGTGAAGCTCTAGTATGTTGCGATGGATGATCAGATAACTCATGTGTTGACGAAGCCATTGGCTAGGGTGAAGTTTGAGTACTTGAGGGAGAATCTTGGTGTTCTCCAGATCGAGGTTTCCTCAAAGGGAAAGTGCTGAGACCCATAGCCACTCTGACATGGTGAGAGGATTGGTTCGTTCAATGGTAAAATGTAAGGGCTGAGCCATTCTATCATGGTGAGAGGATTGGTCCCTTCCATGTCAGATATGAGTGTTGAGATCCATAGCCATTCTAATGAGTAGGTCAGATATAAGGGTTGAGCCATTCTATCATGGTTCCTTCCATGTCAGATATGAGTGCTGAGATCCATAGCCATTCTGATGAATAGGTCAGATATAAGGGTTGGGCCAATCTATCATGGTGAGAGGATTGGTTCCTTCTATGTCAGATATGAGTGTTGGCCATTCTGTTGAGTAGGACATATGTAAGGGAAACTTCCATTCTCCTGGAGAATAGAGACACCTAGTCAGTTACCAGGTAGCTCAGTCTAGGACTGGGGGCCATTCTGATATGACAGTAGGATTGGTTCTTACAGGATCAGATGTGAGTTCACGCCTTTTCAAACATACTTGATTGGTTCCTCGTATGTGTCGAATGTAAGTGCAGATCCTTTCTTTGATCACTGGTTGATCAAATATAAGTGCTGAGCCTTTCTTCGATCATTGGTTGATCAGATAAAAGTGTTGTGCCTTTCTTCAATCATTGGTTCATCAGATGTAAGTGAAATGCCTTTCTTCGATCATTGGTTGATCAAATGTAAGTGTAGGATCCTTTTGGCATGGAGTATTGGTTCCTCGCATGGCCAAGTGTGAGTGTTGGGCCTTTCTGAAAAGGTTGTGGGCTATGTTACCGCATGGTCATATGTGAGTGTTGGGCATTTCCTTTCTGATATGATTATAGGATTAGTTCCTACATGATCAAATGTAAGTTCTGGGTAGGCCATTTTGACTTAAGTGTCAGATATAAGCGCTAAGGAATACCTACATGGTGGCTAGGCCTACATCCAGCATGAAAAAGGGCTGGCTCTGTAGAACTTCCTGTGATGAGAAGAATCAAGAGATAGCACCCATGACGATGATCCAGCAGAGATGTTCCAGAACCAGAGATGATCCAGATTAAGTGATGATCCAGATCCAGTGATGATGATCCAGATCTAATGATGAAAATGACTTGAAGATGAATATGACGAGAACTCAATGGCGATATAGATGATACAGAGAAGAAGAATTCTTCTTAAAATTGTGTCGAGATAATACCTTCCTAGTTAAGAGGGAGTGTTGATGTAATTGTAACTTTGGAATGTATTCACTTGTATATCGTATGTATTGTACCCCGATGTTTATTCTAGGATGTGTCTATAATGTAATCGAGTCCTGTCATACCTTGATGTTTATTCCGGGAATTTTCTATAATATAAAATTCATGTCATGTCATTGTGGGTAGCCCTCCTATTTGTCAAGGGTTAAAGTCCTCACAGTTGTGGGGCCTTAGGGTTATTAGACTATCTTAGAAATGTCGACCCTAGGTGAGTCATTGTAAGTCGGGGCAATAGTCCCCACCATTGTGTTAAGGATAAACCTCCTTGTTGGTCGGACGAGGCAAAGTCCCAACAAGTTGTGGGGCACTAGGGTTATTAGACACTCCTCGAGATGTCGGCTCTAGTAAGTAATTGTTAAGTGAGGCCGACATGTTGGAGTGGGTTTCAAGTGAATGAAAGAATATAAATAGAGAGTGAGCCTCTCTATTTATCACAAACACACTCACTCATTGGAGCACATGAGTGAGAGGAGAAGTTGTTGGGACAAGAGAGAGACTACTGCTGTTGGGAGATCATCTTTATGTTTTCAGGTTTTACTTTTGGTGCTAATTCTATCTCTGAGGAAGTTGCGGGGTTTTCTCCATTTGTGGTTTCCCCAAAGAAAAACACTGTGTTCATTGTCTCTTGTGTTTTATTGCTGTGCATGTTATTCTCTCAGTTAAAGATCCTAAGATCATAATGTTAGCTTATAAGATAAAAATCTAACAATGCAAGCATGTTTAGGTAGCTTCCATGTGGAATCGCTAGCCACACATTCATGGTCAATGAATTTGCAAAGCTGACCCCTATGTGCAAAAATCAGACATTCCCTTACTAAGAAAAACCCTAGTTTCCAAAATTGACCAAAAAAATGATCCCTTGTCCATGGACCCAGAGTAGAGGTCCACCCCTAGCACTATCCTGATGTCTTGAATCCAACGGAGTCAAAGGTTCATCAATCCAAGCAATGGCCATCATTCTATCACACATTGAATCCCACCTCCTACAGGCTCTCAGGGACACTTGTTGAATCCCTAACTGGGGCATAGAATGGAAACTGTGCATCAAAACGAGGTTCCGCTGGGTCATGCAAGCGTGTTTAGGCATGTTTCATGTGGGAACGATAGCCACACATTCATGGTCGAGGAATATGTGAAGTTGACCCCTTCTATGGTTTAGAATGCAAAATATGGTTTACGGTGAGTTAATAGGATTGGTTATAGGGTTTGTAAGCTAGGATTGGAAATGGTTATTATGGTAGGATTACTAGTCCTTAATGTCACGACTCCTGTAGAGAAAAAATTATCAGAGTCGAGGAGATAATTATAAGATTCAAGGAGATGTCCTTATAGGATCAACTTTGAGATTCAAGGCAAATGCAATAGACATATCCCACATCAATTGGTAGATAATGGTCTTTGGCTATATGGCCGCTGAGTCATGTAAGTATCAATATAATACAACAAATCCATGATGAAGCTCAAGTGCATTTTATCAAGTTGTAGAAGTCTATTGAATTTATCAATCTATCAAGTGCTCAATCTATCAAGCTGTAAATAATCAATGAGACCATGAAACCAAAATATCTTACTACCACATACCTAACTACCTACCTATGGTCACTCGACTAGACCATCGAGATCACCTCTAATAGCAATGGTATCCTTTAGCCTCTTGTTCTCAGAGCAAGGCAACAAGTATCATGACTTTGATGAGTTCTTGTTTGGCATTGTTTGTAGCTGGAGGTTTGTGTCAATAACTAAGCTTGTATAATGGTATACAATTTGACCTGGTCTATAATATTCAAATACATAAAAAAATTTCTTTCATGCATGGGAAACCTATGTCAAATATTCTCCTTTGATAACCATTGATGCAATTGGAAAATCATTTCCGTCGGAGTCGCTTAATGGGACAATGAGGGTCTGCTTCCCATCCAAGAAACGTGTCAGCTAGTAGTGAGTGTGCCATTCATTACCTCTCAGAGCAACCACTGCGTATAGGTGCCATGCATAAAATAAAGTGCAGAGATAGAATTCAACTAACTAAACACAACTAGTCATCAAACATTTCAAAGTTATCAACATAATAGTCGAACCTGGTTGTATGAGATCTGAAATGTGGTCATAGTCATGTGAAATACTTGACTGGACCTCCTCCAACTGGGATAATTCTGCAGTTATTTGTCGACCAATGGGGAGTGATACATGATCCCGACTATCAACCCAATCTGTGGATTCATAGTTTTCCCATTCACCACTGCTACATGGATAACAGAAACAAGAGGGTTTCCTTGTCCACATTTCAACTATAGCATTGTCTAACGTTTAACTGAATGGAATGCATGAGTTCCTTGGATTGTCTTGCACTCATATAGGTTTGATCGATATACATTGACCACCTCCCAAAAATATCTATGTACATGTGCTTTTTTATATGATTGGCCTTCTTTACTTCTAGCTCCCTGGCCCATCACTGAAGAAAACCATGCAACAATGGTCTTTGCATCTCAGATGAGTGAGATAGTTGTGAATTTCATCTCTTGCCTACGTAATGTAGTCTTGATGCATGCACCTGCTCCATCATGTCCCCTTTTCCTTGTCCCATCTAAAAATAGTTCCAAATATGTGGCACCTTGTTCCTCTTGTGGAGAATACACAACCATTGGAAAACATAGGAATTTTTGAATTTCCTCACAGAACCATCAGACGAAATCCAATGTTGTTCCATCTGTATATTGTTATCCTCCAAGTGATTGTAGAACAATTGAAAGCTGTGTTGTACAAAATCCAAGTCATTACACCTATCATCACTTATGTAAAAATGATACTCCATCAATATAACCCTTTTCTCTTCAGTACTATCTGCCCCATATCTATAGGTGATATGGACCATTATGCTGACCTGGTCTGAGTGATAATATTGACTCTAAATCTCATTCTGTGGTTGAAGAGTGTAGTTTTCCACAAAATTGACCACTGATAATATAGTTCCAATAGGAAATGTATCCCTGTACGTTCTAAACTACTCATCTTTCCAATGAGCCACATGTACATGCTTTATATATTGTTGTGTCTTTTCAAGGAATTCCTCCATGGAGTTGCATACCAGTACCTGGTAGATCAACAATAAAGATGTACAGATAAATAGGTTATTACATATATGAAGTAGCAATACATGAAGAAAAAAATACTATTGAGGAACTCGTTACTAACCTGAGAGGTGACCAATTGTATTTGTTTTCTTTCATTCCCTCCACCGATATCATAAGTGACATATTTGAATGACTGCAAGTTCACTTCATGTCTGCCAAGTTCATTCTCATCAGTGACATGTATGCATTTGTCCAAAAATGCCATTCCACCACACCTTGGGCATGTCCCATCTATGAAAGGCTTTGATAAAATGTGGAACCTTATTTCCTACTACAAAAAATGCTATGGATAAAGTCTCTAGATGATGTTGATGGAATTGTAGTTGAGAATTCCTGCATAAGATTGTTATGCAATACACGCAAAATATGTATATGTGTGTCATAATAATAACCATACTCAATGTGATATCGACAAAAACATGTGTTACGAGTTGTGTTTATTTTAACATACCATGGTTTGCATTTCTCGAAGGATATTTGGCCAAGTTAAGTTCGTTATTTTCATTCCTAAATATCTCATATAATTATGCTTGTATCATGTCAAGCAAATTTTTAATGTGGGGCTCATGATCCCTTGAACCCCTTAATGTTAGTACATCTTTTTGGTTGGATGAAAGTCTAGTATTGTCATGCCAAAAATCTTGCACCAGTCCCTTTCCTGCATCAATGAGCTTCATATCGGAGCATGGAAAACTGCCAATGAAGGGCCAGGCATTTGTTTGACCAGAGTCAAGTTGTTCTCTTCTAGAACAATACCTATAGAGTGCTCTGATATCCAATCCTACAAGTTTGGATGTAGGCTTAAGAAGTCGAAGGGCCTTGGTGCTTTTGTTCACGATTGATTGTGACAACACATGATGAGCTACATTGTGATCCTTTGAACGAGATTTCTTTCCAATAGTACTAAATGAATCTACTAAACTTCTAACAACATGAGAAATTGGTTCATAACTGCTTATCATCTTTATCCTTAATTGTTTCCTAACAACAGTCACAGACCTCGATTTTAACAACAAATATAAATAATCTACATTTATCTCCATCACATTTAGAATCAAAATAGTTGACAAGCATCTATTGAGATTGATATGCAATACTGCATTTAGACATCATACCTTCAAGAAAACCAATGAGACTTTCATTGATATGTTTACATTTTGGAGTTCTTCGGGGTGAAGTTGCTAATGGAGGTAAGGAGGTTGGAACTGTACCCTGTACCATATCACCAGGTCGGTTTGGTGTTTGAACATGAGCTTCATTTCCTTCCGTGTCTTCCTGTCGGTTGGAAGGTGGCAATTGGAAATCCTCCTCGATGGTCTGAGCAACATTGTCTTCTTCGAGCATACGTTCAACATTCAATGTCTCTCTAACTTCGTCACTTGTATACCCACATTTAATTAAATACGTAAAGGTTTTAGGTGGCCTTTATGTGCACATATGTTTTACTCCTTTATTAGTGCCATGAAGTGCTCGTTCCTCTATTGATATGGAGACTGAAGGCCCTTTGAGTGAATTCTTTTGTCTTTCTTGATGTGGGTTGATAGGAAGAACTGTGGCATCCTAAACAACCAGAATTGGTTTAGTGTCCATAGAGCGTCTTCGATTGGTCATGTCATTTATTTTCTTCTCTATAATTTCTTCAAGGGATTCATTGGGTATCCTCTTCCTTGCTGATTTTCTTGCTCGATTGCGTGAGTTTCCCATCACCACAATGATCAATGAAGTTATTGTTTCCTTTGCTAGCTCCTCAATGGACACTTCAATCGGAGACTCCCCAAGCTTGGTTTCTTTATTTCTCAATTGTGTCTAGATACTCAAGTTAGGGGGAAGATTGGGAAGAATGTTGCCTTTACTAGCTCCTCAATTGCAAGAAAAACAATGGTAGAGATCCTCTATGGTGCTCCTCAATGGGAAATTCCCCAAGCTTGGTTTTTTTCTTGCTCAATTGTGTCTACATAATCCACCACAATGACCAAGTTAATGTTTCCTTTCTTAGATCCTCAATTGCAAGAAAAATAATGGTGGAGATGCTCTATGGTGCTCCTTAATGGGAAATCCCCCAAGCTTGGTTTGTTTCTTGCTCAATTGTGTCTACATACTCCACCATAATGACCAAGTTAATGTTGCCTTTGCTAGCTCCTCAATTGCAAGAAAAACAATTGTGGAGATGCTCTATGGTGCTCCTCAAAATTCCCCAAGCTTGGTTTGTTTCTTGCTCAATTGTGTCTACATACTCCACCACAATGACCAAGTTAATGTTTCCTTTGCTAGCTCCTCAATTGCAAGAATAAAAATGGTGGAGATGCTCTATGGTGCTCCTTGCTCAATTAATGGTTTCTTTATTTCTCAATTAATTCTTTATTTCTTGATCCTCAATGTATACTATGCTCCAAGGAATACTTAGAAACTTGTGGTGGAGATGCTTGATGTCAAAAACAATTTTGTGTGATAATATGGTGAAGAATAGAATGTTCACACACTATCTACAAACTGAAATTGCATGCGAACTGTCAAACCTGTGTGAAATATGATAGAGTGTTTCTCAGACAAGGACTGCTATTGTTTATACTGAGACAAAACACACACGCATTATTGTTAACAAAAACGGGGGCGCATTTTGACCACATAGAACGAGTGCACGTTTTACTCGAATAGTGTTTAGGATAATTTAAGAAGGTAGTTGCATGGCTAAGGGATCATTCAATGTTTAGGGGGAATTAACAAGCACTCCCTTAGTCTTTGCACCTTAACACCCCCCCTCTCTTCAACCTAACTATATTGTTTTACAACTCAAGGGATGTGTGTGTGAGAAAAAGATAGGTTAAGGGGTGTTAGTAATAAGGGGAGACATGGGAATGTGTGTGTGAGAGAGAGAGAGATAGGTTAGGGGGTGTTAGTGGTAAGGGGAGACATAGGGATGTGTGTGTGTGTGTCAAAGGGGATACGTAGGGATGTGTGTGTGTGTGTCAAAGAGATAGGTTAGGGGGTGTTAGTGGTAAGGGGAGACATAGGGATGTGTGTGTG
>LPNX010333767.1:217666-295713 GCA_001517045.1 Pseudotsuga menziesii | reverse complement strand
GGTGTTAGTGGTAAGAGGGGACATATGCATGTGAGAGAGAGGGAGAACGAATGGGGTGTTGGGGTGTTAGGGAGAGAGAGGGGGGGATTAAAGGTAGGGACAGGAGGAGGGGGGATTAGAGGTAGGGAGAGGAGGAAGAGGGGTTAGAAAGAGTTAGGGGGAAGAGGGGAGAACGGGGGTTGGGGGGACATATAATATTAAAAATTATTGGTATAACTCACAAAACAAAACTCATTGTAGTATTTGAAAATGCGTGTGCATTGTTATTCAATAAAATGCGCTCTCATTTTTTAATCAATACAATGCGAACACGTTATTATTCAATATAACAAGCACACATTTTGTTTAAATTCAAAAATGTATTTCCTCCAAATGATAAGGCTAAGCCTCTACCCATGCTTGCATGGAATTCTTATGCCTATGTGTCTGCTTCAAACTTTGCTTCAGATTCAACATGCCTATTCCTTGGAGTATGATAAGCCATGGTTATTTCAACATTGTATCCAAATTTTCAATATGCTCATGTTTAGCCATTGGTTACAGTATGCTGCACACCTCCATTTTTTATGAAATTTTAGAAACATATATGGTTTTTTTTGCATATTCCAAATATGTAAATTTAAACAAGAATACATAATTTTTTCTAGTTTTTTCATATTTATCTTCTATCATCACTCCTCAACTCAAAAAACACACTGTTAGTGTTTTGTCCATATCTCTTTCGTTTCTTAACAATTTTTAAAAAAATGTATGGTGCACTAAAGAAGACTGACCTCTACATGTTGTAAAAAATCCATTTCCAAATAATTGCATTTAGATATTGAAATGCTACACCCACAATGGACATACCGTTTTCAAGGTTTGATCTCTTGGATTATTAAAAAAAATTTAAAAATATTATTTTTATTATTGGAAAAATAGTCTCGCACTAGTACTATATGTTCTCTATATGTCTACCAGTTTTCATAAGTTTATTCCATCATTTAGTCACTCAAAGGTTGTACCCACAAAAACATTTCCCAAAAATAAAAATTTCTTGTTAAAAAATATCTAACTTTGGATAGTTAACAACATTTTCATTAGAAAATATTTATATATTTGGAAACTGCATTCAATTTCCTACATTTCTTGTTTTTTACTCATCACAATATTTGTAAGTGTCTCAAAATATCCATGAAAGTTGATGGATGCCTGTGTTTTCAGTTTTCTATTGCATCTAACGCGTCAAAAGAGACCCTCATTAGCTTACACACACCCTTATAATTCTTTGAATGTTATATGAACTCCTGTTTTTATACTATTTAAATTCTAAGTGGGGTGGAACACATATAGTACTGCCCAATTTATTTAATGTGTTGTTCAGATAAGTCTCCTACAATTCTTCAGTAATACCATGATTTATGGACCTAATTCCTTATAAATATGTAGATCCCATCCAACAAGAATATATTTCTTGTTTCTGCTCTAGAAGTTCCTTCCCACTTATGCCCCTTGGGAACTAAGGAGGAGATTAGTCCATGTCATAAAAATCATGGGGAGAACTCAACCCAATGTCCAAAAATCTTCCCCCAATGTGAGCCAAGTGAGTTTCAAACCCTTGAACTGCCGCTCTGATACCATTTTTTGAACCCAAGGTTATCATTAAACCAAAACCTGCAGGTGTTAATCTCCGCCATAATCGCTAGAGTTAGGATCTCGGGAGGCGATTAGTCCATGTCACAAAACTCACGGGGAGTGTTGAACCCAATGTCCAATAGTTATATCCTATCTCAAACCAGCAAAGCCTTTGTGACAATAAAGTCCCATGAAAATAGATTGAAGAATTCTTTCAAAGAAAAGAAGGTGGGTGATCACAAGGCATTTCTTCCTTACATACAAGGGATCATAGAAAAAATATCTAAACAGTTGAAAAAGAAAAAAGCATTGACTTTGTGTTCTCACCCAAAAATAATATCAAAAATCTCCTTAGGTCAGTGAAAGACCTGATAGACCTAAGCCTAAAAAAGGGGTTTTACCTAATTCTTTTTGAATGTGAGAAAACCTACATTGGTGAAACATGACAGTCTATTTGTACTAGGGTTAAAGAAAATTGCATTGGCATCCACCTAGAAAGAACTCAAAAATCAACATTGTTGGAACACTCTCATAACACATAGCACCTAATAAAAATTAAGGATATGAAGGTGCTAGTGCAAGTTGATAATTGGTTTAGGAGAAGAATCTGAGAGGCAATCGAAATAGTTAAGAACCAGAGTTGCTTGAATATGGATGAAGACCTAAACATTATTAGATCCTGTCTACCAAACCTAACCAAATAAAATAAAATTAATATTAAACCTAAGGAAAAATTAAATTAATATTAAAACTAGGGGAATAATATAAATTAATTAATAAATTAATAATATTTTAAATTCAAACTAATCAATATATCTGCGAGATGTAGAACAGTTGGTGGCAGGGTATGGTTAAGATGCCCCCTAAGCTAGAAGGTCATCGGTTCTAATCCCGTCGGATACCTAAAATCCAACCATGTTAAGGGTTGGTGTGGTCTAGGCCGCGTGTGATCCCCGGGTGATTTTGATGGCTTATATGCCCCTGGTTCGTGGCCACTCAGCCAATGACAACCCTGCTAGTCAGGGGGGTTCCACCACTTTGCCAACAAAAAAAAAAAATTCAAACTAATCAATATAATTAAAATTACTTATTAACTTATAATTAAACCAAATCAAATAAAAATTATAATTATAATTATAATAGAAATTATTAAAAAAAACTAAGTTAGAGTATATTAAAATTAAATAATTAACCATTAACTTATTAACTTATTAGCTTATAATTTAACAAAATCAAATAAAAATTATAATTATAATTATAATCATAATTAAATCAAAAATAAATTTAAAATACTAAATTAGATTACATTAAAACTAAATAATTAACTATTACTCTAATTAAATAATTGATAATCAAGTGTTAATAAAAACTAAAAATTAATAATTAAGTTAAAAAAATTAATAATTAATAAATTATTATTAATAATAATTAGATTGAATTAAAACTTAAATAATTAAATTTTAAAGGACCTATAAACTAAATCCCAAAAATCCAAGTCAGCACCATCCTAAAAGGTTGTTCTGTATTAATTTATCATTGAAAGATGAACATCTTGTGAGGCATCAATATTATCCTAAAGATGAGCCACACATAGCTTGAAACGTTGACACTAACTCTTCACTCACTACAGAATCTCCACAAGATGCCATGAATCTTTACTAAGGAATCTCAAAAAACTTAATCTCTATCTAGAGTGGATTGTTTGCGAGGCTGCAACAAGGCATTTACTACATTTTAACTGAGCATGAGGACGCATGCCCAAGAACGCTAGGCCTATCATGGCCATCCTCTCCTACACAAAGTTGGCTAATTGAGAAAAGCGTTGAAAGGGAAACAACATGTTGAGCTTCTCTTATTGCCCATGCTCCCAATACCATGATATAGGTTAAGTTTTCTCCTCTCTCTCAACCTCAGTATTCTTATGCAAAAAGAGAAGGTGGATGCTCAATCACAAAATCACTCTATAATGAGGTTTGCTTGATTTTCTAACTCTTGACTAGGGTATTTGAGCACTCAGGTGGAGGTCTCCTTCTCCACAGTCATTCCTAGTTATTTCTCAAAATAATGATTAGTTACTTTCTCTTGTTTTGCTTGTCAATACCATTAAGAATTGTAATCTCAAGGGTCCACTATGTTCAAAACTGCATTAATTCTAGTTCGTTATTTGAGTAGTTGACTTGGTCACCTTACCTAGAGTTCGTGACCCATGTTATTCTTTGTCCCATGGTATTAACCAATGGTTTTTCTATTATATATTCCTATAAATATTTGTGTTAATAATGAGAATGAATTCCACTTTCGATGCAATCAATATGCCCATTTTGTATTCCTTCGCATTTATACTTCATCTCTTTGTTTGTTAAACTTTAACATGGTATCAAAGGGTATGGCGTGATCCATTCCTTTTTGTTTTTGGGTAAGCCTTTTGACAAAGTGGAAAGAACACACAAATCATATTGGAGAATATTCAATCTTGAAGATGATGGAGCTACCATAAGAGCTTGAAGAGGTAAGAAATATGTTAACACGAGTAGGACTATAGAATACATTTCATGGAAATAATTATGATCTATGGAATATGGAAGTAAGAAGTTTGTTAAGGTCAAAATGATTGTGGAATTTTGTAGTTGAAGAGGATCCTATTGATCTAGAAGCATTTAAGGCTTTGACAAAATTCTAGAATGACAAAAGACAAGTTGTTTCTTTAAGTCTCGTACAAGAAAGTATATATTATTCAATTTATCATTACATTGTAGAAGCTTATACTAAAAAATGAGCATGTGATATACTGAAAGAAGTGTTTAGCGAAGAAGAACCAATTGTAGAATAATTCGACTTTGCAAATAAAATAAAGCACCAAGAATTCTACAAAAAAGTAGAAGACAGTTAGGAAGACTATGTTTTTGAGGCAGTGTAACACCCTGGTTTTGACCCCATGATATTGAACTGCATATGATGTAAATATTTATATTTGATCATGCCATGGAGCTCAAGGAAAAGGCCCCACCATGGATTTATGTGCGATTAAGATCGATGCTGATGGTTTATGTGCTAGCCAGAGACACTATGTTTGAGACATCATGTAAAATGCAAATTTATAAAAATACCACAACTAGCTATGCGCCGCAACTTTAAAGAGATGGGGGCATGATTTCACAAGGAATAGGGAGGGGGAAATAATCGAACCCTTGAGCCATTGGGGAAAAGCCAATTTCTAAGGGAAAACCCATAAATTGGTCAACTACCCATTTTGTGCTTTTGTGCCCAGTCTTCTTGAAGTGGTTGAAGGAGTTATCTCCTTGGGATGAGAAAGGTATGGAGGTCAAAATCGAATTTGGGGTAGCCACCATTTTTGGAAAATGTGTTTTTGACTTTTTGGGCAATTAAATGCTTGGGAATGCATGCCCAAGCCATTAGGAACCCATGGCTTTCATTTTCCTGACCATTCTCATTCATGTGGAGGCTCTCTCATGCAATTGAAGCTTGTTGAGCTCTCTCTCCCTCATGATTTGTTGTCGTTTCTTCATTTCTCCATGCTCAGAATTCATTTTCTGTTTTGTTGGGTGAATGGGAGGAAATGGACCATGATTTTGAGGTTTGAGGAGGCCATTTTCCCTATGTGAGAAAGCTGGGATCTTCCATCACGTTTTTCCGCATTTTTCCTAAATTCTCCAATCTTGGAAACTCGTTTTTGTGTTGTTTAGTGAATGGGAAAAAGAGACCCATGATTTGGGTGTGCATGGAGGTTGTTTTATCTCCTATGATGCCCATAAATGTTTGATGAAAACATATTTATCTCACAGGGTTTTTTCCCCACTTTACTGGGCTGTTTGTGGTAATTCCCAGTGGATGGGAGAATAGATCCACAATATGAGGGTTTGATGAGGCTGTTTTTACCTCTATGAATCCCAAGAACATTTCCTGAAAACATATTTTCTCTTCCAAGGTTGTTTTCCCCACAATCATTTTGTTTTGGTTTCCCATAAATGTTTTGTTCATACCCAACAATTGTGGGTGGTTGTGTTTAATTAATTGGTTGACTTTTTGTTTGATGCAAAGTGTGGCTTGGCTAATTAAGTCCAAGGAACCCCTATGTTGTTGGGTTGTTTCCTTAATAGCTGTGGAACCTAGTTGTTCATTTGCTTGGCTAGACATTCTGTGAAACCTAGCTGTGTGTTGGCTTGACTATGGATGTATGGTATTGTCGTGTGTAAGCTTGTTGTTCCCTAGTTCCTTGCGGAATCATGCCCATCTTAGGGGTGGAATTGTTACTGAGATATTGATGAGCACAATGGCCTATGGTTGGGTGGAATGTTGCAGCGACGTAGCTAGTTGTGAGAAATATTCTTCTCAAGATACGTAATCTTTTTGTATTTAGTTTTCGCAACTGTATTTGTTTTATGAATTAATATGAACAAGTTGAATGCTTGAATGAATGTGATTTTCTTCCACTGTTTATTTCACAAATAATGCATCTATGTATGTATTTAATTCAATCCATTTTTATGATCATGTTAATGGGGCTAGATTGCTCATTTTACAGTAGCAGCAACAGCCTAGTCGCGTCCTCTCCATCGTCGGTATGAGGAGTGGGGACGTGACAAGAAGTTAGTGAAAAAGTAATCCCAACAAAGATTGCTTATCTTGTTGTGTTTGTTGATGACAATGAAAACAAAACTTGTCAAGGTATCCATACCCAGTGATGTGATTGATAGTCTCAATGAGAAAGAGACAGTTGATAGCAACATAGAAGCTGCAATAGTTGCTGAGAATGAGAAACGAGCAATTGATAGAAACATAGAAGCGACAACAGTTTGTTGAGCATGAGAAATAGATAGTTGATAGCAACATAGAAGAAACACCAGCACAGAAGAACACAAAAATCAGAAGTTTGAGGGAGATATATGAGCAAACTCCTATTATTGATGTAAAACTACAGTATGATGTATTTTCTCGTCATCCCACATTTTTTGAAGAAGCATTGAAGGACGTACAATGGGTACAAGAAAATGAAGAATTCAATGCGAATGATAAAGTAATTGTCATTAATGAGGACCACAAAGATGTGAATGCTTTCGAAGAAGAGATGAAATCTATCATATTTTTTTCGACAAAAAAATTTAGTGTGCATGTAACAAGGACACCAAGAAAAACCATATTGAAATAGAAAAAAGAAGACTTGCACTATGTTCTAGAAGCTAAAGAAGATGTTGAAGAAAACCTCCTTAGCATCAAGATCTAGATGACAAAGAAGAAGTATCAAGGAAGAAAATAAAGATGAAGTTTTTGAATCAAATGTAATCCTAGCATAGACCACCATGTATCCTTACGCATTAATAGTGATAAAAATATTGTCCTACTTGATATTAAGGGGGTGTGACCAGAATTGTAATCTCAACAGTCCACTATGGTTAAAAGTGCATTAATTAGTTGGTTACTTGAGTAGTTTTTTTGGTAAGGTTACCTAGAATTAATCACCCATGGTGGTACTCTCTATCCCATGGTATTGACCAATGGTTTTGCTATTATATATTCCTATAAATACTTGTGTTAATAATGAGAAAGCATTCTGAATGTTCCCATTGTGTGTTCTCTCACATTTCTTCTTCATCTGTTTGTTTGTTAACTTTAACAAACACATTAAATTCCACGTAGTGATTTCCATATATTCATTTGTAATATATTTTTGTAGGTTTGCACTTAAAACAATTAACTTAGTGATTGTTGTTGGAGATCACGTTCCTTTGCACATCACTATAGTTCATTTGTGGTAAGTCATTTTGGTTTTCCTAGAATCAATTGCACATATAATTTTGCTTAAAGTTGGTTCATTCCTCAAACATTCAATATGCATGTACAATTTTCTTGAGGTCTACTAACCTATAGAAAATTGATGTGCTTACACCAACTTTATATCTGCATGGATTTGTTTTGCATGGATGGTATGAGTTCTAGTCAACTGTATAAATCTATAAATTTCGATTGTCATATGATTTTCCATATATATATCTTTTATAAAATCGATCAACTTGCACCACTTGGAAAATGATCAATTTGCTTGCATTCATGGAATTTTGTATAGGTGTGATCGCTACATTCAATTCACATACTCTATTTGCTCGAGTCTATTTGATTATGCTATTGCTTGTATACTAATTCGATTGCATACTGAATTTTTTTGACATGTAAACTTATGGTTTGTGTATGTTTCTGGGATGAATCCACTATGCATGCTTTTGTTTGAATATATATACATAGTTACTGTATATGCTTTATTGCATAACATGGATAAACATATCAAATTTTCTTAGAATTGATCAGTTGGTGTAGAGTCATATCTTTGATTAACATGTGTCTTTTTTTTTCAGACGAAAAAAAGCATTCTTTGCTATTCTATTGAATCAAAGGAATTGGGTACATCATAAAAAATACAACAGTGCAAAGCATATGGAGCCAGTACCAACCAATAGTACATCAAGAAGGATATCTCTTCCACTGAGCGTAACTATAGGAGCAATGGCATCAAATACAAAATAGGGGTCCTCTCATAAAATGTACAGTCAACCATTGAGTCATATATGTCGTTACAGAAAATAATAAGAACCCAAAAACAATATCCAAGCCAGGGCTTGAATCACTTAAAAGGTAGAGACATAACTAATCAACTTAACCAAAACTTTCACAAATCAAGAGTCAAGAGACAAGAGTCTAAGAACCAGAGCACTGCTCTAAAAAAATATGGAGTGAAACCTCCCCAAAAACTTCATCCTCACATGTTTCAATGAGGGAAAGATGGCCTGCAACCATGTTAAGCCCTTCCTTGGATAGTGTGTCTTCCCTCTTATTATGTTCCCTAAAGACATGACTTAAATCCACAAAGATGAACATAGATATGAGTTTCCTGATGTTTATGCACCAGGACTCTAAGTTCACCATAACAAGAGTGGATGCATTCCTTGCCTAGTTTATAATCACAGAGGAATCACCAAAGATATTGAGGTATGGAAACCTGATATATTTGGCCATGTATAATGATGCCCACAATGCCAATAGCTCAGCTCTAGTATTAGTGCTATGCCCACAACCTAATTTTATAGAGAGAGAATGTTGCTCATTTAACCAAATACAAGCACCTGCTCCTCCAATAGAATCTTCTGCAGCTCCATCAAAAAACACCATAGGAAATGTTTTTTATGGAGGGACACCAATGAGCCTAACTTTCGATCTGTTTGCTTGAGGCACCTGATGTGAAGCAACATCAGACATGATCATATGACAGATTCTATATATAATAGGTTCCTTATCTTAAAAAATATAGCTATTCCTGCACTTCCAAAGATTCCAGATAAAAAAGAAGGGAAAATACAGAAGCTTCCTACCCTTTGAAACCCAGGAGGACAGGTTTTCTAAAAGAGAAGAGTCAGACCAAAGTAAATGGACATCAAACATACTTCCCAAGCTGTGAATGATCTTCTTCACAAAGGAGCATCCAACAAAGACGTGGTCAACAGTTTCAGTTTCAATTTTGCAGAGACAACATATGTTAGGGCCAACCCAACCCCTCTTGTGCAGGTTATCCCAGGTATTTATTTTCCTTTTAACAACCATCCAAATGAAGCACTTCAGTTTCTGAGGTATATTGTAACCCCAAACCCTCGGGAGAATACCATCTATTATCAGAGGCAAATGCTCAGACACTATGAGATCATAATATTTTTTGGCCGAGACCATTCCATAATTTTTATCAAACATCCAGAGTAAGGAATCCTCATTATTTCCAATCCTTATGCCACCATGTGATAGACCATTGAAAAAGGATGACCATTGGTCTACCCAAACACCTCCCAAGCTCAGGTTTGTCGTTGAATACCAAAAATTTAAACAAATAGTATAACCTTCAAAGTTTTGAGCCTGGGTAAGGTTTTTAATCCCATAGTGAGTCAGATATTCCCAAAGGTCCTCTGGAAAATGATATTAAGAGTCAAGAACAACAATCGGATCAACTCCGAGGTGGATTTTCAAACCATTTCCAACCTTCCAGCCAAGTTGACAACTGATCCATAACAAAATCCTTATAAAACCATTCTAGAAGTATGAAGTTCCATTGATAATGAACTTCCAGGATCTGATACAGTCATCCAATGATTTATTTTTTATGTACTTAACTGTTATAATCCGGCTCCAAATGCCATTCGCCTTAAGTAGCAGCCACATAATCTTCAGTCTAATTAAGATCCCAAACCATTCCAAGTTCTTTATATCCCATCCACCGCATTCAATAGGGACTGATATTGCTTCCCAACTATCGAGATGATATTTTTGATGCCCATCAGTGCTCCCCCACAGGAAACAAAATATAGCTTTCCTCAGCAAATTCAGAATATATTTAGGACATCTGGCCAGGGAAAACCAGTACACAGCAAGTCCTGTGAGAACTGATTTAATAAGAACAACTCTACCTCCCAGAGAAAGTAGCTGGTATGACCAGTTTTTAATCTCATTTTCAAACATTTCCACCATCCATGTCTAGTCTGAGGATCAATACCCCAAGGTTTTAAGGTGATATCCGAAGTACTTGAAACCAGTTTGGATAGGTGCCATACTGTAGGGAAGAAGCTTAGAAATTTGGCTCCATATACCTTCATCAACATCTTGGTAAAGAAAGGAAGACTTTTCTATGCTGACAACCATACCAGTAGCTGAGAAGAAAAGGTCAAGTGCATCTTTAAATGATTTTCATTCACTGACAGTAGCAATACCAAAAAAAAGGACATCATCAACAAATAACAAGTGAGTAATGGGCATATTCTGAGAGTACTGAAATCCTTTGATACGACCTTTTTGTTGAGCATCCAAAATAATCCTGTTGAGACTTTCAATAACCAGGATGAAAAGTAACGGGGACAAGGGACAACCTTGATGAATTCCTCTTGTGGCAGGGAAAAAATCAGATGGTGTTCCATTGATTAAGATTGCAAAACAAGAATTAGTTACAAAGCCCATAATCCAATTCACACTAATCAGAGGTAGACCAATATGGAGAAGCATAAGTCTCGGGAAAGTCCAATTAACCCTATCGAATGCTTTGACCAAGTCAAGTTTTAAAACAATGACATTTGAATCCTTCGTTTTAATAGAGTGCAAAATTTCTTGGGTTATGCCAACTGGTTCAGTAATTTGCCTATCCTTCAAAAACCCAAATTGTTGGGTCCTTATAGTTCTGTTCAATAAAGGCTTCAAGCGAAGTGCTGCAATCTTGGATATGACCTTGTAAACAAGGTTGCATAATGATATAGGGAGAAAATCAACATAGGTAGAAGGATTTTCACACTTAGGTATCAGAGTTAAGAAAGTTGAATTTAGTAAGCTAGGAACTTTCCCTCTAGTTCTAGCTTGTTCAGCAACCACGACTAGTTCCTCCCCAATGAGATCGAAAAAATACAAGAAGAATTCAATCGACCATCCATCTTGACCAGGGATTTTATCTTTCTTGAAGCCCTTGAGAATAGTTTCCACTTCTTGAATAGTTATAGGCTCTAGGAAGAAGTCTACATCCTCTTTCTCATTCAGAGTGGGGAATAGCCTAATCTCCTTCAGTTGATCAGAAATATTTGTAGACCCATCATCCTGGAATAGATCACCAAACTGTTGTTTTCCCAGCTATTTTAGAGGAGCATCCTCTTAGACCACGTTACCATAATTATCACTCAGGGACCAGATAGCTTTAGAATTTATTCTAGTAGATGCAAAGGAGTGAAAAAAATTAGTATTTGCATCCCTTTGTTTATCTAGAGAACTCTGCTCTTTAGTCTCAGTTAGTTAATCTCATGAGCTTAATATTTAACTGGGCCTCTCTTGAAGAGTTTCAAGCCTGTCTGAATTTTCAGCAATCAGTAGACCAGAGTCCTTCTACAAGATATCAGAGATCTGTTCATTTAAATCTAAAAACACTGTTTCCTTTCATTTTTTTTCTTCCTTTCCGAGCTCTTCATAGTACTCTTGAGTTTGCCCAGTTTAAGAGAGGAGTCCAAATGAGTAAGAGGAGCTGAGGTCAAGGGAGCCATCCATGAAGTAGTAACCGGTGGAGAGAAGTCATCTTCCAAGAGCCAGGCTCTATTAAATTTGAAAGGATAACACTGGGCAATAAGTCTCAGGCCCCATTCCAGACAGATAGGGTAATGATATGAGACATCTGAAGGAGTATCCCAAGATCTATAGTAGGCCAGGATGGGGAGGAGATAGTTAGATAATAAGAACTGATCAAGTCTTTTGCTAATGCTTGCATCCCCTTGACTACCATTCCTCTAGGTAGGGCTAGGATAGTTCAATGAGAGATCAACCAGATTGTTATTGGTAATAAGCTGGGTGAAATAAGAAGCCAAGGGGCCAGACCTTGCATGAGTACCCCAGAATTCAGATGAGGAGATAGTGAAATTAAGATCACCAGCCAGTAGTAAATTAGGTAAGGACAACAATCCACCTGCCAAAATGTTATCCCAAAAAATAGTTCTCTAGGAATAACACCCATAGCAATTTATAATGGTAAGGATTTCAGAAATCCCCCTAATTCTATCCCTGAGCACAATGCCAGCAATTGAGGAAAAGGCCTTGCAGTGAACCAAGAGAGGGTTCCACCTTGCAAAGAGTCCACTCGAAAGTCCTGTAGAATCCAAAGTACAAAACTCCCAGCCAGGTTTTAATTTTGAAAACAGAAGGAGTGACTGAGAATAGGTACACATAGTTTCTTGAAGTAAAATCATGTCCAGATTTAGATCAGAGAATAGAGAGCCAAGGGATTTTTATTTGGAAAGCCCTCCAAAACCCCAAATATTCATGGATAAAATTTTCATGGGGAACCTGACCCTTCAGCTGTGCTTTCTCTAAGTACCTATGATATGGATGACGAATTACAAGACTGTCTAGCTGCATTCTTTAACCTAAAAAAAGTAGGTGTATAATTTCCCAAACTGTTTGAGTACATAGAGGAAGGATTCTTAGCCTTACGAATGGTCACATTTTTAAAGTGGATGGAGTCCAGGGGGAGCATGGAGGGACAAATTGGGGACTTGGTTGAGAATAACGATAGACCGTTTAGGAGGGAGGGATCCAAGAACAAAGGCTCTTCTTTGGGACTTGAGGGTAAGGTGTTCACAGGTGAACCAGAAGTTCCAGGTGAGAGAGAGGTATGAGAAGTAGAGGGAGTAGGGAGTGAGGGATAATGTTCTAGGGTAAAGGGGGGAGGCCCTTCCTCTAGTAGGTCATCAAAATAAGGGCCGAGCTCCAAGATAGAATGCTCCGGAAGCACTACAGAAGTCACAGGGCAGGAGTAATGAGCACATACTTCAATGTCTTCAATATACATGAGCTCACCTTTGGAAATTCCTTCATATGGAGTTGGTGAGGAGGAAACATAAATATCATCAAGAGAGTTGTCTAAGGGTTCCAAAGGGGGGGTACTATCATCAGGTGAGGGAGAGATCAAACTAGGACTAGGCACAAAACCCCTCTTAACTGAACGACCCTTGAGGAGAAGAGCACAAGAATTGTGTAGATGCCATGTCTCATGGCAGTAGTTACACCTGAAGGGCTTGTTCAGGTAATCAAGCCTCTGTATAATAACATGATCACCACAAACAATCTTGATCTCAGGTATTAATCCATTAAAAATATCAAACTCAACCATGACCTTTGTATTCCGCTTGTCGAATAACAAGTGAAAGTATTTTTCGAGGGAGACAAAGCACCTAATCGAGTTTTCCAAGCCTGTGAGGATATCCTTATTCCACAGAGGGAAGGGTAATGAAGGAAGGAGAACCCAAAAATTCTGAATGGTGACTCTTTCTGTAAGTGGATCGAAGCCAGAATGTCGGCGGTTCAAGACAAGAGAACCCTTCTAGATAGTCCACAAAGCTCCTAAGATACGGGTGGCATCAGACTCTTCGATAAAAACAAAAACCAACCAGTTATTTTCTAAAAGACTGACAGTGGACACATAGTGTATAATAGGTTTCCAATGTATGGTTGCCTATTCAACCCATTCATCCTTCGACAAGGAGAAATACTCTTGTCTTCCAATAAGGGCACGATGACAAAGGGTATCAACCTTGTCCAAGTAAACATCGTGACCTAAAACAAACCGATGCTTTTGATCAAGAGCCTTAAGTGATTTTCCCTTCTGGCGGGAACGTTCAAGGTTTTGAGAACAACTCCTCAAAGAGCCCCCACCAGTCACCAAAGAGGCACTAGGGTTTCCCTAGGTCGACATGAGCCTTCCAGGAAGTCAAGGTTAAATCACAGAACCCTGGGGGGAGCAGCAGTCATTACAGATAAGGAAAAACTCCACTCGAGGCAGAGTACAAGGCAGAGCACTAAGAACCAAGGGGCCAAACCCTAGGTAATAGCCAAAAAGACCAGGGTCAACAAAAGCGAAAACCTCACTGGCTTCTAGTCAACAATAGTCAAGGCTCAGACAGGAGGCACATGTTGACAACCAGGGTAATCGACAAATACCCAATTGACAGAAAAAAAACAAATAGAAGGCTAATTCCCACTTTTTTAAAACATGGTTGGTACTAACCCTCAGGATCAAGGGGGGAATTTATGTGGTGTGGCCAGTATAAGCCAATAAACCCTTAGAAAAATCTATTACACCAAGCCCCAGACCTAGAACAAAAATAAATTAGCAAAGAAAATGGAAAGTACTTGATCCTATTTGCATCATTATTTCGAGTGCCTCGACCGCTTAGGTCAACCAAGGCGACATCTCCCATCAAATACAAAGCCATGCAGGAGAATGATACCGCTCAAATTCGCTCCAAACAGTCCGTTGAAACCACGTAATCAACCCGCCGGAGTGAGAGGACAGGCACCGCGCAATTACCGGGTCAAAACAACGTGCATGGCCAAGAAAGCCCAAAAGGTGGCCAACTAACCCACAAGATAGCAGACCCAGAAAACTCCAAGCCACAGGAAACATACCATGATCAAACGATAGTTACATGCAGACAATCACAAGAAACCACCGGTTAGGGCACTAGCTAGTCAATACAACCCCATATACAAGCACGAGGGCTAATACTACCTCAGAAAACCGGTCACAAAAGGTGCTGATGACACTGTATCCAAACCCTAACCCTTCCCTTTACCGCCATGGACTCATAGCCGAGAAGAAAGAAAATATACCAATATAGAAGATTAACATGTGTCTTGCATGTACATTGATAGATATATAGATATACTTGTATGGATATAGTTGCATGCACATATAGTTATTCTCCTTGCACATAATCAATTTAATTGCATCTATGTTTTGCCTATGCCAACCAATTATATTAGAGTCTCTCATGTTCCACATAAACTTACTTACGTAAGATCTTTGTACATTGAAAAATATAGTCAACGAGTTGTTTGGATATCAAGTAAGTTAGGATCTCAAACTACCTAGGACCTTTTAGACATAAAAGGCTACACTTGTACAAGGACTTCGTTTAAGTTGTTAAACGACCATTATTATTAGATATGGGCGGTCTTAAATCTTGTTCAAACATGTGATAGATTCATAGTTAGATCTGATCATTTCATACATAGGTCGTTTTAATATGCTAGCTAAATATATTTAGCAGCATGCCTTGCATATGGGACGATAATTAGATGCTAACATTTTGTTTTCTCATGTTAGTGTTTGTTGGTATTTAAAACAACATGATTTTAGAAATAACAAAAGAACCTTTTTAGGGAAAAAATGATGAAAAATGAAGTAATGTTTAAAGCTTTAGGATAGATACAATTCATAAGGAGTTTGATGAATAAGTGTAAAAATGAATAAAAGTGTAATTAACATGTTAATGATTTAAATGTGTCATTGACGAAAAATTCATGTGTTAGTAGATCAAAAGGATTATAGGCAAACTATTTAGCCCACATATCTAACTTTATAAAGGAAAATAAACTATCCAATTATTAACTACCAAGTGGAATTAATGTAGAATATTTGGAAAGAAATAAAAATGCATTATGGAATTAATTTGGTTAAAAAAAGAACTTTAAATGTTAGTAGAAAAATACAACTTTAATTTATAATTTTGTAATGTATATCTGAATTTAACTAGCTCCTTTAAAATTGGAAGAAGTAACCAACAATTTGATACAAATTCAAATTTTAATTGCTAGTTTAATATTAGTTCTGCTGATGTGATATTTTAAGCTTAATAAAATGGGAACTTTGTGTATTGGAAGTTTTATAAAAATGAGCTAAATAATTTTCACTCATTTTCACTCATTGTACTTAATTAAATAGTATTAAAAATAAAGAATAATACTTATTTTGATCTGAAAAATAAGACAACAAAAAAAATCATTATTGAAAATGGTAAATTTTTTTAATGTACAATTAGTTAAATGGATGAAGTTTATACATGTTGATAAACTGAAATAAATCAACTTATTATATACATATGGTACAGTTTTGCAAAATGTAAAGAAAAATCATAAAAACAACAATTAAGCTAAATAATGACAATGGAGAAAAGACACATATATGCTTAAATATGACTCTTATTAAAAAGTTAAATTTTCTAATCCATAAGGACAATAAGCCACTACCAGTTCAACCGCTTAGAGACTAAGATTTATTTGAGCCCGTATTTTTTCATTTATTTGACCTTCCCACATAGTTGAAGTTGAATGGTAGTTTGGCTAGAAAGATTTTTCCATGAACTCTGCTGTCATTAACTTTCTCACAACCATACTGTATATAACTTCTCTTTGACTTGATCCTTCAACAATTATATCCAAATGATATAAAATGCATCATGACTACAAATTTATAAAAGTTTAGTTAAGAAGATGAAGGCTGTTTTGGCAAAACTCATGTGACGTGCTATCTCGGAATTATTTTTTAAACCACTTCCCCGCTGTTTAATTTTTTTATTTTCTTTATATAATTCTTTGGTCTCATAGCCAAGTTGACCAGGGAGCTTTTTGTTGTCGACTGTTATCACCAAAGCATTCAAGTGGGAAATGAAATGACACGCATAATAAAACTATTATATGGCGTGATACATTACTCAGTCGTATCTGGCTTTGAAATATGGTTTCCAATCTCCATCACGAAATGAGTATGACCTTCCCTACCACAATTTTAGTGTCTCTGCGACTACAGTACAAGTATATTCATGAATCTGAATGATGGTTGTTGGTAATGTGAACTCACTGAGGGCGCTTGCAAAACATAGTACAAAAAGATAGGTTGACTAAGAATTGATCATGTTAAAACTCTATTATGTCCTCCATTTGTCATAGTTGCACATCATTGCTTTTCTCGTCGAGCGTTTTCTTAGGCGCGTTTTCATTTTCATTTTACTTTTTTCTTTGTTATATTTTTTCATGACTTGTGGATTCCTGTTTCTCTCGCATGGTGTGATAATTCCCCTTCTTTGTTTGTTAGCAGGTGTGCCAATGCTTGAGCTGTGTAATGCCTAATTGTATGATATTTTTGTTAGATATAATGCCTAATTGTATGATATTTTTGTCAGATATAATGCAAAAATATATGAGTAATGTTTTTCTATATTTACATATTTTGTTTGAACGGCTTTTATGTTATAGGATCTGATCCACATTCATTGGATCTAATTTAGGTTATCTCTTTGTTATATATGTAACCATTAATCCTTAATACAATTGAGTTGAGTGTTTCTCCTTCTGTCTTTTAGTATCAGAACCAACTTGAGGGTTGTATGAGGAAACCATAAATTGACTGAAGAATGTGTTGTGTGAGATCCAAAATTTAAAAGCCTGAGTGTTGGGCATGAGTGGATGTCAGATACCACTTTCATCAGCTTTAGCAATTTTTTTTGAAACTGCTGATAAATCAAGTGGAAAAATCGCTGGGCATGATATAATCAAGTGGAGAAATTGCTGGGCGTGATATATGAGAAATCGCTGCTAAATATTATTTATTTTCTCCCTCATGTGTGCTGACTCTGATCTGGTATCTTTTCCTCTCACGTCGAAAAATCCATGCATGAGTGTAGTTGAAGGAGAGAACGCTAAGGCATATCGCACATATTTTTTTTTATTTTGTTCCTTCACGTGTAAATCTTTTGTCTTTCTTTTCTCCAGGTAAATTCACTATCACAGGTCATATCACGTGTGTGTCGCTGAGGAAAGCTCAGCCTCTGAATTCTTTTTTTTCAAGGCCGACGCACTTCTTGAGAGAGGAGTGTGTGCTGTAGGCGCCTCCACTCTCGAGAGACAGAGCTCTGACAACGCTTCTGCAAAAGTGACTTGTGCGCCGACAGCCCCGAGGAGAAGGAGGGAAGCAGCGCCGGTAAGCCCTCCCTTGCATCAATTTTTGTCGGCGCGGGATCAGGGCCATGCAGTGAGCGCGGGGTTATTTGGTTCATTTGAAAGTGAAGAGGTTCAGCCAATACTTTTTTTCTGTCTAGTTAAAATTATTTTCCTTTCAGTTCTGTGAAAATGGTGTACATGTCTCTTGTGGATTTATGTTTTACTGAAGCATCAAAATTGACTAGAGAGAATTGTGTAAATTGAAAATTCAAGTTAATTACTGTACTTGAAGCTCTTGATTTATGGCCAATAGTGAAAGGGGATGAACAGAAACCAGCAAATCCTTTGTCAATCTTAGATTGGAATTCGTGGGAAATCCAAGCAAAGGTGTTGATTCGTATGATTGTAAAAGAGAATATAATACCTCACATCAGAAATCGCAAGACGTCCAAAGATACATCCAAGACAAACTGAAAGGTTTGTATGAGAAGTCTAACTCTAATAAAATCTTGTTTTTAAATAACAAATTATTGTTTATTAAGATCGATGTGAATGAAACTATGAATAAATACCTCTCCTGCATCAAAGACTTCAGAGATAACCTCGGTGACATAAGTGAAGAAGTATTTAGTACTGATATGGTATCTAGCACATTAAACGGTCTTTTTCCAGATTTCAAAGTGTTCGTCTCATCTCTTACAGCAAGACATGCCCCTCCATTTACGGAGGTTGATGAAATCCTGATACAAGAATAAGATCAAGTGAAGATTTATGAGCCGGAATCTTATTTTTCTAATCAGGCACTGATGGCAAGAGGCAAATATCCACATAGAGGGAATCACCGGAATCAACACAAAGGAAAGTTTTTTGCAAGACACAAAGGTATGTCACGCAATGACACTAGTGCTAATAAAGATGTTGTATGCCATTATTGTGGAAAATCAAGTCATATAGCTAGAGATTGTTTTAAAAAGATAAACAATTACTCAAACAACAGATACATGAAACATAATGGAAATTATGTTAGAAAAGACACCCTTGATGTCAATGGATTTAAAAACCTAAAACTGTTTATATCTGAACATGCTTTGTTTGCTGATACGGATGATGAAAATGCATGTTTCATAGATTCAGGTGCATCTGCCCATATGTAATATAATAGAGATTGGTATGAGGAGTATTATGAAAAGTCTAATGGCACACACATCTATATAGGTGATAACAAGTCTCACAAAGTCCTACGTTATGGAGTGATAAGTGTTAACCTACCCGATGGACAATTTAAACAGATACATAATGTGATCTATGTCCCTGGCATCAAAACTAACTTAATATATGTTTCTGCTATCACCGATAACGATATGAAAGTTGAATTTGATAAATATAAGTGCCATGGCAAAGATGTCCAATATCATTATAGGGTTATAGCGATAGGATCCATACTTGGTGGATTGTACAAGCTAGATGCAATCAAGGGCAACGATCAGGCACTAGCAGCATCAACTAATTCAAATGTCAAATTATGGCATCAAAAGTATGGACACCTCAGTCATAATGATCTCATGTTATTACAGAAAAATTCGATGGTTGAGGGTCTTCCTGTTAATAAAAATGATCATATTGAATGTGTTGCATGTGCAGTTGGAAAACAGCACAGAAATGAATTTCCCAACCATGAAGAGAAGAAAGAGACTGAACTCCTTGAACTAATACACATTGATGTATGTGGACCTATGCAAACCAGATCACTTGGTGGTGCATGTTATTTTCTGATATTTGTTGATGACAGATCCAGGTTCACATGGGCATACTTCATCAAAAGGAAAAGCGATGTCTTCGAATACTTCAAGAAATTTAGAATCAAAGTTGAGAAGCAGACAAGTAAATACATTAAAATCCTTAGATTGGATCAAGGTGGTGAGTACACTTCTGGTGCCTTTAAAAGATATTGTACAAAAAATGGAATCCAACAACAATTCACAGTCACCGATACACCTCACCAAAATGGTATTGCTAAGAGGAGAAACAGAACACTTGTGGAATGTTCTCACATCATGCTCCAAGGTAAAAACATTTCTAATGGATTTTGGGTTGAAGCAATTAACACTGTTGTGTACCTAAAGAATAGGAGTCCAACAAAGAAATTAGAACTTCAAACCCCCTTTTAAGTCTTTTATGGCTACAAACCTAAAATTAGTCATTTAGGAATATTTGGTTCTAAGGATTTTGCATACATACCTAAAGATGACAGAAGGAAATTGGATGCAAAATCCATTGAATGTGTCTTTGTCGACTAGTGTGATGATCAGAAAGCATACAAACTATCTCATCCTAGTTCACACAAATTGATTGCTAGTAGAGATGTTGTATTTCATGAAAATACATATATGTGTAACATGATGAATAATGCTGATGAAGAACTGATCCCAGATGAGCATGTCATAATAGATAAAATTATTCAAAAAGTGTAGGATCAACAACAGGTGCAAGAACAACAGCAAGTTCAGGAACATGAATCAAGCATGAGTGATACTACCTCACATGATGAAACAACAGAAGACATAAGAATCATGGATGAAACTCCAGCAGGTACTGTAGTAACTAGAATGTCAACTCGTCAAACTCATCCTCCAGTAAAGTTTAGAGATTATGCCTTGATGACTAGTATAATGAATGTCATAGAACCATTAAATTATGAATAGGGCAAAGATAAGGAATAATGGGTAACTGCAATGAATGAAGAATATAATTCTATTATGAGAAACAAAACTTGGGATTTAGTAGAATTACCCAAAGATAAATTACCCATAGGATCAAAATTTCTATTGAAATCTAAACTTAAAGCGGATGGTAGTATTGACAAGTTTAAGGCAATATTGGTTGCAAAGGGTTATTCTTAGCGAGAGGGGATTGACTTTGAAGAGACATACGCACCAATAGCTAAGTAAACACTACTAGATTGCTAGTTGCATTAGCTACTAAACATAACTGGAGAATACTCCAGTTAGATGTCAAATTTGCTTTTCTAAATGGTGATTTAAAAGAGGAAGTATACTTAGTGCAGCCTGAAGGTTTTGTTCAGAAAGGACAAGATCATCTTGTTTGTGGGTTAAAGAAAGATAACTATGGACTGAAACACGTTCCTAGATCATGGTATATCAAGATTGACACATTCTTTAAACAACAAGGGTTTCTCAAAAGTAAAAATGATTCAAGTTTATAAATTAAAGAAGATAAATAGGGAAATGTTTGCTTGATATCCCTATATGTGGATGATCTTATCATTACTGGTGGAGCATATAAATTAGTTGTAGATATTAAAAGTAATTTGTCACGGGAATTTGAAATGAAAGAACTTGGTGACTTACATTATTGTTTAGGCATTACTTTTTGGAGAGAATCTGGTAAAACATTAATCACTCAAAGCAAATATGCAAGGGAAATACTTGACAGATTTCAAATGAGTGAATGCAAATCTGTGTCCACTCCTTTGGATCAAAATGCCAAATTATACAACAATGATGGATCTAAAGAAGTTGATGGTATTTTGTAGCATCAACTAGTGGGTAGTATGAACTACCTCACTACTACAAGGCCAGACTATCATATTCTATTAGCATTCTTAGTCAGTTCTTGGCTAAGCCATGCGAAACACATTTGAAAGCTTCAAAGCAGGTTCTAAGATATTTAAAAGGAATTGTTAATTATGGTATTTTATATACTAATATATCTGATGTTCAGTTGGCAAGTTACTCTGATTCTGTCTGGGCAGAAGATCCTGATGATAGAAAATCCACTTTTGGATATGCATTTAACATTGGTTCATGAGTCATACCATGGAACAGTAAGAAACAACCAACTATTTCTTTATAATCCACAGAAGCTAAATACAAAAATTTAACCAATGCTACTTGTGAAGCCATTTGGTTGAGTCACATTCTTGAAGATGTTGGAATATGACAAAAACAAGCTACCAAAATCCAGTGTTACAATCAAAGCTCAATTAAGCTAGCACACAATATAGTCTACCATGCTAGATCCAAACATATTGAATTACAACATCATTTTGTTAGAGAAAATATTAATTCTTAAGAAATTGAACTCATCTATTGTAATACAAGTGAGAATGTTATTGATATTTTTACTAAACCAGTTGGAAGGATCCATTTTGAGGATCTGAGGAGAAAAATAGGTGTTTTCAATAATCCATTTCTGCATTAAGGGATGTTGTTAGATATCATGCATAAATATATTCATAATTTTTTTCTATATCTAGATATATTGTTTGAACAACTCGTATGCTGTAGGATCTGATCCACATTTATTGGATCTAGCTTAGGTTATGTCTTTTTTATATATGAAATCTTTAATCCTTAATACAATTGAGTTGAGTGTTTCTCCTCCTGTTTGTCTAAGCGATCCTTTCTGCTCTACTTGTTTCCTCCTTGGTTTCTCTAATTATTTTGTTCCTATTAATCAATGGCTAATGCATCCTTTCTATCCATGTTTGCTATGACTGAGTTTTCATGCATTGTTGTAGTGGTAATTTCTTTTATGTGGCAACTTATTCATGATGGAACCATGTTAAGTATACTAATATTCTAACTCGATTCTATTTTCATGGCATTCATGATTTCATCCATATATTTGGGTTGATTTAACGGCTCTCCCTCCAACAATTCCTTTCGTGTATTCATGCCAAACAAAGCAATCTGCATGTAGTTTTTAGGTTTTTTTTAAACACCTCATGGATTCCATCATGAATTTTTGACGCCCTTTCTAGTAGTGTGTGTTTTTTATTCGCAAGGACATTAACTCTATACATCCACAGTGTATGCTACAGTTAGGGCTTTGCACTCTTAGTTTTTCTTTTCTTAATCCACACAAAATGGTTCATGAAAATGAAGTTCTCCTTCCACCAAGTCCACACATTAATCCTACCAATCAAATTGCCAATATTCCTATCAATCAACATGAAATATTGTTATTAATAATACTTGGGCAATTTCCTTCTTTCTGCTAGTACTAAGAACCTACAGTGCTCATAGTCTATACAGTCTATGTGGATAGAGAATTTTCAAATCATGCCCAAAGTGGACCTTGATTATATTCTTAAATATATCAAATACTTAGTTCCTCCCCTTCAATTGTACATTCTCTTGAAATTCCATATTTCATATTTTTAATTCTTTCTCTTCACTTATTTTTTTTGTTCTTTCAATTTAAAATTTTGTTTCTTTTCTTTATTGTGTTAGATCCTATTTTTCATCTTGTTCATTTTCATTCTTGTTTCTTCAACAAGAATCTCTTGGGATTCTTTTTTCATTTATTTTGTATAGGACGTTTTTACTATTTTTAGCTAGTCTTATAGGAGGTGACACCTATTCAAGAGTTTCATTTTCTATAGTTGTCTATTCATATTTTAGGTTGTTTATTTTCTATTTTTCTTTGTTTATTTAGAACTCTTTTTGTTTAATATTTTATTCTTTGTTTATTATTATCTTCCCTTATAGAGATAAGTATCCCTCTTTAATTGGGTTTTCCCACAACACCCAAGAAGAAATCTAATTTTAGCAAAGAATACAACATATCCAAGTATGTAGTACATAAAACTCATAATGTTCATGTTTTCACATAACACATACCTGAAATACTTGGAAAAACATTCTGTGCTATTAGAAGAAACCTCATGTTCCTTTCCTCTTTCTCACCCTAGACTTACAAATTCTCAAGGAGGGGATAATCTTTATACTTACTTTTTCATTAGCAACTTGACATAAATTTTCTAACTTATAAATATGCTCGTCTTTATAAGGATTCACCTAGTTTAACGAATCCATATCCATATTCACCTAGTTTAGGGATTCACTTTTTTTTATCATTCCTTCTTTTTTCTTGTTGATCCTCTTACACCTTCTTCCTTCTTAGTCACCCCCCTCTCTTTCTTCACCTCCCAATTGGTTGCTATCTTCATGCATCAACATTTCAAAGCAATACCATACTTCAGATCATTGCATTTTGGTGTGATTAAACATAATGAAATATCCCTATAAGACATGATGCTTCATCCTATAGACTATATCTATGAGATTACCTTACCAACCATACTACTCACATTTATAACCTTCATCTCTTTCCTTCATTAGGACTTGCTTGATATCACCACCTTCGTTACCATCCTTTTAATAAAATATCCTTAGCATAATCACATTGTACCATTTCCTTTACGTCTATAATTTGTCTTTTACACAAGAGTTGATGTCACTGTCCTATTTGACATCCCCTAAAGAGACATGTCATAAATCCATGGAACACTTAAGAATCATCTATATGCCCGCATCAAGTAAGCATCATATATATGATTAATTCATTTAACCTCATTTAGCACACAAACCATGCAAAACACTAGACCATGAAGCCACATTGTGCATAGAGTTTAATTTCATTAATAATTTTTAAGTTTTCTTTGTCTTTATTTTTAGTGTAATAATGATTGGTTTTTTGTATTTTTTTGAGATAGAGAACAATGTAAAGTAATCCTATATAGTTTTTTAGTTTATTTGAATAAAGTGATTTTATATAATTTATTCTCAATTCTATATTCAGTGCCACTGTGAATCATTCTCCTAATGTAAGAAATTATTTTGCATCTAGTACGAATGGTGATAAAACATATAGTAAGAATCATGAAATTGATGATGGGAAGTTTGATGTACCTTTTACCTAATGAAAATGAATAAGGGAGAAGGATTTTTTAATCAAAAACTAGGAAACATTGCTTAGAACCTATAACTTGGAAAGCTAAAAATATCACCTCATGCAGATAAGACCTTAAACATATTTTTTATCATTTTTCAATAGTTTTATTATTTTTCTATTTTGATACTAATTGCAATTACTTTCTCATAATCATTACAAAGACAAGCTCAACAGTGCTTACAATTCCACATCCTACAATTCACAATAGAGATCATGAGTGTGATTGTAATGTCCCAAAAAATTGAAAAAATAAATTAAAATTATTAGTCTAGTTAAATACTACCTGGACAGGACATTATCTTAACATATGCGGAATGTGTTGTATTTTGTTTCACTACATTGTATTGTCGCAAGCTGTTCTTACTTCCTTCTCTATGTTTTCCCAATGTGGTTATTAGTGTAATGCTATGTTGTCGTTATGTTGCTTATTATCTGAGTTTGTGTTAAATATATTTAGATGTATGTATGTTATTCTGATTGCTTACTTATTGGCTATAAAGTTTGATTACTTGTTTTATGAATAATTCCGACTTAACTTGTATTGTCAAGGGGTGGAGTGGTGGGACTTGTTTCCCTTGTAAACACACCTGGAAGGTAACTATTTTAACTTCCTGCTACATGGCTTAGTTCTTATGGAAGTAATGCATTTCTTTCCTTGTCATGTGTAGGTGCACTTGACGACAAAAACTGACAATAAAAGCGAAGCAAAGACATACTGCCCCTGCGTCACTAGCACACAGCTTAGACGGAGAATAGACTTACAGTCATATCCTAGTTATTATTTATGCAATGCTAGGTTACTAGGCCTTTGTTTGCATTGGTTACCATTATGGTTTTATGGTCTTATGATCTTGATTTAATTGCTTCTGTACTTTAACATTCACACGGTATGTAATGTATAGGCTTATCATATTATAACATAGCCCTTGGTTTATTAAAGTCTTGTGTATAAGTTTGAAAACATAACATTATAGATTCATGGCATATTACAAATGCCATGAATTATGGCTATACCCTAAGTATTTGATACACATGTTGGGGTTTATATGTTGCATGGTGATTAAACATTGCATTGTGTTGTGGGGTGACATGAACTATATACATTGGTTTTTTTATTTTTGGTAATGGAGGCCAGGGTGGCGAATTCAATGTGCTTTGGAAAGCATGGGTCTCAAGATTAGGGCTTGGACTAACACAATGGTTTGGTTCATTTGCGAAATGGTTGCATGAGCTCTGTCTATGGTCTGCACTGAGGCATGGAGCTTTGGAGGTTGGATGCATTGGAAGGTATGTTTTTCAATCTGGTTTAGCAACATTTGTATAGTTGTTCATTTTGGTATTTTCAACATACTCCTCATCTTGGCTTTGGTTTATTTATGGGTTGGAGGGTTTGGATAGTGTGGGTCGTGGGTCTCCCTGATGGGCATCACATTACCCATTATGGGTAAGACTTGCTGTAATCAAGTCAAAAATTGCTCCTTCTCTTTTGTGGGTGTTTGTGACAGAGGATGAAGCTCATTGTTTGTTGAATTAATGGTTACGATTTGGAAAGGGACTTTCTGTAAAAATTATGTAAAGCATCCAGAGATGCATTTATGACTTGGGATTTTTTGTTTGGGTTTAGCGCCTTTGGCCAAGACTAAATGTATTTTGGTTTTGTAAAAGAATACTATGTTCAATAATGTTGGCCATGGTGAATACTTATTGCTCTTCATTTTGTTAATATGTTTAAGTTTTGGTAATGGTGACAACACCATTTCTTGCAATGGTGCAAAGCCTTGGATACACGACTGTGTAAATTCTTATATTGGTTTATAATGGTTATTTGTACAACATTTACATACTGTGTATATCATGGTTATGCTTCTTACTTTGGGTGCTAGTTTAACTCTGTGTAGATTTGTAATTATTGTTTAAGTTCTTTATATAGATTGTTAAAAACGTTATTTTGGGCCTTTGGAGCCATGCCATTGATGGAAATGGCGTTCCCGCTTTAGCATAGCGACTGTGTAAGAGATGAATTGAAATGTTGATTTATGGATGAAGTCGTGGTTTGTAATTCCTACCTTTGTATTTATAAAAGAGGTTGTGACTATGGGTTTTACCCTACGGATGAATGTTGTTGCTATTTGCTTAGTGTTGACAGAGGCTTTAATGGGTTAATGATAGGGTTTATCGTTGTTGCATAAATGGCCATGAGCCATGTAATAGATATAGCATGTAATTTTAACTTGGGGTTCTTATTAGTCTATGTGGTTATAATGTGTTACATCCTGTATGATTGATTTGGTAGAGAATTGGGAAACATTGATAGAGCAACAATTTCAGGATGTGTTTTATTATTTATGGCAATTGATTTTATTAGCGTGGTCTATGTAGAATATAAATGAATCATTACAACATTGGTAAGGCTGATAGAGAATCCTACAAGATTTGATGTGGTGATTTTTAATTGTATTATGGGTGAACTCCATAGGATTCGATCCACAAAATTCGATCTTGGGTCATGATGGTTGTAAAGTATATGTGTGCGAAATAACTTGTTTGGGCATTCATGCCCATAGGATTCGATCATGTCACCCCGTTTCATTTATATGATATTTTAATGAATTCTAGAAATTTCCTTATGATATACGATTTGGATAGATGTATTTTGTGTAATAATTATATGGTTTGGTTATTAAGATTTTTGCAATGGTGCTCACATACCTTAGAGGTCTTCGATATTTGACTATATATTTGGTTTATTGCTTTCTTAAATGGATGAGAATGATTGGTTTATAATATTGTTTATTTATGATGTAACTTCAAACCATTAGAGGTCTTGATGGCTTTAGTTTGGTTATTTTGATTATGTTTATGTTTATAATAAAACAATGGAACATATTTGTTTTAATATATTCTAATGTAATGTGTTTTATAATTAGGTTCTAATGTTTTGTTTAGAGCTACAGATACTAGTTAGTCTATTTACTTCTAATTATAGGTCTACTGGCAATATGAAATCTGCCAGTAGAATCCATATATAAATATATATAGGCTCTATTTTAAGTAGTTCTAGGTCTTGGAAAATAAATTTAACAACGTGAAGTAAATTGTAGACAAGAAATTATAAATAAAACATAAGCCCTTAAATTATAAAACAAGAAATGAATTGCAGAGATAAACTAGAAAACAAAACCCTTAAGTACTTAGTTAGGAAAATGAATTTCAGAAAAGAACTATGGAACAAAAATTTTACATTCATAGATAGGTTAAGAACTATAGAGAAGATGACCTAGTTTATAGTATACAACTCCTATATAATCATAATAATTTAACCTACTCCAAATGGTAAAAATTGTATAGTTTATAGGTAAAAATAAAGAACCTCATACCTGCAAGATGAAGCTATTTCAATGGCTAAAAAACTGCACACTCAAATACCCAACATTAACAAATTCATAGACAGATATGACCTCTGTATAGATAACCGAATCACTTGGGAACTACCACATTACACCCAACCATGACACAGAACTGTTCTTGGTTTCAATCCGGATCCCCCCGAGTTGATTCCAACATGCAAGTATCTTAGAGCTCCTAAGGTAAGGCTTCCCTAACTTGGATATCAAGTTTTGAATCGGTTCTCCTCTTTCCTCTCAGGAAAATGTTCTCCAAGAACTCTCTTGAGAATAATCAGGTAGAATATGATTCGCCAAAAATATGGATCCCCAAGCCTCTCTTTGGCTCGGGTCCTTATAGGCAGACGTTTCAATCAAAGGGGGTAGTTAAATCAAGAATCATTTGATTTCTTGATTTAACCCTTTTATTTAATTTAGGACTTTTAATATTTAACTTAGGAAATTTTAACTAGTTCCTATTTGGACTCTTATAGGTATTATATTATTTAGTTATCTTTTAGTAATAATAATAATAATAGATGGAGCCTTTCTTTATTGCTTATACTATTAATATTATTACTATGCTTACTATTTATACTTGTCATGTATAAAATATATACTTATATATATTATTTGTTAACATTTGTCTTTAGGTATCATATAACATGATCCCTAAACTTAGAACACTTTCTTCATCAAGGCCGCCATGGAGGTGGTTAGGTCTACTAGACTAGGAAACTCTAAACATCCTTGAATGTTGGATTCCCTCATATAACACGGTAGTTCTTCAATACTTGATGAGATACAGAAATTCGAAATTTCATTTAATAACTTGAAATAATTCAAGTGAGATCAATATTTTACTCGAGTCATTTTCACTCGACATAATTAATTATTTTTAGTAACTCCTAGCGCTTATCCATAGCCCATACTCAACACTAAAAATAGGGAGTTACAAACTTAGTGCAATTCCATAGATCCTCGCTCAACACTAATGCTAGGATGTACTTGTAGGATACACCTAGGGATACAATGGCCAAGGATCCAATGTTCCAGATATTATGCTCAACATCAACTTGGAAGGCTCCAGGGCTTATGCCCAACACTTACAATTTATCTTTTTCATGTGATTCAGAAATTCCTGCTCAACACAAAGGTTTTCATAACTCATGTATTCTAGAGCTTCTCACTCAACACAACATAAACACTCATGTGCTCCAAACCTTCTCGCTCAACACAACATAACACTCATGTGCTCCAGAGCTTCTTGCTCAACACAACATAAACACTCATGTGTTCCAGAGCTTCTCGCTCAACAAAAACATTTTAAATACTCATGTGCTCCATAGATCCTCACTCAACACAAAACATCTCATCAATCATGTGCTTTAGGGTCCACGCCCAACACATAAAATCATACATAAAACATATGTAATTGGCTTACACCCAGTATATCAAAAAAATCATCATGTTCATATGCAATGTGGTTCTAGACCCAATATACCAAAATAGAACATCAAAGTAACATCATAATCAATGGGGCTTATGCCCATAAGTGTTAGGTAAAATTCGGGATATTACAGTGATGAAATAAAATTTGATACTATGGAAGAAAATAACCCTAATATTATTGAGAATGAAGGAATAAATAGGTTGATACATGAAACATTTTTTACCATAGATGATAATGCACTCATATATCACTAGATGTATGCAGATATTTATGATGTACCTCTTATTGATAAACCATGAAAAACCTTACAGACAAACCGAAATAAAAGTATTCTCTTTGCTCATTTGTTTCTAGTCAACTTGAAGGTAATGAATGTGTAATGAGTCTAAATTATATAATTTTTTATTGATTAGTAATTATTAGATAAATGGGTCATATCACTTCATATGAAGTGATGGAACCCTTATGTAGTATGTGTGTGTGTGTGTGTGTGTGTGTGTGTGTGTGTGTGTGTATATATATATATATATATTGTATTGTTGAATGCTAATCCATATCATCAAATTATTAAAAGAATGATCAAATATATATTTTAAAGAATTCACTTTCAAATGGATGAAGGGATTTTTCATTTTTGTGCTCTAGTTATGCTCATGGATGATGAAAAATAAGTCCTTCATTGCTCTGACATCACGTGTCTTTTGTCCCATGTCCTATCACTGCACTCCATGCTCATAGTCCACTCCCAACACCCTACCTCTCATTCAATGTTGCATCCCTTAATATATCTTCTCCATCTATCTATCTCCCCTAGATTGCTCCATTCCCTTTTCCACCATATTATTTCCCTCTATGTCCTATGATCACTCTCCCAAATTAAACATCTTTGTCTCTTCTCTAATCACCTATTTCATTCCTTAACTCCACATGCACCCTTTTGTTATCAGCCAAAATGGCACTTCTCCGTCCGAGTATTGACATTCACCATGTAGGTACACAAAAGGACAATTTGGATTGAAGTGGCCAAAACACTATATATGTGCATGAACTTTGATGCATTATCTTCTGACCAGCCTTATATATTTTTACTATGAGTTTTGGTATGCATATGCGACTATGTGCATTGCAACTCACGTGTCATACGTGACTATGTGCATTGCAACCCACGTATACCTTGCATACGCGAGTTCCCTTTGAGAAACTCACGTGTCATACGTGAGTTTCCTATATTAATACCAGTGTATACCTTAATTGGACATTCAAAAATATAAATTGATATTAGATGAGATTAGTTGGGCCCTAATCCAAAAATATCTCAACTATCTCAACCATCCCAACCTCTAAAACCACCCTATTTCCCAAAGTATAAATAGAGGCCTTGGGGTGGGGCTAATCAATCAATTTTAGGAGAGCAAAGTTATGCTGGTGGTATATCTTCAGATTCTTGGAGCAACAAAACTTAGATTCCTTGGTTGCAGAGGATTCCTTATGTTAGAAGCCGGGTTGTATTCTTACTTATTCACCGTTTGTTAATAAAGAGAATTCTTCTTCCAATATTGTAGTGTGCTTATCTCATATATATTGGTTTGATGAATATGTTTAATTATATTATTAATATGCTTTTATCTAACCTATGATTTATATATGTATGAGATATTGCTTGAATAATTTGCTCTTTACAGGTGAAGAGAATCATCCCTAGAAGCTTTGGAGAAGATTGGAGCGAGAGAAGACCAAGCTTGGATCAACCTTCATAAACCGGGTAAGGCAAGATATCTTCCTATTCTCATTCCAGTTTCTATAAAAGCTGATTTTCTGGAAGTCTAATAGTAAGTTGGTAACCCTAGAACCTAGGTTACAAGGGTTAAATTTCATGTACAATAGAACTGGCGACTCAACTAGGGAGCCCAGCATTTTGTGGGTTTATCCTGTAGGTTCTTTACCAATATTTGATTTGTTTTTTATTCTGAGTGTGGTATTTTTTATCTTGCTTTTAATTCACAGTGTAGTGTGCCTAGAAGCCTTTACTTTTTTTTTTCTTTTTTTGAAATTTTTTGTTGTTGTATACGCGGGTTGCTGTTATACACAATCGTGTATAGCGCCTTGTATACGCGGTTTGCTCTATAAGATAGTCACATATGGTACGTGGGTTGCCTTCATACATAGCTGCATATATCCTGTAGCAGCACAATTTTTGAGTAGGGTTCGTTTTTCCCTGTCTTGTTTTATTTTTTGCTTGCGTGGGAGTTTGCTGATTCTGGCATGACTCTGTGAGTCTAAAAGTCTCGCGTGTCACACCTTGTGCTTGTTTTCAAGCCTTTGAGCTTTCTTTGTTTGAGTTTTCTTTTATCTCATAATTTGAAGTTGGTCCTCCTGCTTGGTTGATTAGTTCAGTGATTTGTGTCTATGCCAGTGATCAGCACTTTAGATACTTTATATTTTGTACTACATTTTGTAGTGTCAGGGTGGCATTTGTTCTTTTGTGAATCTAGTGGACTTTTCAATTTCAATAGTTTTTCCAAGTTAGGTTTTTTCCGAGTCTTCTTCTTGATTGGTTGAAGTTGGTTATTTTTGGTTCTTTATACTTCATTTTACTTATTATATGCTCTGAATATTCAAACTTGCTCAAAAAAATTGCATTTAGTTGCATTGTAATTTTTGAAGAATTTGAAAAAGCGAAGAAAAAAAAACATCTTATACTTTTTCATTTAGTTGCACTTAGTCATTTTATTTTTAGTATTTTCTCAGATTAAATTTCAAAAATTATAAAAAGAAGTCTTCATTTTCCATCACTTAGTTTCAATTTCATTAGCTTATATTTGCAAAAAGAAAAGAAATTTGGTTTAACTAGTTGCAATTTGCTTTGGAATTTGCTTTATACATCATTTTACTTTTCCTTATCGAGTCAATAACATCATAGTCTTTCACACCATTTACCTTCTGACTAAGAACAACCCTTAAAATGAACAATATAATTTAAAAATTATTAGTAAGTTTTATTTTATAGGCTCATACACCAACTAGCTTAGGCTAGACTCGTGGAATAGGAGTTTTAACTCTCCACAAGTGTTCAAATTCAGACGTAGTTGGCCAATCAATAAGTAAACCCTCTTCTATGTTGATTGTATCTGGGAAGCTCCTCTCAAACAGGAGTTAATCACGAGACCGCATGGAGGCTTGGACTGAGGAGATAACCCTTCGATTCCTTGTCAAAGCATAGACCAAGGTTTTTGAGCATCTGGTGACTTCTGTCTTAAATAGGGTTTCATGCTTTGCTACCTTGCCATGCATACGAACCAAACTTGTGACTATCCTCCTAAACTCTCAGTATAGTTGTGGTAGCCTTTAGTATCTTTTGACATCTAGGGGTTATACACAGGTACACCGAAATACTATTTCTGGTTGACCTTGGACGGGCTTGGAAGGTAACCATTATAGAAGGTGTGGAAGGGCGGTGGGTGATTCCTCTGCTTGTGCCTAAGAACATCTACAAGGACACCAAGTAACTATCTCTCATCTTTATTCTGGAAAGCATATCTTATACCCCTTGTGTCTGTTGTGGCTTTAGGAAATTTTGTAGTGATTGTTGTGTGGTTTGTTTGTGTTTAGTTGACCTTAGGGTGTGAAGAGTCAAATTTTCAATTGTGGAGGACCAACCTCTTAGAAGGTCAAGAACGTTGCAAAATATTCCTCCGTTTACTATAGTGGAGCCTCCACCTCCCCCTCAAAGCTCAAGATTAGACATAGACGGTTCTTTTGAACTGGTAGGAATTAGTGAAGTTCCAGGTGAACCAATACTTATGACAAACCAGGTTGATACAACCATAGTAGAGATATAAGACTTGTAATATGACGAGTTTGCAAGAAATTTTAATTCACCTCTTATTGACCTAAATACTACTATGATCACCCAGGTTCGTCCTTTCAATTTAGCTGTGATTGGTGTTCCTCGGGGAAGACTTATGGCTAGTGCAAGAGAAATTCCATCTACCCCCACCCTTGCTATTCCAATTGAAGGAGTGCCACCTCCCCCAATGGGTACTCCTAGAAGAAATATACCTGCTACTCCCTTGACTCCATCTAGTCAGGTTGTTCAACCACTGGCTTCCAAAAATGTAGCAGGATCTTCTAGTGGGGTGGTCACTGGGATACCTAGTTTACCTTCTGCTTCACCTTCTTTTGCACACGCTGCTCAGAGTGGTCCTGTTGGATCCTCTTCATGTGTCCAGGGTTTTCCTTGGAATGGGGGCATATTACCCCATCCACTCCATATGTATGCCCCACACCTGCATATGTAGGGGTGTAGTTTGGAAACATAACTCTTATGGTCAAGGTTTTCAAACGTCGTTTTGACTCCTTTCACGATCTCTCCTTTCTCATTTTTTAGTGGCGGGATACCCGCTCCTATTTTCCAAACTTGAATATCAACTGGAGTAGCTCAAAACACATACATTGCACCACATATGAAAAATCCACTGGCTTATGGGTAGAATCCTTTTCAAATTATCCCGACAACTTTGCAACCGGCAACTGGGGGCAACCCTGCTTTTACATTTGGGAATTTGGGGGCAAGTCCTTCTACTTCCCAGTATCGTACTTTTTAGGCTCCAGTTAGGCCCAAACTTCCTTTCCTGGAAACTTTAAACTTTCTAGACTTGTCCAAGTTAATGAATGACCTAGTGAAACATGATACCACCTAGCCACCTGTCCCTACCAAATTACCCTCAGATATCCCAAAATTCAAAGGCAAAGTTGGTGAAGACCTAGGGGCTCATGTCACCACCTTTCACTTGTGTTGCTCTTCCAACTCACTGAATGATGACACCATTTGGTTGAGATTGTTCCAAAGAACTTTGACTAGTGCCGCAACAAAGTGGTACATTGAACTGCCCTCTACTACATTTGATAGTTTTGGGGACTTAGCTAATGCGTTCCTTAACCATTTCCAACTTCCCGTTCGATATGATTCTGGCATAAAATTATTGTCCACCTTTCAGCAGGACAAATCCACTCATATTCCAGATCACATCTAAGAGTGGAGAAGGCAGAAAAGCCTCATTAAGGCCACTATCCCTCCCAAGTTTTTGTTAGAATGGTCCCTTAATTCCTTATTGCTATACATATCTAAGGATGTATCCACTTCGGGAGTAACTAATGAGGAAGAGGCTATCCTCAGGTAACAATAGTTGGATTTGATATACTCTCAGTCTAGGATTCTATATGAAATCATCCTTGATGCACCGCAACCAACACATAGTGTCAATTAACCTAAGCCTGGACCCCATGCCGATGGTGTGGTTGGTTCAGTTAAATCTCCCACTATAGAATCTTTGGAAAAACATCTCCATGAGTTGTCCATTACACAGTCTACAATGGAGGAAACCAATGCTTCCCCCTCATCTCAAAACGCAAACGTTTTTTCTCAATCCTCCCAAAAGGGAAATCAATAGCCCTGTAGGAAAAATAAAAAGGGGAAGAAAGGTGAGGGTAACCAAAATAGGCCAAAACCCATAAATAATGCCGATGGGGGGAAAAAGAGAAAAGGAAGGTGAAATTTTCCTGTAAGTTGTTCCAGGAAGATCACCCGACCAATCAATGTCCTCTTATCGATAAATCTCAAAAGCTGTTGAAAAATCAACAACCGGCTGTTCTAAAGGATCCTTTTCACCAAGGACAGAATGCAGCTTCAACTTCTAACGTATTAGGGGGCATTGCTGATGTCCCTGACCAAAAATATATCAACATGGTTCGATCCCAGACCTTACTCCAAAATAGAAACAATAACTATGAGATAGAGGCTCCTGAGAAGGGTAAGTCTATAAGTGAAACTTCAAACCCTCTCACAATTGAAAAACCTATTGAAACTATGCCTAAGATACCAAAAGGTGTCTTCAAGAAAGCATTACACAATCCTAATCCTAGGGCTGCAGCTAATTACTCTGTAGTTGAAGATTTAGTCCAAACCCCTTGTGCGCTATGAGCTTTGGAGGTGTTACAAAGTTGTCTCACCCAATGAAATGCACTCTTAGAAGCCTTAGGTAGTATGGATTGATCGAGCCTCATGGTGAAGTTTAATTTGTCTGATGTCAAAATTCACCTACCATATCATGTAGCCTTGTCGATAGATGACATACATGGTGGAAAAACCATTGGAAGGTCAATTGTTGATGAGGGTTCTTCCACATGTGTCATGACCTTGTCTTGCTGGAAGGCTCTTGGATCTCCAGAGCTAGTTCCATCGTATACCCTACTTACTGATTTCGACGGAAGGTCATTTTGTCCACATGATATCCTACCAGCTTTTGAGATAAAGTTGGTAGGGAAGGTAGTATCTATTGAAGTAGAGGTAATAGATGCATCATTGGATTACAACTTGCTTATGGGGAGATGTTGGACTTATGCCATGTCTTCTATTGCATCGACCGTTCTTCAAGTGGTAGTGTTTCCACATGAAGGGAAGTTGGTTACAGTAGACCAACTCAATTTCACTTGGAAGGGCCACATGGAAACTAATGAGTCCATTGTTCCATTGGTTGATCAAGTCGAACCTGCTTTAGAGAGCTTAGGGGCTAGAATGTATTCATCGTTAATGGGCACATTCGATATCCCAACCCTGATTCATTACTTAGGTTCTACTAGTGTAGGGAAGTCTATTGTGACGGTTAGCGATAGAATGAATCCCTGGATCCTTCCTTCCCATTATGAGCATGAAGTGCCCTTATTGGTAGTGGAAGTAGCCTATCAAGCTATCGTTAATACCACCGTTGATCCTATTTTGGTTCCTCCCACGGTCTTAGAGGAGCCGAAAAAATCCTATCTGCTTGCTTGGGTAGATAACTCTTTGTATACTGACGACTTCGTAGACATGGTTTTTCCTTCAGAAGAAGCCATTTTGGAAGCCATGAGTGGGTGAGATAAGATCTGCAAATATCTTCATCATAGATCCTCCTTTCTTCTAGAGTTAAGTAGGATTGAAAATCAAGAGTTCCATGTGAGACTGGAATGTGATGCTGATATACCAATCAATCCCTTACCAAGGGATGGAATCTTTGCCGAGGGGAATATGGAAAACATTTCCATTACTATTCCTATGAACATCTCTGTGAACCCCAACGTTGTGGAAAATGTATATATTGGTGCAAACTGATCTCCGGAGGAGATTTCTATCTATACGGCCTTGTTTAAGGAATTCCACGATGTGTTTGCCTGGTCATATGAGGAGATTCCAAGCATAGATTCATCTATAGTTGAACATGAAATCTGACCCTATCCTGATGCCAAACCAGTTCGACAAAAAAATAGACTTGTCAATCTGCGTAAAGTGGCAGTCGTGAAGGCTGAAGTTGAAAACCTGCTTAAAGCTGGTTTTATTTACCTGATAGCTTTGACGGAATGGGTATCCAACCCTATTCCTATCAATAAAAAGCAAGTGACGATACGTGTATGTACTGACTTTCTTGATTTAAACAAAGTTTGTCCAATGGATAACTACCCAACACCATTCATAGATCAAATCATTGATTCTTGTGCGGGGAGTGAAGTTTTTTCATTTATGGATGGTTTCTCCAGGTATAATCAAATTCAAATAAAGCTAAAAGACAAACATAAAATGGATTTCATTTGTCCTTGGGGTACATTTGCATACAAGAAAATGCCTTTTGGATTGAAAAATGCAGGGGCTACCTTTCAACGGGTAATGAAGTTTTCCTTTCATGACATTAAGTCTATCGTCGAACCCTACCTTTATGATATGCAAGAACATTCTCATAAGAGAATTGATCACCCAGATCACTTGCGTTTAATTTTTGAATGATGCATACATTATAAAATATGCTTGAATCCCCACAAGTGTGTTTTCTGTGTCGATTCAGGTAGGTTGCTTGGGTTCATTGTTTCTAACAAAGGTATTTAGGTGGATCCTTTGAAAGTTGAGGCCATTGTAAATCTGCCTCCTCCTCGTTCCATTAGGAAACTTCAGAGCCTGCAAGGGAAGTCTAACTTTCTTCGACATTTTATTGTGAATTATTCCAAGATCACCAAAGGTTTCATGCACCTATTGAAACAGGATGCCCCATTTGTATGGGATGAGACCGCACAACTTGCATTCGAGGAATTAAAGAAATATTTGTTGTTGACACCTTTATTGTGTCCGTCAGATTACTCTCATGATTTTATATTGTATCTGGCCCCATCCAAGTCAACCATTGGGGTGGTGCTAGTCCAGGAGGATGATAAGCTCCAAGAGCATGTCGTCTATTACCTTATTCGTGCTTTAGCCGGCCCTGAACTTAGGTACTCCAACGTTGAAAAGTTGGCCTTAGTAGTTGTGTATGATGTTCAGTGGTTACATCACTATATCTTACTGAGGACTATGGTAGTAGTAGTGGATGTCAATCCTTTCCAATATGTCTTGTATTGACGTATAGTTGGAGAAAAATTTAGCAAAATGGATAGTCATTCTCCAAGAGTTTGACTTGTATTTTCAATCCACCAAATCCAAAAAATCCTTAGTTTTTGCAGAGCTCATCGTAGAATTTTCAGTAGGAGAAGATATAACAATTGAAGAAGACTCATTCCCAGATGAGCACATTTTATTGATTTCCACCTCTGACCCATAGTATGGAGATATACTTATCTATATCTAGACTCTGAAGTGTACTGCAATATTTTCTCAGGAACAATGATGCAAATTATGCACACATGCGAAAAACTACCTCATCATCGGAGATACTTTGTACAAAAGAGGGGTAGACTATGTTTTTTGTCGGTGCCTCACCCATGAAGAGGGTGAGATTGTGCTAAATGACTCCCATAGCGGAGCATGTGGGGGTCATTTATCTGGGTTAGCAATGGCCAAGAAGATTTTACGTGCTGATTATTTTTGGCCTACGATCTTTAAAGATTGTTTGGAAGCTGTGAATCACTGTCATCCTTGTCAGATTTACACTAGAAGAATGCGGTCGCATCCTGCTCCATTGTGTCCTGTCATCACAATGGGCCCCTTCACCAAATGGGCGATAGATTACGTGGCATGCAACCTAGTTTTTGCTGGGGGGCACAAATACATGATTGTCACTATCGATTACTTCACAAAGTGGGCAGAGGAAATTCCCACCTATAAGCTTGATAGGGAAACTACAACTTTTTTTGTTTTTAACCAGATTATTGCACGTTTCGGTATTCCTAAAGATATTGTCACTGACCATGGTAATCACTTCCAAAACAACATGATGACCAAGTTGGATACTATGATAGGGTTTAAACAAGAACATTCGTCTTCTTTCTACCCAGAAGCGAATGGTTAAGTTGAGGCAGTCAATAATACCTTGAATACTATTCTCAAGCGTACTATTCACGCAGCCCAGTCAAATTTGAACATCATGCTATATCCTGTGCTTTGGGATTATTGAACCAATGTGAAAACTGACATGGGGTTCTCACCTTTCCAAATCCTTCAAGGAGTGGAAGCAATAACCTTGGTTGAATGTGAAATCCCATATTTAAAAATTGCCATTTATGTGTTACTTGATTCGACTGAGCTAGAAGAACGTTTTCTACACTTAGAACATCTAGATGATCTACATAGAGATGCATTAACTACAAACGAGGCTCACAAAAATAGGGTGAAAAATCAATATGATAAATCAGTCAAACCTAGGATTTTTCTGAAGGGGAGCTTGTATTGCTCTGGGACTAGGATAAAGAACCCCCTGGGGGCAGGGAAATTCAGGTCTATGTGGTAAGGACCCTATGTCGTGTCGAAAGTACTGAAGAAAGGGGCATATGAATTAACTGATTTCGAAGGGAATAAGCTGCCCAAGCCTAGAAATGGGCTCTACCTGAAGAAGTACTATGCCTAGGCTTAGCACTTTTTCTTGTATTTTTATTGTATGTAACTTTATGTACAATAGCTAGCCAGTTTGTTTTCTTATATCATCTGTTGGTTGTTACAGATGTCTTTTGATTGGTTCATAGGTTTTGTAGATGGTGATATTCATCACACTTGCAACCTAGCTTCAGCAGCATGGGTTATTTACTCACCCTCAGGACAACTAGTTTCCTCTGGAGGCGCTTGCCTAGGTCCTACTACCAATAGTGTAGCTGAGTACAGGGCCTTCATTGATATTTTATGGGATTCCGTGTCATGTGGAATCACCCATTTGGAAGTTATACTTGACTCTCAACTAGTGGTTTCCCAGCTCACTCGAGCTTATCAGGTGCGAAACCCTATTTTACTATGTCATATCTTGCAAGTTAGGTTATTTAAAGGTAATTTTGATTTTATTACATTCAATCACATTCTGAGAAATCAAAATTCATTAACTGATACATATGTGAATTATATCTTAGATTTCCATTTGACACACATTCCATAACAACAGATACATTACAAAAAACATGCAACTAAACTCGAATATATATATATATATATATATATATATAGGTCAAGTTCTTGATCCTCATATCCAGTCATAGCTGTATAAATATAAAAAAATTGTATCGTAATCCATAAAATGATGCCAGGTCTAATCTTGACCACCTTGATCACCATGGTCATCTTAGTCATCCTGTTCCCAAGCATCCTCATCTTCTTCAGCTACAACAGCCTCCGTAACCTCTATGTAAACAAGCACTACCATGGCTACCCTCCTCATAAGGTGTATCTAGGTAGGTGAGATACCAACCACTAGTTACTACATAATGGCAGGGATCTGCGCAATGTGTAAAATAGGGACTCTTTGGGTAATCCTAGCCAGCTTCCCCTCAAGAACCCTTATCAAACCTTGATCCTCTCCTGCCACTTGTCACACATACATATGAGGATGGCCATCAGGGAAGACTGGTCCAATATCTGCATTATTAAACATTAAAAGGATTAAAATTTTTATAGATATGTATATATCTTTTATGATTAAAAATTCATAAAATTTAAAAACATGAAAAAACAAAATACATGATGCTCTCGATGCTTCTCCAAGAGGGAGGACAAGGTCATTGTCACCCCAAAAATCCATCCCAACATATGGAAACTACTCCAACACTGGTAGCTATCATCCCGACCATAAGTAGAAGTCATCATTGTAGACACTCTAAAGTGATCCACTGCCACCCTGGTGGAGAGAACATTTCTCCCCACCTACTCAGTCTAGGTTGACGGGGAGAGAAATATGGTAGATGTACTACAAGGCTAAGGGAGAGAACTCTCTAAAAGAAAAATGCCACAAATATACTAAAATATATAAAATTCTTTCGTCGACCTCTCTTGCAGTCAGAGAGTTGCTTCTTCATTATCGGGATTACTCCCGAGCACCAGTCAAATAAAGCTCCCTGTAGGCACTCCAGAGAAATTCTCATCTGGTTTTGAGTTGCAATATGGAGTGATGATGATCCTGCAACCCTTACTATTGTTCTTACCAACACCTATAATTGAAAGCTACAAATATGTACAATAGGGATGCAAGTTCCCCTTTTCAGAGTGTCAGGCGTGCAATACGTGTCAATATAGTTCTAAACACTTAGAAGGTCATCGCCCCTGTCGATACCTTCTAAGTTGACAGGTGCTCCCCATCGTGACAAACCTATAATAAAATAGATGTCTTCCAGTTCAATTTATAGAATCTCACCTTGTAGGTCAAATGCACCTAGATCATGATCCGAGTAGTTGATCAAAAACTCTAGCAAATAGACATTCGATCCCGTAGGTGAAGTACAAAATAACTTTAGCAACCCATGTTTCCACAATGCGTTCACTATGGGGGAAATTTGAAGTGCATATTGGTCCATGGTTTCATGTTCCCTCTCCCTCCACTCCAACACCATGTTTTAGCCTGTCCATAAAGCCATCATCAAACATTAAAAATCATTAAAACAGTTTGATTTTGGCCCTAATTTTACTTTTTCTATGTTGCGCAGTATATAGGACTGTCCTTTGGACATGTTGTGTATCATATGCGGGTTGTGTACGCGACTGTGTAAGTCACATACCCACGTATACAGCGTGACTCCTTTAAAATTGGCTTAAAACATTAAAATTTTGCATAAAATTGAAAATTTGAATGGATGAAATGAAAGATCATGAAGAGCTAATTTACCTGGCACTTGCGGATTTGAAAATCGTCCACTGGTTTGTCCACACCGACCGATTGAAGTCAGAGGTAAAAATTGCCTATATTGGTTAAAATATGAAATGGCGATTTTGATTTCTAGTTTTGAACTATTTATAGAAATAATTTCAAAATATGGATTTTTTATCCTATAGTTTTATTTTTTATAAAAAATCAAACTAATACCATGTCATGTTTTCCCAATGAAACAGGGCTAAGGTTACTTAAAAGTGGTTATTCACTCATATAGGTTAGGATTTTTTTCATTTGTATGCATTTTTGCATTTATACCTAATCCGACTTAACCCTAGGATCACTACTTTGACCACGGACTGTGGTGTTCAACCATCATTACCTTGTCTATACCATTGTTCTTCTGTGGATAGGGCTTTCCTTCCATGAGTACCCTAGTTTAGAAAACATTATTGTCTTTTGGTACTCATGCCACATTTGTCGTAGGTGAGGGGAGCCTTTTTAGCTACTTTTCATGCCAAATTGAGCCTCATTTTGGTCTCTTTTTACAAGTTATACCCTTTATAAGGCTCCCCACCCTTATGGAGTTTCTTTAGGCCCAGGTCTAACTCCTCAAAATATACTTGATTGCCAAGTAAACTTGTTCATTCAGGCTCGTTAATAATATGTGAATGGGCATCCACATTGGTGGTAGGTTATCACTTTCTCAGACCATGTGGAATAACACGAGAAAGGATCACTCTCTTTTCTATGGAATTGAGAAGAGTATTCTCAGGAATAGATTTATCACCTTTTAGGACCTGAGGGACTAAACTTATGGAAAAGGAGCACCCGGAATGAGCTTAGTTTTCTCTTTTTCGTGTTATAGACCTAAACATGAAAAAGATTCCTAGTGTACTTTATGTCTTTGTCATGCTCATTAAACACTAAGAACAAAGCATCGAGTTTAATCTTGTAAGCCCCATTCCTCGTAATCAAATGGATCTTTCCGAGTGATATTTCTTTCCTTTACACTCGTAAAAATCAGGCTATATGATGCTATTGAAGGAGTGTTGGGTAGGTGGTAATTTAACCTTTTTTGTACCTCCCTGACTAAGTACGAAAAAGGTGTGCCTTTTCTTCTTCGGAAGATAAGAGAGTTCTTATGTGGTATGTTTTATACTTTTTTGGCCTTAGGAGACTAAATTAGATGAAAAAGGAACTCCCTAGAGTCTTCTTCAGAGTTTTCATACTCTTTAAACATGAAAACACTAACAAGCATGTACTAGTTCATGCTCGTAAAATTCATGAATCAGTGACATCATCAAGCATTTTTCTCTTCCCTTTTCAAGCTTGTCAATAATGAAGAGAGACCTGAGTTGAATTTCTTGGACTCATTAAAATTTAACAAGAAAGATAAGGAATAATTTTTCTTTTTGGGTTACAGATGGTGGTAGCATGTCCTCCTTGAACAAAGCACTCTCTGAACTTTCTGATACTCATGTCTCAGTGTACACTTTTAGTTTCATCTATCACTTCAAGTTTTCTTACTCCTCCACTTTTCCTTTATACATGGGGAATCTGATCATGTCTCCTACATGACGGATAAGTCTAGTTGTCCTATCTGCAAAGTTAAAAGCTTCCTTGGGTCATCTCTGTGTCATGCTCACTGTTCGAGGATCTATCCCTGTTTTTGCTTATTATCCTGATTCCATCATTATCCTATCTGACTATTACTTGTGTTTGCCTTCCCATATCCAGTTCCTAGTCACTCTTGTGATCCAATGGAGGATCTATTTCCTTCCTCATCACAACATGGTTTCTCATCATCACTTCTTGGAGACAAAGACTTAGAATTTTGACGATAGTACCTTAGGATTCACTTTCATCATTGGTGAACTCTTTTTTTTAGTTGTCAATTTCACATGTTGATTGACAATCTGTTGAATCCTTTCTATGTCCGACTTCAACACATCTATTCACATGGCTTGGAATGTACTAGTTCCTTTGGATTTTGACAAAGACCTTGGGTTAACATCTATAACCTAAGTTGCACAATATTTTTCTATGTTCACCTACACAGTTTCCAGATCTTGAAGACTCATCATTGTATATTATGGCTTTGATCCACCTTTGTAATATACACGGTCTTGTAGCCGTATCATATGATGTAATCAAATATTGTAAAGTAGCTAGTGTTCCAGTATATTGAACATGGCATCCTTAGATATGATTTTGTATATGACATTGATATGTATTTGTTTCAACTACTTCCTCTACTTCCTTGGACTTCTGAGTTCTCCAATACTAAGATTGTAATGCATTTTGGCCATTGCTTTCCTAATCCACAACTATCCCAACTGTCTCAATCATCCCAACCTTGTAAACCACTCTATTTCCCAAAGTATAAATAGAGGCCTTGGGGTAGGGCTAATCAATCGATTTTAAGAGAGCAAAGTTACGCTGGTGGTATATCTTCAGAGACTTGGAGCAACAAAACTCAGAGTCCTTGGTTGTAGAGGAGTCCTTGTGTCAGAAGCTGGGTCGTATTCTTACCTATTCACCATTTGTTAATAAAGAGAATTCTTCTTCCAATCTTGTATTTTGCTTATGTCATGTATATTGGTTTGATGAATATGTTTAATTATATTATTAATATGATTTTATCTAACCTCTGATTTATTTATGTATGAGATATTGCTTGAAGAATTGGCTCTTTATAGGTGAATAGAATCATCCCTCGAATCTTTGGAGAATATTGGAGTGAGAGAAGACTAGGCTTGGATCAACCATCATAAACTGGGTAATCCAATATATCTTCCTATTCTCATTCTATTTTCTATAAAAGTTGATTTTTTGCAAGTCTAATAGTAAGTTGGTAATGACAGACCCTAGGTTACAAGGGTGAAATGTCTTGCACAACACCTTTGTATTCATACTCCCACCAGCTTCTTGCATTCAACTCATGTACTGGACTCCTCCTTATTCCCCCTCTTCCCTTGGTTTTTTCTACACACTTCTCCCACCTCCTGCATCCACTTCCATGACCATTTTCTCCTTTCCCATGCGCATGTCTTATTTTTCTTCCAAAAATCCTTCTCTCTTCAATTATACAGTCCCCTACTTCCATGCTATTATCCTTCCTTCTCCCTTCCTGCTGCACACATCACATATCCCCCTAATCACATCTCCCCATGCTCTTGGTGTTGCACTTATACATTATCTCCATTCATCTCCATCCTCCTCACCTATCAATCTATCATCCCATACCCATTTGCTGCATACCACTATATACCTATCTTCTAGTCCTCCCACACACTTATCCATACGATGATCCCTTTCTCAATATGTTCTTTGCTTCTCATCATCACTTCTCCCTACCAAATTTTGATACAAATTATTGTTCCCATCTCTCACTCATTGCAGCACTCATCCTAACTTTGCCCCATCGCTTCTCTCCTTTTGTGATCCTCGGTTTCTTCACCTACCCTCTATTTTCCACATATCTCCTCATAATTCCTTCTCTCCCTCATATACTCTTGGTTTTTTTCTTCTTTCACAAAACTATGTCCATCCTCTCCCACATGGTAATCCCACCCTCCTCGGTGTTGAACCCTTGTACCTCCTCTTGTTGCTCCCATGTGCCTCCAATCCTTCTCACACTCCCTCCTCATGCTCTACTCTCACCTCCCTCATTTTCACCTCAACTCTAGATCCTTCATGCCACACAATCACCTAGGGTTTAAAACCCTAATCTCATCAATTTCAAAATATTAATAATAATAATAAGTATTATTTTAATATTTAAATTCCATTAAAATTTATTATACCTATATACCAATCAAAATAGAATAATTATTATAATAATACTAATTACTAAATTATTATTATTATTATTTAATAGTTAATTATTCTTTAAATTTCATTCATCTTTGAAATTATTTATAGTTAAAATTAAAATGTGTTCAAACATTGATAAGTTTTTTGAAGGAATAGTAGAAATAAAAGGAATGTTAATTAAAACATGAAGAAAAAAGTATGCATCTCAATGCTAAGTTATTTCAAATGAATAAAAGAAATGATAAAAAACCATGAATACAAATTAAAATAAGAAGAATTTATCCATCTTGAACAAGACATTTTCAAATAAATTGACAAGAATGATGATAACCCAAACCACAAATGTATATACAACATACAATAAGTCAATAAAGAAGGTGAGAAAGAAAATGAAAAAAAAATACAAGCAATAAAATAGGAAAGAACCAAACTAGGAAGAAATGATTGATGAATATGAACTCAAGGAAGATGGTTAAGATATCATGGTAAAATTAAATGATCACATCAATAAAAATGAATACATCATAGAGCATTTTAACAAAAAGAGAGAATAGAAGGGAAATTTTGAGGATCAAACAATGGCTGGCCTTTTGAAGTTATAGGATGGAAGTGATCCAAGTATGGAGACAAAATCCATTTATCAAACAATGAATCGTCATTATGGGATACGCGGTTTCAAAATTTCTACTAGTACACCCAAGACAAAAGAAAGACAAAATTCATATCGATTGCCTCCGTATATTCCCCCTCAACAAAGGATCACATGATCAGATACAAAAAAGGGTAAGAGGTGATATTTCAAAATCAATGTTGCAAATTAGATGCCAAGTTAGAAATATGCATATGCACCAGCAATTACTGAATATTCTAGCACTCATGTGAACACGTCCATACAAAGAACATAAATGAGTTTCATAAATGGTCCAGGAAGATGATAGAGAAGAGAAGAAAATAAATATGTAGAGGATGAGAATGAAGTCCAAAGTGTGGAATATCAAGATGAATATAGATAAGATTTTGATTAGAATGACAATAATAAAAATGAAGATACAAATGCATTGCATATTGATGAATATGAAGATTTCAATGATAATTGTGTAGAAGAATATAATGATGAAAATAAAGGAAATGAAAATGATCCTAATCACGATGATGTAGAAGATGAAAATACAGAAGAATATAAAGGAAATGAATTTGATGATTATGGTTTTTATGAAAATTAAAAAATAGAGGAGAAGATTAAGAAGAAATAGAAATATCCCAAATGCAGGTGAAGAGTCATGCGAAATAGAAGACAGATGCAGTGACGGCAGTTTGACAAGAATCAGCACTTAGATCGAAGAGTCAAGGAGGCAAGGGCATGTAGTTCCCTCAATCGAGGCACATACTCTGTAGTCTCAGGATAAGATAGGTGAGATCAAGGGAGGTTCCTTGCTTGGAAAGAGGGTATGCTTTGTACACTCCCACAGTACTTACCAAGATAAATGAACAGGGCTATTTGCAAGGGTTTGCAGACCTCTACACATATGAAGGATTCTAAAATGACGAGAAAACCCAATGGAAAGATTATAGGGCCAATCTCTCTTACCTGGGTCTGCATAGCCAAGCGTTCTTGTTGGGTACGATCGCACTATTAAAAAAGGGCACAGAGGGACTTAATCAGCACAGATATTATGGATAAGGTTTGGGTCAAGCACTCAGCGAGAGGAAAGCATTTGGAGAAACACTCACACCCCCACAGACTGAGCAAAAGAAGAAGGAAGCGAAAGATTCCTCCCAGCAAGGCAATGGCAGACTCGACATTGGCGGATGAAGAAGAGTGGGAGCATTTATTGATCAAGGAGACGCCTGCCCACATCCACCAGTACATTGCGGTTATGGAGGAAGAAACTTATGGTGAATTCAAAATTTGGCTGGGTGAGGGTGTTGTTATGTCTCATTACTGACACCTCAAGTTCATCCTGTCCCACTCCATGGATGAGTGGGAGAGCTATGTGGAGCTCATCCGTATCACTATGGGAAAATTCAAGGATGAAGCTAAGAGTGACCTAGATCACATGCATAGTCTGCTGCATCTCTTTAGACCTCCTTTTCAATGCATTCCAAAAAGTGAGGATGTGGCCATGGCAGATTCCAACCAAGTGGGTGAAGGAAAAGGGCAGGCTCCAAACGCCACCGATGTGCAGGAAGAGGCAGAATATTCTATGAGGGGCTAGGATAATTTGTGCCTCTAATATCTTTTGGCTCATTTTGTTGTGATCTTTGTCTCTATGATGGAGTGCCCTTGCCATACAGGGGGGCGACTCTCACACTTTCCAGTATTTTTGTTTCTGTTATTCCACCTACTTATGTTTGCGGTCCTCGGTATTTTTGTCTTTGTTTCTCTACCTACTTCAGTTTGGAGTTGGGTAGAAGACATCGATCTGTCTCCATATCCTCAGGAGCAGCGCCTGTAAATATTTTCAGTTTTTATATAGTAATAGAATAGATACTTCTTACTTTAAAAAAATGAAGAAATAGAAATACATTTTGCATCCTAAAATTTTGGTTCCTCAAGCAATGCCAAATTATCCTCCTTACCTTTTTCCGATAACCAATATGCTTCCCAAATTTGGTCATCAGTACACAACCGATTTCTGCAAGATATGTCCTCCTTGAAAGCATCCTTGTGAGAATCATTTGTTGCATAATCATTGCATTCCTATCGATGGAGTCTTAGGCACACCATGCATGGAGAAATGTGAATGGAAATGCTAATGTTCTTTTTCAAGAATTATTGAATCATAGTAGCATTACTCAAGGAAGGAATTTATTTTTAGCATTAGTCACACCTGTAAGAGATAATGATTGTGCTTATAAAATTTATGTTGACTACCAAGCATTAAACCAAGTTGCAATAAAAAATAAGTTTTCTATTCCAATTATGAAGGAATTATTGAACAATAATTGTTTATTGAATAATATCTCCTCAAGTATAGTAACGTTCCTGAAGCTGCAATGAATTAAACAAATATAGAGTTTAATTCAAGCACTCTTGTTGCAATTAAACATAAGTTTTATATTCCAATTATGAAGGAATTATTGAACAATAATTGTTTATTGAAGAATATCTCCTCAAGTATAGTAACCATCCTGAAGCTGCAATGAATTAGACAAATATAGAGTTTAATTCAAGCACTCTTCTCTTACACAAACTTCGAGGACAAAGATTTTAAGAAAGACATGATTCGTAATGATTCTAAATTAGATATGCAATATTTATTTTTTCTAACATAGGTGTTAAGGTATGCAATATTTATTTGTTTCAAATTATAATTGCTTATGCTTTATTTCTGACTTTTGTGTATATTCCTTTAATTTTGATTTTCCAATATATTAATTTCATTTTTCTTGTTGATTGTTAGGTTATGTTCTTATAATGTTGGACTTTGTTGTTATCAATGATGTCAAACAAAAAACAAGCATGATTTCAAACACACGAAGATGGAAGTTAATGTCAAACAAGAAACAAACATGATTTTAAATGTCAAACACTAAACAAGTCTCTATACATGCAAATCCATTTTGAAGAAGTCTATGGAGAAGAGGTGTGGAAGTTCAAAAAGTACAAAAGTCCCTCCCATACATGGGACTCAGTGCGCTTATACCACCATGTCATTGTACTCTAGTGCACAAAAATCTACAAGGATGAATTATCAAATGATGCACACTGATGGAAGCCTGGATGAGGTGGTTTTCTTGACCAAGAAGTAAGAAATTTGGGGTGCCATCGAGTGAAAGGAACCCCAAATTGTGGACACATCTCTTGAGCAATAAGAGTATAAATAACCAAGAAATGGAATTATTGAAGGAAAGTTGAAGATGATAAAGATGTTTTTGATTTTGCAAGCTTCTAATTTGAGGGTATCAATGGATTGTTGATGTTGAAGAAGTTTACAAAATGGAGAGGTGTAATACCCCAGTTGTTAAGCCACAGACTTTGATGCTTCATGTGACTTATGTTATTTTGCATTATGGACTTATGATATTTTATATGATTGTGGAATTATGCTCCTTTTCATGATTAATGTGATTAAGGACTTATGATTAATTTTTGATAACTTGACTTTGGTTTTGGGAACTATTAATAATGCTAATGATATTACTAACATCGTTTCTATCCTTGAACGTTGTTACTATTGATTAAATAAACAACTAGATCAACAAAGGAAACTAAAAGAGTATGGGGGACCATGGATTCCATAAATTGAGTAGGAGTGGGGAAATCCATAACACCTTATAACTTGTTGTTGACTTAAGTTTTTCCATCCCAATTCATATTTACACCTTGGTGACATTAATAATGTTGGTCATCTAGACCTTGTACAACATACCATATTCTCAATATTTGTAGACTATGGAGTTAATATTGATAATTTTGCACACCTATGTGGACCCCTCTTTCCTAGGGAACACTACTTGGGAATATATTCCCTCACATTTATGTGTTTTTGGTCATTTATGAGCCCCTTTTCAAGTTTTTATGGGTTATAAGCTATTTTCTAGCTTCCACTCTTACACTATGCCTTGATGATCCTATTTTTGTGCTTCCATAATATTTATGACCCTATTTTATTCCTTCTCTCACCTATTTATCCCTCCTTTATGTTTTGTAACACCCTTTATGCATTAGTGTGCCCCCATGTGATCTTCATGGCTCTATTCCTTACTTTTTGGTAAATCCTCCTCATTGTGCTAATTCGGGAAAGAGAATATTTTCACTAAGCCACCACTCCACTAATTATAGTTAAGTATCCATGATGAAGCTTAAAACTTACCTCTCTCTAATTGCAGTTGATTCCTTTGGGTTAGAGTTGGCCTCATTGTGCTATAAATTCATATTCCTTCTCCTTGTTCAAGTTAATCTTGATCTTTAGAACATGTGACTTGTGATATATTTCTATGTTGGGAATGTTGGTAGTATTGGGAGTGTATTGAGACTTAGAGTTAGTCTATTTTTTTCTCCTTTTCTTCCATTCTATAACTCTACTAGTCAAATTTCTCACATCGGATGCTAGGAAGTGGGAATGGTGAGGCAGGTCATATCCCATAGACAGTGGAGACAGACATTAAAGTAGTAGTGGGAATCATTGTGGTTCTCAGAAGAGGTAGTTATGAGATTTTATAGACTAAGTGTTCATCTACCTGTGGCTCCATGGAATCATCTCAGGGGTGACCTGTTCAAGGAAGGAAGGATTGATGATGTCTATGGTTGGGAGGAAAGTCGTCCTATTGTAGCCAGTTTCCCATATCTTGAGAGAAATATTTCTCATATGATTTTATTTATGTTTTAACATATTATTATGATGATTATGCTGAAAGGTGGTTGAATTAAATGATCTATATGATTTCTTATTGTATGTCATAATCTGGTTATAGGAAGAATGGACTTCGTAGGATTTGAATTTGAGATGATATTCATTCTGATCTTCTTTCTCTTCTTCAAAAAATGTAACTATGACTCTATGGTACTGGTAGGGATGCAACCAAATGTTATGTTTCCCCATTATATGTTAATTTTTGTTCTTTGGGACCAATTCCATTATTTCTGGAATAGTGTTTCCAGTAAGGATCACTTTTCATTTTGTTGAAAAAGCTTTCAAGATGAACAATATATGTCTATTTTGGTGCAATAGTTTTCCTTGTGCTAGGTTGAGTGCACCAATTGTTAGATTGGAAATTTTATATGCATGGATATACTCCTATTTGCAGATATTAGTTTTGATAATGTAATATGAATGGATTATTTATTGATGGCTCGATCTAGGAAACCATGCAATCTAAAATATATTAGTGAAAAATGGTTGTAGACTGGGAAAACCATTGGCTGGTGATTTTGCCGGTTGTGATTGCAGTGAGTGACTTTTTTTTCTTTGGTTGTGGTGTGGTTGTAGTTTAAATAATACATATGTTTCTTGAATTTTTTTTTTATTAGTTTTTATCTTCACTGAAATCACACACTGAACAACACCACAAACTAATTAAATCTCCAAACAAATAACGACATAATACTTGGAAATTATAAACTATGTTTTTTAATAATCTTTATGAAGTATAAGAATTTAATTTATGAACTTAATCACACTATCATAATAGATTCATTATTCATGCACAAAATTTGATTGTGAAGTTAATTTAATGTTGATAAAATTTATTAAGTGTTGAGATTGTTTAAATAAGGGCAACAATCTATTTAATTAAGTAATTTAATGCAACCTTAGTAATGTTGCTTAAAGTTAGAACTTTAATTAATCATTTAGTGGTTAGTTTTCCTAACCTTATTATATTGTGCTTAAATATAAATTTGGAACCTTTTTCCTTGTCACAAGGGTCAAGTACATTACAAGAGATGAATGTGCTGAAATAATATAGAATAATAGTAGATAGGGTACAAATCAGGAGGATAACTAATAATGAGTTGTGTGAAGAAGGTTTACAATAGAAATCACAAATCAGAGAATTGTTGAAAGATAAAAGAGTTGATATTGGAGGTTTTAGGAAATGCAAATCATAGATTAACAAAAAGTTCAAGAATTGCAGGAGAGACTGTCAAAGACAAAATATAATTGAGATGAAAATTTCAAAAAAAGACATAAATCATAGATAAGAGAGAGGAAAGTCATAGTTCAATTTATATAATCAATATTTTCAAGGAGAAAAGAAGGGGAGTCGGTGCTTCCTTCCACTCGATGTAGGAAAACATAGACGATATTTGGTGCTTACATCCAATTGGCATTGGAGAATAAAAAAGGGATTTGGTGCTTCCATTCAGTCAGTGTTAAAAAANAGAGAGAGAGAGAGAGAGAGAGAGAGAGAGAGAGAGAGAGAGAGAGATCTTTACTATAGAAATGATTTTTGCATTGTTGTCTCTTATTGTGTTAACTAAAATAGAAATTGGTACATATTGGTTTGAAATAAAAATTGTATAAATTGTGCTTTATACTGACTCATCCCACTCTTTATATAAATAAGATTTCAATAATTGGTATTAGAGAGGGTGTCTTTAGTAATAATTTAAAAACTAGGAGATAGATCTTTGCACAGATATTGATATATAGGAATGTATTTCCACCAACAAAACACTAATATTTGATGGATCAAACTACACCTTCTATAAAATAAGTATGGAAGTGTATCTACAATCACTTGGAGTGGATGTTTGGAAGTCAGTAGAGAATGGTTATGAAGTGTCCAAAATCGCACAAATAGGTCCAAGTGACAAAAGATTATATAAAATTAATGCAAGGGCCCCGAATGTAATATTATGTGTCCTAATAGATTTTGACTTCACCAAGGTGATGGAGTATACACCAACCACATACATGTGGGATAAAATCAAGAATATATATGAAGGTGATAGTAAAGTGAATAAGGAGAAATTTCAAACCTTTTCATGGTAGTTTGACTCTATGAATATGAAAGAATAAGAAAACATAGTATCTTAGATTATTGAAATAGAAAAAATTGCCAATGCCATCATAGGACTTGAAGTGGTGGTTGTTGAAGAATCTATAATACAAAAAATATTAAGAACCTCTCCATATATATTTGAATCCAAAGCATTACTATTAGAAAACATAAGTAATCTAAACGAGTTAACAAGAGATGAAGTGCATGAGATTCTTACAGCATATGAAATGAGGATTGAATAAGAGAATCCTCCTAAGAAAGAAGCAAGATTCAGAGATACCAAGATTCCTAAATACAATGCACACCAACAAAAAATAATGCGTCTGATAGATTAGATGAAGAAGAAGTCAACTTTGTCAAAAAGTTAAAAAGGGGACGTGGAAAATACAAAGGTAAGTTTTCTTTCAAATTTTTTCCATGTGGTGGAGTAGGTCATTTTACCTCACAACGTCCTTACAAATAACGTGAATAAAGTGACAGTGACAATGATGTTGATTATAGAGAATGAATAATGACACATCAAAAGAAAAGATCTAAAAATAAGGGGAAATTTCCTAAGCAAAGGAAAATACTATACTCTAAGGAAGACTACAAGTCATCAAAGGAATATAGTAGTAACGAAAATTCAAGGGAATTTATTTTCATGGAATTTGTAGAGGACGAAGGTTCAGAAAAAAAATGATATGTTTGATTCCATCAAAAAGTACAATCATAAACATCAAGTAAGTATTTTTCCAATGGGGTCTATACTTCACCTTCAAAATCTGATACATGAAGTGATTCAAGAAAGAGTAACCATGAAGAAGAAACTGTATAAGTTGACCTATAAGGGGGACTTATTAGTTCTTTGGAAGAGATAAACAATTCAATAAAGAAGAACAAATCATTAAAGGAACAATTGTCAAATACTGGAGAACATATTATTGAGGAAAAGGCTCTTCAAGAAACATTAGCAAAAGGCTCATTTCTCATGATTTCACCTAAATACTGAGCTAAATTCAGTTAAATCGAGTATTAAAAGAGCCCTCACCCAATTTTGGTGACTGAGTTCAATTTATCGGATCCCACTGAACTCAGATATGCTCCTTCACCTACTTATTGGCATGCATTTGATTTCTATATAGCTAGACTTAGTATCAACTTCCTCTGAGTCCATTACATTCAATTATGTTGGAGTTAAGTGGTTAACTAATGTTCTGAGTGGTGTTAACTGATAAGTAAGCTGCTCTCATGCACTTAATTTGAATGACATCTCTTAGATTCCAACTGCTTGGCTATTCATTCCATTGTATTGCATTTTAATTTATCTCATATGATTTTAATGATTAAGATATACATAGTTGCAAGCCTTTTGCATTGTTTCTTGCATTCATTGACTGAATTGACCTGTATCAATATGTATTAACTTTTTTCTTGATTTTAAGATTGGCGTGCCTCAATTTTAAATTGTAACCAAATAACATATGAGGTTTGTTGTATAAAGTCGCACCGATGTAAAGTTGCAAAGGAATTGTGCATATATTTGTAAAGAAAATTAACAATACTGCCATAGTAAATTATTTGTGAGAATGTGTTGAAATACAATTTTCGTTCAAAGGAATCATACATGTGATTGTTCAAGGAAGCGTATAGACAAGTATTACCGATGAAAAACAAAGATTCCATGTATATAAAACATTCTTACATATCCAAAGTCTGTATTATATTCAGAGGTTGTCATAATAGGAACTAAAAAAATTACATCAGATCTATGTTGCAAAAATCAAACTCAAAGTATTAAGAAGCATGATAACTTCTAACAATGTCTGAAGTACATTACATTGAGGGGAGTTGTGTTGAACAAAATTGACTTAGAGCCAAATCTTGAGGTTCAACTCTATGATGTGATGTGTTGGTTGCTGATACAATCAAAGTTCAATATCCAATGCGGTTTTCTCAATGAATTCAGAAGCTTGGAGATATGGACAAAGTTGTATAGTTGGAGAAGATGTGTTTTTACTACACTACCCCATTCCAATCAAAGTTTACAAGTCAATAGTATGTTTTTGTTGGTTCTTCAGGAATTTGGTTATCCTCTTTATACTTAACAATTCATCTACATTGTTCTGGTTAAATTCATATTGCAAGTACTAGTGTATGAATTCATATTCCTTGTTGGATTCCCATTTCTACTTTCATGCTTGCAAAATCATCTTGCTATGACTAAAGTAGTGAAAAAAGATTGTCGAATGATTTGTTATGTCTTCGAATGTGAGAAGGCATGGTCGATGAAGCCTTCAAACAATCAAAATTTGTAGTTCACTTAGAGAAATATTGGAAAGGAATCTACTAGGATGAAGAACAAGGACATACACAACTCATATATAGTTTTGGAAGGTGTTTCCTATCTCGAGCAAAAATAAATTGAAGATACGTTGAGGTTGATTACATTCATGACCATGCAATTCAAATTTGAATAGGGAGACATGGAATTTTTTCGCATCAATTACTAAGATCATGAAAGAGTAGAAAGAGAGGAAATCCAATTCATTATTCCACATGATCAAAATAATTTTGTCTAAACGCTCGAGTACAACAATAACATGCCAAATTTTCACACGATTTATCAGTCACATTGACTTGTTACCAAGCTGGTTGATGGAAGAAAACATTTGCGATACTAAAAAATATATTTTGTTGGGTGTCATGGAAAGATGTGTGAATTCAAGAAAAATAGGTATGCCACTAATATTAACATTAATAATTTGTGATGAAGTATTTTTACAAAAGGAAAAATTAAATGTAGCAAGAATTCGACATGAACGATAATACATTGGAAGCACAAGGAACTTTCAATTGCAAAAGTAGAACAATTTTTTGCGACTGAAAGATCACTAATGAAAGAAGAAATATTTTTATTTGACAAAAGAACAATATCAAGATAATAAGAAATTGGAAATTGTGTAGGGGTAGCATATTCGAGACAAATATAGAGATAGTGTTAAAGGTACTCATTGTAGGAAAACTTGGCGTTGCACAACAACTCCAACAAAATAAATTAAGGAGAATGAAGTTAGGAGGAGTCAAATATGCAAAAGGAGAATCCCATTTCCATTGATGTCAGATGAAGAGAAATGCTAGAAGAAATCTATTCCAAAAGGGAGAAATGGTTAGAAGGAAATGATTCTCATAAAATAAAGCTTTGTGCAAAATGAGCAGAACATATATTCAGAAGGCATGAACACAGGGGGGTTATTTTGCACATAGAAGAAGAGATCACATTTAGAGGGATCTTGGTTTCAGTCATTGTTGACATCAATCCCAAACGAGGTTATTGTTGGACTTTTTTTTTATCATTGATGTTAGATAAGAAACAATCATGTTTTCAAACACGCAAGAAATATCAAGAATGATATCAAACACACAAGATGAATGTTGATGTCAAACAAGAAACAAGTCTCTATATATGCAAATCCAATTTGAAGAAGTATATAGAGAAGACGTGTGGAATTTTAGAAATGCGCAAATCCCACAAACACATGGGACTCATGTTTGCATATACCACCAAGTCATTGGAATCGAGTGAACAAAACCCTATAAGGTTGGATTAATAAATGATGCATGTAAAAGAATGAATGAATGAGGTATTATTCTTGAAAAATAAGTAAGAGATATTGGGTGTCATTGAGTGAAAGGAATCCCAATTGGTGGAGACATATATTGAGAAATAAGTGTATAAATAAGAAAGAGATGGAAGTATTGAAGGGAGATTGAAGATCAGAAATATGCAATATTTTGATTTGGAAAGCTTCTAATTCTAGGGTATCAATGGCTCATTGATATTAAAGGAGTTTATCGAATGGAAAGATGATTGTGTTGAATTAATATAGAAGAACAACAAATTGTGTGTAAATAAGGAGGATAACTGGTATTCAGTTGTGAAAACAAGGTTCACAGTAGAAAAAACAGATCACAGAATCGTTGAATGACCAGAGTGTTTATATTAGACTCTTGCAGGAAACACATATCACATATTTACATAAATTTTAAGAATTGCAAGAGATGGTATCAAAGATCCTAGATAGTTGAGATGTAATTTATAACAGAAGATGTAGATAAAAGATAAGAGAGACAAAAATCACAGTTCTATTGTAATCTATGTTTTCAGGGTGGATGGAAGGCCATGGAAAGGGATTTGATGCTTCCTTTCAGTTGGCATCAAAAAATAAAGACCAGAGTTGTTGCTTCCATCTATTTAGTGTCAGATAATACAAAAGGGAGTTGGTGCCTCCATTTAGTTAATGATAAAAAACAAAAGGGATATTACAGTTTTCAATTAGGTTGGTTCCTAATTATAGCAACTTGGAGCTTGCGAAAAGATGACTAATATCCACTCATGTTGGTACTTTGAATCAACAAGTTTGTGCTTGTGTTGTAGATAGGATTCCTTATAGGTTTGTGCCTATAATTGGTAATTGGATGCTTGATATCGGGTTGGTACTTCAGTGAGTTGGTTCCCACATTGTAAACATAAATTTTACATATAGTTATAAGTTTACTATACAAATTATTTGTGCATTGGTGTCTCTTATTGTGTTAAATGAAGTAGAAATTGGTGCATATTTGTTTGAAGTAAAAATAAAATTCAACCACCCTCTTATAGTAAATAAGAATTCAACATATACCACCATCAAATACTTCACATTGCACACACAGAAAAATGTGTGTCACTCTGAAAGATATATGAATGGAGTATAAAAAAATTGATGCATGCGCTAATTAGAATATTATATATTATATACAACATGCATCAAAAAAAAAATTCCATAAATGTACAATTAGTATATATTATGTTCATTTGTTAACAAAAATTTTTCCTCGAAGTTATTCATCATGTTTTGACATTTCGATGTTTCTAATGGTTGTTCAAGTACATAAAGTTATCACACTTTATCAATTATCATGCACGGTACATAAGTGAACCTAGTTTCATGAAAATTCCTATATGTAGTTAATGTAGATACATTGAGATCTATCGCTCATTTTAAAAGAACAACCTCTTAAAGTTTGAATTTCAATGGAAACTGATGGTGTTAATCCATTTGGGATGCTTATAAACAAATACTCTATTAGGCCAATTTTTATTATAAAAAGTAATATTCTTCCTTGGATGATAATAAAAATGGATAATGTGATGTTGGAATTAATTGTTCCACATCCTTATTTTAAAATTGTTCATAACATATAATAAATGCATTTTTTTTACATTTTTTCATTTCCAAGAACTTATTAATGTATGCTACTTTTTTGTATAGCTAGGTAAGAACCAAGTTCAAGGTATGGATGTATATATTTTGAGCCTCTTATAAATCAAAATTTGAAATTATTAGTCAGCATCAATATGTATGACATCTCTAAACCTATGAGACATTTTTTTTAAAAATTCGATGGATTACTTAGATGGAGAATTCATGATATGTCAAGGATTACACATTTTTGTGATATGTAAATTTGTAATGTAACTCTGTGTATCATTTATTATTAAATATTTTTAAATATTTTTGGAATTATTTTAACATTATTCTATAACTTGTAGGAATTCAAACAAAATTAAAATATGCATGTATAATATGTGGGCCAAGAAAAATATCTAGACATGTAAGAAGTTTAGGAAAGGAGGTGCATAATGAAGTTGAGGATCTCCTCCCTAAGTACCATATGTATCAAGTTACAAAAAAAAATCACTTTGGTGAAAGGAAGAGAGTGGAAAAAAACAAAGAAGAATGATGCCTCAACTATGGAAAAAGGGATATGAAATGATTCATGGTAAGCAATTGGTTTAAATAGCTATTTTCAAATTGGTCACTCGTATTATTTTGGTTTTATTTATGTTCAAAACAATATTTATTTTGGTAAAAGTAAATTGAAACAAGTTTCTCCCACACAGAGAAAAATTCATCTATGTTGAAATACCAGAAGGAAAATTGAAGGAGAAAATACTAAAACTCTTTGATATTGGGGATGTGGATAAGAAATTGCCAAGATGGAAAATTTTCAAAAACATTATGCTCATATTCAAGCTATTAACTGGTTAGTAAAATGCATTCCATAGTATATATAATAGTCAATAATTGAAATTAAAACCACATGTCTCAAACCAAAGGCACTTTTCACCAAAAAACTCTTTCGGATTCCTAGAATGATCGGTCATTTTCTTGCAATGGATATTCCAAGATGAGATTTTTTCAAACAACTTATGCTCATAGATAATCTATGAACTGCTTAGTAAAATGCATGCCACAATTTGTACATTGATCAATAATTGAATTTAAAACCTCAGATACTACCTTAACATCACCTATAAACTTAAAAACCTAATCTAGCCCTAGAAACCCTATAAATCTAATATAGTCCTAGAAACCCTAGAAACCTAAGATATCCCTATAAACAATAATCTAACCCTACAAACCTAATCTAGAAACCTATAAATCTAATCTACAAATGTAGTATTTTGTAAATATAATCTATCCCTAGAAACCCTAGAAACCTTAGAAACCTGATATATCCCTATAAACCTAATCTATTCCTAGAAACCCTCTATGTATTCCTCATTTCCTAATTGTTGATGGGTTAGTATATGTCTTATTTATTATGGGTTCACAAATTGGAATTCCATAACGCTCTTGGGTTAACATGTGAGATAAAGGGTGATTCGATGAAATGATGAAATCACATGTTCAATGCGTGAAAGGTTAGAGAGAGTGTGTGTGGATATTATGTGTGTTTGAATGTTATATAATTTGGTGTGCAATTTTCACCAAATATTGAAGTATTGATGCTTAACTTCTTGAACCTACCCATCAGCATTGAAATTATGACACCATGGGAATTGTTTCTCATTAGGTTGTAATTTGGTTGCTGCACCAACACAAATAGGCGGTTATAAATCATTGTCATCCTCATTGTTATTGGTAGTGGAATCATAATCCTCAGTGTTACCATTTTAATTATCATTTCCCTCATCATTTGAGAATTTTGTCTCGGGCACGAAATACAAAGTAGGAAGAATATATGGGTTTCGTAAGATCCCACATATGTGTTTGGAAATTTTTTATGTTGTCATGCTACCCACAGTTTCTTGAGATATGTTTATTTAGAATTGATCTCCTTGTACAAAATCAATGTTGGCCCTTACTAAGAAAAATACTTGCTTTAGAGATGATATAATACGACTTGTTTCCATGAAAATGAATCACACTGGAGGAGTTAACCTCACTACAAATATCATATTTAAATGATTGAATTTGATAGTTCATTATTTGAGTTATGGTTTTTATTCTATGTTCAGTTGCAAATCGCCCCTTGGGGACATTTAGAGACAGTTTCTGAATTTTGTCTTATGGAACAAAATCTAAATCAGGTAGCATAATTGGGTCTTGTCAAATCCCATAGATTTATTTGAACAGTTCATACATGGAAATAACACCCACATTAGCACAATAAATGTTTATTCAGAATTGATCACCCTGTGCAAAATTAGTGGTTCCCTTTAGCGGTGACCCTTACTTACCAAAATACTAGTTCTATAGATTGTATAATATCACCATTTCCTCATGAAATTAGAGGAAATTTCAACTCAAAATGGGCCCCCTAAAATGAACTAATAAAATAATAGTTAAAACAATAAAATAATATTTATTAATTTTGGAGGAAGAAAAGAAAAAAACTACTTTTTTGTTTGTATGTTTGACATATCTCCTCGTGTTTTTACTCAAATTTCAATCGGGAGAGCTCGTTGGATGCATAATTAAATTCCGCATCCAACGAGTACCCACTCGGCATACTTTTGATGGACCCCGCTACCCCAAAAACAAGAAATACCTGAAAAAATGGAATGATGACATCATCATTCCATTTTTTCAGGTATTCCATCAAAAGTATGCCGAGTGAGTACTCGTTGGATGCGGAATTTAATTCTGCATCCAACGAGCTCTTCTGATCGAAATTTGAGTAAAAACACAGGGAGATATGTCAAAAATACAAACAAAAAAAGTAGTTTTTTTTATGATACCTATCCCCAAATTTATATTAAAAAAGTGTTTAAGACCTATACGGTATTTCAAATTTAAAGCAATTTCATTGGCTAACACATGATGACATGGAATTTGAATAAAAGTTAAAAGGCCCATTTTGAGTTGAAATTTCCTCTAATGTTTAATTGTAGTGGAGGGGATCCCCTAGCAGAAAACATGACAAACTAAAGTCATTGAAATTGATGGTTTCACGATTTGAATTATGGTTTTTATTATATGTACAGTTACAACTCACACCCTTAAGCCATTAAGGGACAATTTTTCAATTTTCTCTGGGGGCACAAAATACAAACATAGCAATATAATTACATTACATCAGTTTCTATCGATTTTCTTGGCCATTCTAGATGTGGTCACATTTCCCACACTCACTTTATATATTTATATTCAAAATTGTTCCCCTTTGTGTAAAATTTGCATGGGCCAATAACAAAAGGATGACATACATTTTCTCACCATGCTATTATCCTTTATATCCATGTTTAGTGTGTTTGTAGATGGAATGCATGGTATACTTGCACATTTTAACCAAATCCAGTGAATATTTATGCATCAGTTGGTTCTATAGTTCCCCTTATGCTTTTGCAATGTCTTTCTTGTATTAGTAAGAGGATATTTTATCAAGTTGTGGAATGTATTTCTAGATAGGTTCCCATGGCATATTGTAGTTAGTGTGATTGTCTAATTTTGTGAAATAAGAATTCAATTATGTATTGTAATGAGTAATTTATGGGTTGGGTTTCATTTCCAAAATAATCCCCAAGAAACTTGTAATTACTAAAAATATTGATAAATGACTGTTGTAAATTAAAAATCGAAAATGAAAATGAATGCACAAGATCATATGTTAGTTCATGACATGCAAAAATATTAGATCCATGTATCTATGAACCTGTACAAATAATGCAAGAAACAAAAAAAATTAGTGCTATAAGTATTAAACTAAGATCATTCACATAACCCTTGGACTTCCGCATATGATACGTAAACTCAATTTGGTTTTCCTAGGGTTATATTTAGATTTGTTGTTTTATTGTTTTTAAAGATTAACCCAAGAGAAGAGGGATTTAAAATATATCCCTCTTACCTCAACTCATCTCTTTTCTTAATATATGTGTACTATGTTCATTGTTTGTTTGGATTCTTTCACTATGTGTGACAATTTATATTATTTGTTGTGCATTGTGAAATTATTTAGAAAGTATGACATGGTGAGGGAACCCCTTGATGCATTTTAAAATTTTGGAAGGTTGGATCAAGCTCTAATTTATTGGTTTTACATTTCATAAGTAAGATTTATTAATCCATTTGAGATTCCAGGAAGATTATTGGGTTACCTCCATGCACGTGGATCATAGTATTATTATGCAGTTTTGATTGTTTGTGATGCATTTTTGTGCCTCAAGTTCCCATTTACAAAAGAGTTATGATTTCTAGTATTTTTTTCCAAAGCAACTTGGCAATGAATCCTAGATTTTTTTCTTGGAAATTTTTTATTAATCGAATCTACTAAGAATGCATTGTTCATGGTTATAGAATATTCTGGATATTCTACAATTAACAATGGATCAATGTCAACATTTTGATCCAATCCTTTGGCTCATCATCAAGACACTAGCGATGCTGTGAAGATAAATCCTTCTTTTTTATTTCAATACATATAGAAAAATCATATTCTTATGAGTGTGGATGGTTTATGGGGATGAAAAAATGCTAAATAAGTTATTTTTCCAGAATAATTGGAAACCACATTTTACTAATGATTAAACCATCATCTGGATTCAAGTAGTTAGGGTTCTTCACTATTTCAATTGCCTCTTGGATTCTCCTTCTGGAGATATTTTAAACCTTTACTAATATTTACATTTCTTCCACTTTTATTGGATTCTTAGTTTTATGCTAGTTCTCAACCAAAGCAAGCTTATGAATTCTATCTATATGAATGCATGCACTATGCTCTTTAATCCTAGTTATAATAGATCTTCCGGTATCACCAACATAGGAATTTCCACACTCACAAAGAATGATATATACTCCTTTTTGTAATCTCAGATGTACGAGGTATTTCACTGATCTCAAATTTTTCAGATGTTGTTGTTCAGAGGGATGAAGATTGAATCAATGTTTTTGATATTTAGGTTTTTATCTATTATATATGTGACTTTGTATATGTATGGAGAAAATGAATTATGATCTCCAACCTTTCTTTCTCTAGAAGAGTCTTGAGCCATCTTTTGTTGTGTCTCTATTTTACTGAAGGGTTTTTTTCTTTGAGCAGAGGTGTATCGACTACTAAGGAAAAAATTACACAAATGTTCCTTTTTCTAACTCTATGTGGTGTTTATATGAAATCCTTGAGGCTCTAGTAATTAATGTGTTTAGAATACCCATTTTTTGGCATGGGTGGTGGCAAGATAGAACATGAAGTTATTGTTCAGTATGGGTTCTCTTCCTATAGACCTTATGGGAAATACCTCCATCTTGTTTTCTAATAAGTAAAGCAATAATAAATGGACGAGATTGATTTTATTTAAGCTCTGTCATGGATTTAATGGATTTGCATTGATTTTTAAGATGTTCAACAAATTTATCCATTGTTTCTTTCCCATTTGCCCAAATCACAAACTATCATCTAAAAATATAGACCACCATTATAGTCTTGGAGGAGCCGAGTCTAATGAAATATCAAATCCAATATGTATATCGTTAATTTTTTGAAATGAAGAATGTAAAATCATTAATGAAGGAATTTGTATTCCACACCAACGAATTTAATTTGTTTGCCAGAAATTTAGAAATCCTATAAGTAGGGGAACTTATGGTATCAATCATGGGTCACAAAGGAATATAATATTTCTAAATATTAGGAAGACCACATATCCTAGGAATCAATTGTTCATATATTTCAAGTTTCTTTTTGGTTTACTCATCTATGTACGTTATTTTAATTTCTTTGGAAACTTCTTTAATGATACGATTGAGAGGATTTCTCCTCAGATTTATGTAACATCCAATTAGATTCATATGATCTATCATATTCTCCACAGAATCCTTTTTGTTATGAATGATTGTATATCTTCCTTTGACTTCTCTTAGAATGACAATCTCATTCATCTTATTGAGTTCTTTGAGGGATTTTCCTTTCTCCTTGGTAATGTTTGGATACAAGACTTTTTATCTTCTTAGGGTTAGCACAAAATCTTAATTGCACTTCTTCCACCTCCTTTTGTGGTAAGTGTTTGATCTCATCCTCTATGCTGCAAATAATGTATTCAAGGAGAATCTTATTGGGTGTAACTGCAAAACTCACTCCTATTTTTGAGGATTTTTTTTGGTGGAAAAATCTAATTCAATGTTTGATTGGTTTACAACTAGTTGACTTGGCTATTATGCCATAGTTTCTGTAACAAACATAAAATAATAAGTAAATAATCAAACAGTTAATAGTTAAACATAATTAATTGTAAATAAGAATAAAAAGGAATGACCTTTCATACAAAATGCCCAAGCCATATTTAAGGTGGGTCATCATTGTAATCTATCATCATATATATTTTTATCAACTCATGGATTATTTGTATTTTCGAAAGTGGAAGTTCGAAAAGTTCCAGTAAATGGTTTTTTACCGTTACAATGGTATCAGAGACCCTTCTTGGGCATTTGACTAATACCAAATTTTAGCCAAATAATTAATTGGGGAATCTCTAAACTAGGTCTTTTGACCTTACTATAAAAAAAGTTTAAAAATAAATAAAAACGAAGTAAAAGAAAAACAAAAGGAAAAAAGGAAGGGGAAATGAAAACAAAAGAAAAAAAATGAAGGGAAAGGTAAAAACAATAGAAACCACACTTCAAAAAATCACATGGTTTCTTTTCCAACAACAATCAACACATACTTTAATAAATTCAATATTAGACATTAATATTCATATTATTAATATTAAAATTTTAAATTTCGTTTTTCTAAACTTCGTATATATATTAATTTATAATAATAACATTTATTATTATAAATTACTCAATCCCAAATATTTAAAATATTGTTATTAAATGTAATAAAATCTTATTATTATTATTATTATTATTATTATAGGTATAGTTATTAATTTCAATAACTATTGGAAAAAAAGAAAAAAAAGAAAACAAAAGGGATTAATAAATATTATTTTGAAATAATAATTATTTTTGGAAAATGAAAGGGTTATTTAACCTAATCAGAAAAATACAAGAGGTTCTATTTAAAGGAATGCAAATTATTGCCGAAAAAAAATCAAAAGAAGACCAAATTATCATCAAAAGAAATCAAAAGACAAGGAATACCATGGAAACCAGTTTACAATTACAAGTAGAAAAATTATAAGGTATATTAAGGAATTATCAAGGAGACAATGATGAGTTGTGAGACATGAATAAAAATTTCAAAATAAATATAAAAATACATGAGATTCAAAAGGCATTCAAAGAACATCGGATTTTCGACCAAGAAGATGATATAGAAAAATTATCCGTACAAATTAAGGAATTAAAAGATGAAAATGATTTCAATCAAAGATTAAAAAATCACGATATAAGGAAAGAATTAAACAAGTATAAAGAAGAAATAATACGCTTGAACAAAATCAGTAATGACAAAGACGAGGAAATTGTGAAATTCCAGAAACAAATAGAAGATCAATACTGAGAGACATGTTAACTTCAACAAGATAGAAAAAATTTCCAATAGAATAATAATGACACAAAAAAGACGCACAAGTTGGAAATTATGAAATTTAAAAACACATTAACAAGAAATACTGAAGAAAAACATCGATTATTAAATCATAATAAAATATTAGCTGCAAAGACCAATAAGTTAAAAAGCACCAAGAAGGAAGACAAATCAAATTAAGACATGGAAGGAAAAGTCCTAGAAAAGCAAGAAGAAAATCAATGCCTTCTAAATATTAATAAAGAACTTAAGGAACAACTTAATAAACAAAAAGACAAATAAAAAATAGAAGAAGAAATTATTAAGAATATTCAAAGTGAAAATAAAAAATTAGAAAACAAGTTAGAAGCTATGCAGAAAAAAACATCAAATTCGTTAGAAATACAACATATGGAAAAAATCACACTTTTTGACCCAGTTCAAATTATCACTCTAGATGTTGCTATAGTAGAAGAGAATCCTATAGAAAGATTAATCTGAAGAGACACAAAAAACTTGATAAGAGAAAATGGCGTTGAAAAAATTCCCTATCAACATCCAAACCATAACAGTTGGTATCTTAAGAATCATAAACAATCTACATAAGTCACTAACCACATGCACTCAATTATCATGATGTCAGTTCACTTAGAAAGTGTGGAGTTCAACAAAGAATCAATTTGGGGTGGGTTGACCTGTCCACATATCAAAATTTATGCTCTACACTAAGGAGTTCATATCCACTTGTGTTGTTAGCCACAACATTTCACAAAACGATGTGACCATATCATAAGGCTTTGAGGACAAAGCCTTTCGAAGAGAGTGGAAATGTAACAAACATAAAATAATAAGTAAATAATCGAATAGTTAAATTTAAACATAATTAATTATAAATAAGAATCAAAAGGAATGACCTTTCATACACAATTCCCTAGCCATATTTAAGGCTGGCCATCATTGCAATCTATCATCATATCTATTTTATCAACTCATGGATTATTTATAGTTTTGAAAGTGTATGTTTGAAATGTTCTAGTAAACACATTGATTCTTTGTTAAACGTCGCACCTTCTAAGTGAACTTACATCGTGATAATCAAGTGCACGAGTTTCAACAATTTTTGTAGATTGTTTATGATTCTTAAGATACCGACTACTATGGTTTGAATGTCGATAGGGAATTTTTTCTACACCATTTTCTCTAATCAAGTTTGTGGTGTATCTTTGGATTAATATTTGTGTAGGATTCTCTTCTACTCGAGCGACATCTAGAGTGATGATCTGAACTGGGTCAGTAAGTGTTATTTTTTCCATAAATTGTATTTCTAACGACTCTAGTGTTTTGTTTTGTGTAACTTTTAACTTGTTTTTTGAAAATCTATTTTCACTATGAATCTTATTAATAATTTATTCTTGTGTTTTTCTTTGTCTTTGTGTTTCTTAAGTTGTTCCTTAAGTTCTTTATTAAGATTTATAAGGCATTGATTTTCTTCTTTCTTTTCTAAGAACTTTCCTTTGATGTCTTCATTCGATTTGTTTTCCTTCTTGGTACTTTTTAACTTTTTGATATTTGTAACTAATATTTTATTATGATTTCTTAATCGATATATTTCTTCAGTGTTACTTGTTAATGTGTTGCTGACTTTCATAATTTCAAACTTGTGCGCCTTTTTTGTGTCATTATTATTATGTTGGAATTCTCTTATGTCTTGTTGAAGTCGACATATCTCCGAGTCTTGATCTTTTTTGTTTGTTTGTGGGATTTCACAATTTCCTCACCTTTGTCGTTAGCGACTTGTTCAAGCGTATTATTTCTGTTTTATACTCATTTAATTCTTTCTTTACATCCTGATTTTTTTAGTCTATCAATGAAATTATTTTCGTCTTTTAATTCCTGAATTTACGCAAATAATTTTTCTATATCATTTTTTTGTTGGAAATTCGTTGTTCTTTGAACTCCTTTTGAATCTCATGTAATTTAATCTTTATATCAATTTTGTTATTCATGTCCTGCAATTTATCATTGTCTCTTTGATAGTTCCTTAATATACCTTCTAATTTTTCTACTTGTAAATGTAAATTGGTTTCCATGGTATTCCTTGTCTTTTGATTTCTTTTGATGTTAGTTGGTATTCCTTTGATTTTTTTCGGAAATAATTTATTTTCCTTTGAATATAACCTCTTGTCTTCTTCTTATAAGGTTAAATAACACTTTCCTTTTCCAAAAATAATTATTATTTTAAAATAATAATAATAATAATATTTATTAATTTATTTTGTTTTCTTTTTTTCTTTTTTTCCAATAGTTATTAGAATTAATAATTATACCTATAATAATAATAATAATAATAATATATGTTATTAGAATTAATAACAATATTTTAAAGATTTGGGATTGAGTAATTTATAATAATAAATGTTATTATTATAAATTAATACATATACGAAGTTTAGAAAAACATGATTTTAAAAATTCAATATTAACAATATGAATATTATTGTGTAATATTGAATTTATTAAAGTATGTTTTGTTTGTTGTTGGAAAAGAAACCATGTGATGTTTTCAATTGTGGTTTTTATTGTTTTTACTTTTCCCTTCCTTTTTTTTTCTTTTTTTGTTCCTTTTTTTTGTTTACTTCTTTTTTTAACTTTTATTTTTATTTTTATAGTAAGGTCAAAAGACTCAGTTTGGATATTATCCAATTAATTATTTGTCTAAAATCCAGTATTAGCTAAATTACCAAGAAGGGGCTCTGTTACCACTGCGACAATAAAAATCTATTTACTAGAACTTCTCGAATTTCAACTTTCAAAATTACAAATAATACATGAGTTGATAAAATAGATATGATGATAGATTAAAATGATGGCCTACCTTAAATATGGCTTGGGAATTGTGTATGAAATGTCATTCCTTTTGATTCATGCCACGATCTGATACCACTGTAATGGTACAAATTCATTTACTGAAACTTTTAGAACTTCCACTTTTGAAAATACAAATAATGCATGAGTTGTTAAAATAGATATGATAATATATTACAATGATGGCCTGCCTTAAATATGGCTTGGGAATTATGTATGAAAGGTCATGCCTTTTGATTATTATTTATAATTAATTATTTTTAAGTATTAACTATTTGATTATTTAATTATTATTTTATGTTTGTTACAGTTTCACATCCTTTGATTCCTTCCTTGCATTTCTCTTGATATTTATGATCATGTAACGATATTTAAATATCGCATTATGTTTGAGCGATGTTTTCTTATGTAACCATTCTTCCTTTTTCATTGATCCCAATGATCCCATATATATATTTTCCACTATGTTGGTTAGAAGAAGATGAAGATTTAAAAGGTTATGATTCAACCTATCAAATGAGACGAATAGACATCTAAGTTGATCTCACACCAACATAAAACTCATTTTTATGAAAATACAATCATTTTGATTTTTTTTAAGTGCGTGGTTAACCTTAGAAAATACAGGGATAATATGATTGTTATTTTAAAGGAAGAAGAGGTGAGTGATGTTCTTGATTTTGGAGATTAAAATATTATTTGGGATACTTTGATGGTTATACAAGATCTTAAAACATTTAACATCATAACATCATAAACATATCGAAATGATGACTGATTGTTATGCAACAAAGTCCTAGATATAGCATAAAAAGAGAAAAAATAGACAATAAGAGAGTATTCCATGCCTAAAAAATGAATATCAGAGATAAATGCCAATCCTCTTCAAGGGAGGAACCTCCTTACACAATGTGGTGAGTACACCAAACAAGATAAGATACTATGATGACTAAAATGAGAATATATCCTTCCTATATATAGGAGATAAAGGTGTACAATAAAAACTAATAAATCCACTAATAGAACTAAGCCTACATAAATAATTTGTAATGCACCACAATATAGGGATTAATGTTCCAGACTATATGGTGTAATATGTCAACATTAAGGGCTTAACATGTCCCTCCCTTTCAAAAAGTTTTGTTCTCAACGCTGAAGTAGTTATGGATGTTGTTGTGTAAAGGACTCATATTCCCATATTGATTCTTCCACGGGTAAGTTCTTCCATTTAATGAGATACTCTAAAATTGATCAATTTCAAAGCTATCTAGTTCATATTTTAGTAATTTATTCAAGCTCCAAGATGTTTTTTCCTTCCTCATCAAGTTCAAGTAATAATGTTTGAACTGGTAGCTTGTCACTGATTAACTTCTTTAAATAAAAAACATGGAAAACTGAATGGACTTGTGAAGATGCAAGTAGTTCCAATTTGTAGGACATACTACCATCCTTTTGTAACACCTTATAGGGACCATAGTATTTAGGTGATAAGTTATTATCCTTCTTGGTTTTCTTCAAGGACATCTATTTGTATGGTTATAGTCTTAAAAACACCCAATCCCCAACATTAAAGCTTCGTTCACTACGATTTTGATATGCTTGTTATTTCATTCAATTGTGTGCTAGGTTCAGGTTGTCCTTTAAGAGTTGAAGAACTTGTTATTGATACTCCATGTGGTATTCCACTGCTTGAACCTTAGATTTTGTTAGTGAATATGTGATGGGTGGTGGATGGTAGCCATACAGTGCCATAAATGGGGTCATTTTTTTACGATGTATGGAAAGAATTATTATACCACCATTCTGCCAAGGGTAACCACTTGACCTATTTTATTTGTTTATCAGCTGCAAAACATCAAAGATACCCTTCCAAACATTTGTTTACTATATACATTTGTCCATCAGTTTGATGGTGATAAGATGAGGTATGATCCAGTTGAGTACCCAAACAAGAAAATAATTCGGTCCAAAAATTTCTAGTAAAAATGGGATCCTTGTCACTTGTTATAATATTTAGAGTAAGATGTAATACTTTTTGTATTGTTTCCATAAATGAATTGGTGACTGTGCTTGCTTTTAAGGGGTGAGATATTGCACAGAAGTGTGCATATTTAGTAACTCTATCAACAACCACCATGATGACACTCTTTCCTTCAGAGTTTGGTAAACCTATGATAAAATCCATCGAGACCTCTATCCACCTTTGGATTCAAATGGAAAGTGGTTGTAGGAGACTAGGGTCTTAATTGTTTCCACTTTATTTTGTTTGCAAACCAAACATTCTACCACAAATTTTTGAACGTCAGTTTTAAGACCATCCCAAAAAAATATTTCTTTGCCTTGTGGTAGGTTTTTAATAAACCTGAGTGCCCTCATATCAGTGAAGAGTGGAATTCAGAAAGTACATTTTGCTTGAGATGGGAACTCTTACCAAGATATTAGTGATCCTTGTACCATAGCAAGTTATATTTCCACTTAAATGTATTAGAGGAACTCGGATCCTGCTACAACTTTTGAATAAATGTCCATATTTTTTCACCATTTTTGCATTCGTCCATTGCTTCAGCTATCCAATCTAGTTGGATGGTCAAAATAGTATCGATTAATTCTTCAACATCCTCATCTTTCCTAGAGAGTGAATCTGTGACAACATTTTCTTCCCATTTTTGTAGATGATTTCAAAGTAATGTCCCAACATATTTGTTACCCATTTTTGTTTCTCTTCTGAAGATATCCTTTGTTCCAAGAAGTATTTAAGGCTATCATGATTAGTTTTAACCTTTAAATGTCTCCCTATAAGGTAGGTATGGCATTGCTTCAAGGAATGTAGTATTTCCAACATTCCTTCTCATAAATGGGATTTTTTAAGTTCTTTCCCTTGATTGAATGACTTGTGAAGGCAATAGGGTGTCCTTCCTGCATTAGTATGGCTCCAATTACATTTCTTAAAGCATCACATTCCACAATAAAAGTTTTTGGGAATTCTGGTGTCGTCAAAATAAGATCTTTACACATGGCCTCTTTGATTTGTTGAAAGGCTTGTGCTTCCTCTGGAGTCCAATTAAATTCATCTTTATTTAGCAATGATGTTATAGGATATACTATTCTTTCATAGTTCCGAACAAATGTGTAGTAGTACCCTGTCAGGCCTAAGAATCCTTGAAGATTATTCATGGCTTTGGATTTAATTTTTTTAGGGTCTACCTTGACACCTTCATGGGATACAATATGACCCAAATAATCTACCTCCTTTATCCCAAATAAACATTTTAAGGGTTTTTCATATAGTTCTTTCTCCTTCTGTAGTTTTTGTACCTTGTCAACATGTTGAACATGTTCTTCCCAATACTTTCTATAGATTAGTATATCATCAAAGAATGCCATCACACATTTTATAAGGAAATCCTTGAAAATATAATTCATTAAACCTTGAAATGTGAAAGGTGCATTTGTTAGATCAAATGACATGAATAAAAATTCATAGTGACCTTCATGAGTTCTGAATGTTGTTTTTGGGGATGTCTTCATCCTTAATTTGAATAAGATGATACCCAGAATGAAGATCCAACTTTGTGAAGACACCTGCTCCATGCAATTCGTCTAACAATTCATCAATGATGAGAATGGGAAACATATCTTTAATGGTGATCTTGTTGAGGTCTCTATAATCAAGACACATATTCCATGATCCATCTCGCTTGCGTACCATTACCACTGGTTCATAGTAAGAACTTTGGTTAGGCCTAACTATGCCAGTCTCTAACATTTCAGCCACCATAGACTCAATTTCACTCTTTTAGCTATACGGATATCAGTAAGGTCTGATGTTAGGAGGAACATTGCCTAGAATTAAGTGGATAGCATGATCAAAGTCACGAATAGGTGCAATACCTTTGGGAATATCTTCAAATACCTTGGAATGATTGTCAATGACCCTTTCAAGATCCAGGGAGATAGGGAACTTTGAGGTTTCAACATCTAATGAGCATGATTGCGCAATTATACCTTGATGTCATTTTTTTAACAAATTTGTCATACCCTTAGAGCTTATCACCTTTCTTGGTTTTCCCATGATACAATTTAACTCATATTATTTACCTTCCAATTAAAATTTCATGAATTTTTTTTGAAAATTAAAAGCCAATGTTCCCAATGATTGTAACCATTGGACACCCAAGACAACATTAGCACCACCCACTGGGGTAGAAATAATTGGACTATTCAATGGATATTCTCCCATATCCAGATTGATATTATGGCATTTCCCTGAGCAATTTATAGTTCCTTCATATGAAATCATTACTTGAAATTTTGGTGTTGGATAAACAAAGCAATTAAGAACATTGGCTAATTTATTGTGAATAAAATTATGAGTACTACCAGAATCAATTAATGTTGTTACCTTCTTATTTTTTATGTATCTTTTTGTCTTGAGAGTTTTATGAGTGCTAATTCCAACCAATGCATGACAAGATATGGTGGGAGTAATTTATTCTAAAGTAGCCTCTTCTTTTTATTTTGTAGTTTCCTCTTCTAGATATGCTTCCTCTTCTTTTAGTTATTCCTCTTCACAATCTATGTAGAATAATTTCTTCTTGTTTCACTTATGTCGCCTATTATACTTGCTGTCACAATTAAAGCATAATCCTTTTGCTATTCTTTCATGTTGTTGTTGGGGTGTCAACCTTTATGGTGGTTTTGAAGAAGGAACATTATTTTATCTGTATGTGTTGGAGAATTCCTTTCTAGTAGTCATTGCCATATTTTTATTTTCAACCTTCCCGTCCATCATGAAATCCTTCTCTAGCAATGATGGTTCAAAGAGACGCACCTCATGTTGAATGTTATGTTTCAAGGTTCCAATAAAGAGATCTAACAAATTATCTTCTGAAATATTATTCACTCTAAGACTTTGCTGTTGAAGGTGCTTGATATGATCTGTAACTGAACCTTTTTTTATTGAGATTTACCAATTAACTAAAGAAGGTGTTGTTATTTATATCCCCATAATGTTCAATCAATCCTGTGATGAATATAGAACAAGAGATAATAGAATCCATTTTATGGTCACAAAGCCATTGGTACCATACAAAGTGATCAGGTTCTAAATACAAGGATGCAATAGTTACCTTTTGCATAGTGGGCACCTGGTGTAGATCAAAGGATTTCCCCATCTGAAAAATCCATGTGATTGGATCCTTTCCATCAAAATTTATCATGTCAATCTTGGGGATAAAGTAGTTTCTTGGACCTGAATTGAACCCATGATGTTGTAGTGAATCATCAAATTTTGAAGACTCCAAATCCCTACTCTCCAATTGTTTTTCAATTTTTTCCACACGTTACTGGAATAAGTCATATTTTTCCTCCTTATCCTTTTCTTGAGTAGATAATTGAGGAATAAAGTTATGTTTGATATCCTTGATAAACTCCTTCAATTCTTGAAAATCTTATTTACTAGCCATCCCTTTGAGATATTCTTTACTATCCACCCCTTTGAGATCCTATTTTGTAGCCATCTTCTTTTCCAATTTAGAAAAGTGATCAATTTTCACATTTCCTTTAATCATATCTTCTAACTTGGACACTCATATGTTGAGGGTGAATCTTTTCAGGGTTTGAGTGGAGTCTGATTCTTTCCACTTCATTTTGGTGGCATTTTTAACAATATCACACCCTAGGGTTTACCGTAAATATATCCTTCTACTAAAATCTATTCAAATGCAAAATGGCGTACTTGTTTAAACCTTGATTGGAAGACTATTTTACAGCCGAATTGTAACCGAGGTACAATTTGAATTATGACTCCTATGAGTCTACAACTTCAGCCTATAGTACCTTGATCTATCCTCTTTCCAATTCCATAGGCCTGACCTAATTTGGATGATCCAACAAAAAATTATTCCAAATATATCAAAGCTTCTTATTTTTGGCCTATCTAGAAGAGTATTAAATTGAGCACATAGATTTGTGGACAAACACACAACTCACAAGATAGATCAGACAATTTACTCAGCAATTGAAGAAAGAAACAGTGCAAAAATGGTTTGCAGTTTTGAATGCATTCATTAATAAAAGGATTAATTAGATAATAATTACAATGAAGTACAATGGCAAAATAGCCACAAGCAATTCGAATCCACATGAGGAAATTTGAATTGATTAGACTCTACTTGACTATAGGTAACTAAGACCTTGTCTAAATCATTATCGGAGGACTCGGTAGTTAACTGACCTTGTCTAAATCATTATCGAGGTTCATTGGAGTTCTAAAACACAACTCAAGTGTCTAATTCGGTGTTGACTAAGTCCAACTGACTGTGGTAGGTGAGAAATGCACCCCTCCTGCATGAAACCATGCCAACCTAGTGCTAATTGAATGTAGAGGACTAAAACTAAATGTAATTTACTCTTAACTAAGCTTGACTAGTCACCAAATCAACTCAACTAACCTTGGTTGGTATCGGCACTCCCGGTGGCTCCTAAATTGTAGGGATTGGTCTAGGAGGATCCTAAACTGATGCATGCAAGTGTAATCAGTGGTAGTAGGCCTCAATTAGTGTTCCCCACACTTTAGTAAATGAAACATGTGCCCCGATTTGGCCAAGTGGACCCAATGGTTCTAGTGACTAAAAATAGATTGAATGGACTCTCGATTTAGACATGACTCTTGATTTAGACATATGACCAAATTGGACAAGGGAGGATTAATAATCCTAACAAAGAGTGCACTTATATTGTATGCCTCCTGTCCATTGGTTTTTTTCTGTCTCTAAAATGTGTACCACATATACCCTAGTCCGTATTCTTTCTGATGCAAATGGTCTCACTCCATTTGGATCCCTCATATATCACCTTTTTACCAAGAACACATTTTTTGACCTAACTGTAGGACTAGTAAAAAACCCTAGATTCCTCTACAATTATCTTTGAAATTGTAATGTATCAGGATCTTAATTTTGGATTGGAGATATTTCGGTATGTTTTGGAAGTTGGTTTTTAACCTCTATCTCTGAATCCTTGTAGAAAAAACATTGTAGAGAAAGTACCTAGATGAATCATTTTGCAGAAGCCAATCCCAAGGAAAGAGCTCTGATACCAACTGTCATGCAATAGAGTCCCAGATATAGCATAAAAGGGAAGAAATATACAATAAGAGAGTAATCCATCCCTAAAAAATGAATATCAAAGATAAATACTAATCCTCTTTGAGGGAGGAACCTCCTTACACAATGTACTGAGTACACAAGACAAGATAAGATACTATGATGACTAAAATGAGAATATCTCCTTCCTATATATAGGATATAAAGGTGTACAATAACAACTAATAAACCCACTAATAGACCCAAGCCTACATAAATAATATGTAATGCACCACAATATAGGGAGTAATGTGCCACACTGTATGGTGTAATGTGTCAACTTTAAGGGCTTAACCGTGAAATAAAGACAAGCATAGACACACAAACAGAAATGGATATTTATCATGGGAAATCCTCATGGGGGAGAAAACCCAACAAAACTTCTTAAATATAGAATTCTACCAAGTATAGTGTAAGACCCCAAGAACAATACTACAAGCTCTGGTTTTTGCAGTAGACTCCCCCCCCCCCTCTCTCTCTTGTGCAATTTCTTGAGTGAGGAGTGCGTACGAATGATGAATGGATCCTCCTTATTTATATTCTTTATTTAGGTGACATTTTGGTCCAATAGGGCCAAATTTTATACCTTACTAGGCCAAATTATCCTAGGGAGACTAAAAAATACATTTTATACTTATTCTCTTAGAAACTATTTCCTTGACTTACAATGGAGGTTTTACCTCATGACTTTTACATGACCAATTTCATCAAGGACATCTCTGAAGGAAGAATGCAATTAAAATACAATAGAATATATTCTAAATTTACATTTGTTTTAGCACTCCCTCTTCATCAGGAAGGTATTCTATATAATCAACAACCACAACAACTGTACAAGTGAGTACTGAATTTATATGTCATAGGAATTTTGAAACAACAATATCAAGTGTTTGGAACAACATTAACATGACAGACATTGATGAGCATCGGCATGGAATATTATCTTGGAATATCATCATGGAAGATCGTCATGGAACATCGTCATGGAACATTATCATCATGGAGAATCATCATTGTGGAACATCATCATGGAGCATCATCATTGTGGAACATCATCATCATGGAACATCATCATCACAGAGCATCATTATCACGTATCATCATCAGTATGTGAATACTGGATCATCATCATCATCATATGAAACATCATCAGTATGTGAATACTCGAACAACAACATCATCAGCATCTTAGCAATAAAGAAACATCAATAAATAAATGTTAGATCATCATCTACACCGTAAACATATAGATTCTAGAACAACATCATCTTCAACATGGAAATATTGAGACAAAAACATCATCATCAACATAACAATGTTGTAGAAACATCGTCATCATTACCATAGAAATGGTATAGAAACATCATCATCACAAAGGGTTGGTTCATCATCATCATCATCAAAATAGAGTTCTAGGAAATCATCAGCATCATCACCATCATAGAGTGCTGGAACATCATCGGAAGTAGAAGTAGTACAAAGTGTTGGAACATCATAATCATCATCAACAATAAGGGTGTTGGTACATAATCATCATCAGCAACACATAGTGCTAGTACATCAGTAGCAACACACATTGTTGAGACATCATTATTTTATGAAGCAACATCATGGTGAGAACAATGGTAGATCCAACGAGCCTTATCTAGATTACTAATCCTTTCAGACCAAACAAGCCTATCCAGACATATCAATCTACTTAGGGATCAAACATTCCTTATCTAGCTTACTAATCCTTTTGGACCAACCAAAACTTTAACCATAGATACCAATCCCCCTAGAATCAAATAGGACTTCTCACCATAGATATAACAATCCCAGTGAGATCAACTTGGCCGTATCAAGATGACATACCAATCCTAGACTAAGATGCCACACAAGTACAACATGAACCACATGATCATCGCTCTCTCTTTCTAGGGCGGTTCTTTTCATACTACACCAAGCTTGTCTTGAAAGTATTCAAACTTTACACGAGGTAGAGGCTTAGTCAATACATCAACAAATTTTTCTTTATCACATATTCTTCATTAATGTTATCCAAAACTTCATTATTATTCTCTTGTACATCCGAAACTTCATCATTCTTCTATTGTACATCCACAACTTTATCATTCTTCTCTTGTACATCTACAACTTCATCATTCTTCTCTTGTAGGTGATTACATATGATCCTTACTATAAGTCAAATACAATTGCATGGTTACAAACATTTTATAATCTTCAAAAAATATTCACAGCGACATATTATTATGCATAAATTTATATGTCATACATTCATGCAATGGTTTTATCCAATACAAAATTTATTCATATCCCATATACATACAGTAACTTTATAGATTCCTTCCATCTCTAGAAGGACATTATAAGAGTGTGCACTAACCCCAATATGTTAGAAAAGAGGTTTTGTTCTAGATAAGTAGCAGTGGAA
>LPNX010333767.1:174350-217362 GCA_001517045.1 Pseudotsuga menziesii | reverse complement strand
CAAATTCCATGTCATCATGTGTTAGCCAATGAAATTGCTTTAAATTTGAAATACCATATAAGTCTTAAACACTTTTTTAATATAAATTTGGGGATAGGTATAAAAAAAAAACTACTTTTTTGTTTGTATTTTTGACATTTCTCCCTATGTTTTTACTCAAATTTTGATCGGGAGAGCTTGTTGGATGCGGAATTAAATTCTGCATCCAACGAGTACCCACTCAGCATACTTTTGATGGACCCTGCTACCCCAAAAACAAGAAATACCTAAAAAATGAAATGATGACATCATCATTCCATTTTTTCAGGTATTTCTTGTTTTTGGGGTAGAGGGGTCCATCAAAAGTATGCCGAGTGGGTACTTGCTGGATGTGGAATTTAATTCTGCATCCAACGAGCTCTCCCGATAAAATTTGAGTAAAAACACAGGGAGATATGTCAAAAATACAAACAAAAAAATAGTTTTTTTCTTTTCTTCCTCCAAAATTAATAAATATTATTTTATTATTTTAACTATTATTTTATGAATTCATTTTAGGAGGCCCATTTTGAGTTGAAATTTCCTCTAATTAGTATCTTTCTTGTGATTAGAAAAGCCGAGAAAGTATTATATACCATGGGTCACATAATACTATGTACCGATGTTGAATATATGTGTCCCTACAAATCAATCCATTCTTATCCAATGTTGAAATGGATAAGAGTATGATATTTTTCTTCATAGGTAGAATTATTTTGTATCAAATAACATATTCCTCATCACTTAAGGAATATTCCCTTTCTTTCTTCTCAACTGCAATATATTCATCCTTAATTTCATTGAGAGAAACATTGGTCTAGTTTTCGTAACATAGTCAATTGATATTTCGTTCTATAGCACTTCCAACCCAATCATAGTGATTGTATCCCTGCAGGAAGATCCTCTCAAATCTTGCATGTCTGGAATCATGTTTTTCAAGTACATCAACAAACCAATATTATTTTTGTATACTATTTCTGAAGTAGGATAACAACACCAGTTCAAGTTGGATGCCATTGGTGTATCTATATACTTGCAATCCAACATCTCGAACATCTTCAAGATCTTGACCATATATTTTCATTGGATAAGGAAAATATCATCTTAAATCTTCCACACCTCTAATCCCAACAATCATGTCAAGACTCTCAAAATATGATATCTATTGTAGTCACTCCCTCTGAAGTGGAGTACCATCCTACCTTTACATCATGTACTCTATGCATTGGGACATATTACACCGATGTCACTAGTAGTCTTATCTACTACTGATCTTCTGCATATCCATATATGTCATCTCTCCATCTCATTGGATATAAATATCCTTCATCTCAAACTTGTTGCAAGTTCCTCTTGCATCCATCTATGAGCTTCTCATCCTCAGTAGGCTTCAATCTTCAACCATGTAACAAAGGTTGTGATATCCATAACTTTTGGTGGTTCTCAAGATCCCCTTGTAACTGTATGTGTTATCCCATGGATGCCTTCTAAGATCATAGAAATACTTCTTCAATTTGTACACATGTGGTCCTATGCAAAGATTCCCTAGTTCTGGAAGTTATTCGATATGCACTTCCACTTTACTAAAGAAGTGTGTCTGGACACAATAGTAACATCTCTCCATATTTGACTCCCTCTTTTTGAGGGAAACCACAAACCTTTATTTATATCTCTTAATACTTACATCTATTGTATACTTGATCTGGTATATCTATTTGGAAGACACTACGGACTTCCCTTTCGGTTTCAGAACCATATCCTAGACATCATTCTTCATGATAGATTCATACTCCTTAACCATATCATCCTTCCATTATTCCTTTTTGGGACATTCTTTCACAAAAAATATGATCCGTGGGAGGTCCTTCTTCTAAAGTATTTTTCTTCTTACAAGAACTTTTTTCCTTCTTGTTCTTTCTCTTCTTTGTATGAGTTGTTAGGGCTTGATTGTCATTCTTCACCCCTCTTTTCTTATGTTGCTATCAATCGAGCTTATTATTGCATGCATTCCTCCCACAATGGAGATTTCTTCTAGTGCAAATTACTTGAATCAAAGATTGGGAGACCATACAAGGTTTTATTCTCCACTTTAGCTTCTTTGACAATTTCGCCAATAGATTATAGTTGCTCCTTGATATGATAGACGGTTGTGAACTAAGATTGAATTCTTTATGACATATGCATCTTCATACCATTGAGATGAGTCCTCAAGGTCATATTCATGTTGATATTATTTTCTTTGAATAATTTTCTCAATACATCGAACATACCATCAGGAGTCTTCAAGGATGATACATGAGAGATTTTGTAATATCCTGAATTTTGACCTTGACTATATTGGGCATGAGCACCACTACATATGAGTTACTTCTATGATTATGTTTATGTCTATATATTGGGTGTATGCACCACTGCACATAAGTTTTGTTGATTAGATAGATATGTTGGGCGTGAACCAATGCACATGTTTTATTGTCTTGTATATGATTATATATGTTGGGAATAGTCCCTGATGGAAAATACTATTGTCGTTGGACTAGGAATAAGCCCTGATGTACTAGATTTATTATGATGTGATTGAGCACAATCCCTAATATATAATGAGATGACTATTGTGATGTATTGGGTAGAAGACTGAATTCATGATTGAGTTCTATGATGTGTTTGGTGTAATCCTTGGAACACATGAGTTATGGTATTTTGTGTTCAGCATAAGCTCTAGAGTACACGAGTTATAAGATTGGAAGTGTTGGGCATAAGCCCTGAAGCACTTCAACTTGATGTTGAGCATAAGCTGTGGAGCATAGAATATTTGGCCATTGTATCTCTAGGTGTATTGTAGAAGTGCATCCTAGCATTACCATTGAGTGAGAGGATCTGGAATTGCACTAGTGTAATGCCCAATCGATAGTGTTGATCTTAGGCTCTTAATAGAACTAGGGGTTACTGTAAATTAAGTGTGTTGAGTTTGAAATATTCTGAATAGAATTGAACCTTGTTGTACTTATTTTAAGTTGATTAATTAAAATTAAAAATCTAATTCTCATCAAGGACTGGAAGAAATACCACCGAAATGAGATAATACAACATTCAATGAGGATCTAGAGCTATTTAACCTAGTTGGCTGACCAAACCCTACCTGAGGCCTTGATAAAATAAATAATGTAAACTAAGGGAAGCATCAAATAAATAACTATGATATATGATGCATGAATAATAATAAAGGATAATAAGTAAAGTTTATATAATTTGTATATGAGAATATATATATCTAAAGGTAACTAAAATAATTAGTGAGAGTCTATGTAGATATTATATCATAAACTAAAATATTTAAATAAATATTCTATTCTTAATATTAAGTATGAACTAGTAAAAGTTCCTAGTTAAACAAAATAAATATTTATTACATAAAAATAAAACTAAAGATTATTTTCAAGAAAATAATGAATTTTTTATTCAACTGAAGTTAAACCAACTGTTCTTTTTAAGAACAAATACAAGAAAAAGATTAGGGATGTTATTATTATTCCTTGATGGAATTGGAGATCATTTTAAAAAACCAAGCACTCTGATACAGACCCTGACTTTCAAATAGCAGCAGCCTCACCTTTAGGAGTTCTAGATCACTTTCATGTTTGAGCCAGCTCAGGGGGATCTGAATTAGAACCATGAACGGTTATGGGTCATGGTTGGGAGGAACGTGGTAGTTCCAAGGTTATTTGGTTATCATTCCTAATGTTAGAAATATGAAGTGTTTCTTTAATTCTGGGTGATGAAGTGTACAGGCTTCTTAAGCCATTTCAAGTTGCATAATTACAAGTAAGATATTTCTACATTTTAGATCTTATCTCTATTTTGATTATGTTTATAGGTTGTGATTACAACCATTGGGTTTTGTATTGATATATATAATCCATTCTCCATCAATTTGAATAAATTTTTTAGGTTTTTTTATTAGTTAAGATAGAATCTGAGTTTAAATTCTTATATAGATTCTACGATAAATTTCTTATCAGGTTTATGTTAAACTAGATTTAAAAGTTTATATGTATGTTAGGGTTTAGCCTACACTCAACATTTATTTCTAATAAATTTAGTAACCATATCTTTCACAAAATATATAAATAGTATTTAAGCCATATATTTAAACACTATATCCGAACACCTGTATAATTTCCTCACACAAAATTATAAAACCAAGGAAAAAAAAACCTTTAAGTATAACATTATAGAGCATTCACAAGGTATCACAACTTTAAGAAAAATAAAAACTATCATCAAATAAACTATCCATTAAACAAAATATCTATTAAAATAACTGAAAGAAAATAAAATATGGACATGCCATCCAATAAACCGACTAGCGAATACACATATTCATGAACCAGAGATCGAATCCTTTGGAAATCAACAACCATATAAACAGTGCACAACTGTTGGGGTCTGAAATTACCTCTTTTTTCCTACTTTGTTTTGACCTTTTTCCTTATTCTTTCCTCCTGTTTACAGTTGAATCCTTATTCTTTCCAAGAAAATAAGCATGAAGACCTAATGTATCAATCATTATTACTTATTTCATTTCATGTTTGATTTTACTTATAATTATGGACTTTATCTCGCATCTGTGTTGATCTGTCATCGATTTGAAAGAAGGATTCATAATTTCCAGGTGTCTCTAGTATGGAGGTTTGATACACTCAGAAATAAAGTACGACTTGGCATCCGTTTCCTACTTGATGATCTGTTCCAAGTTGTTGATGAAGGAATCTCGGACGCTCCTCCATGCATACAGTTGAAACTCCCTGAGTATATTCATTATTATCTAGAACATGTTGGTTGGTAACAACTCAAATTAAAAGTTCATTCATTTATGAGATGATCTTATACGATGTATTTATATCTGTAACTGTTCTATTTTAAATTGGCAGACTGAATATCGTAGATTTTCATGGCTTCCCGATATTGATTTAATTGAAGGGTTCCATTGTTGTATAAGTACACACAAGAAATGAGAATCAAGGGTTGGAAATTTGTAAGAGATTATAAAATAGGGAATTCAAATGTATCTTGTTAAAATTAATAAAGGAGTAACAATTCTCAGCACTTCTTTGTTATAGATTTTGCGAGCTTTCGATCGGTAGCATCTCTCTTCGAATGCCAGGGACGACCTTCTTAAATAGTTGTTGGTAGTATTAGATGTTTTTGGTTTAGTTATTTCTATTCAATGTGGAATTTAAGTTTGATGTATTTATATTTAGCTACGACATCATTCATTAAGTAATTGCATTATCAGGTTTCCTTTTTGCTTCCTGTCGTGGTCTGGTGTGACAGTCAACTGTGTAGTTAATTCTTTGTTTTATGCAGAAGGGTGTTAATAACTGTTACATACTTTCTCAGCTCTTGTGTTGTGTTATTTATCTTTCTTAGAGTTTTCCCAAATTAGATAGGTCATTTGCATTGATGAATTCGATGCTTTGATTACTGATTGGTGACCATTCTGATTTGGTAATATAGACTTCAATTTTTTGCAAGAGTAATTCTAGGTTTATTTATCCTTAGATTAAAAACCTTAAGATTGATTTGATAGGAAATATAAGTTCTTCTCAATTCCTATATTGGTAATTTCATTTGATTCTTTAGAGAGATCTGAGTTTGTTGAGCAATGATTAGGATTGAGTGATTTTCATTTTATTCATAAGCTACTGAAAATTTTTATGCATATATTTTGCTAATTGTATTTGAAATAAACAGACTTCCCTAGGTTGACAATTAATATTCAACACTCTGCTTGTTAAAAAATTAATGAGTATATACAGTTCCCAAAATTTCGACACTGTTGCCGGGGAATATAATTGATAGACATTGTTAGTAGTTGAATTGGTTCAATTTCTTTAGCAATTCTAATTCTCAGGTGCAGGATCCATAAGACATAGTGAAGAGCTATGCATCCTTTAATCGACTGAACAGGTTCCTTACTTAAGGATCAGGTATGATTAATAAGATTGTCTGATTTATAAGTTTTCATGAATATGAGAAGAACTCAACGAGAGTTTCCCAGAACCCCCCAAAAAACTAAGTTGGAAGGTGGAAGAGGTTGTAGTTGTAGCCGAAGCTTAAGAAGAAAGACCTTCATTGATGAATTAATTGTCAGGGTTGATTCTTCTACTGGAGCTTGATATTGAGGACCATCATCTGTAAGAAGAAGACCTATTTTTCCTAGGTTGAAGGCATCTGTGTCAACTGTGGAGAGATCAATAGGAATTGTGACACAATCTGGTGTTACTATGGAGGGAAATCCATGAGATAGGGGTATTTCTGTGGAAATAGGTGTACCAAAGGAGGTTTATCGAATCAACGGTGAGGAAGTTACCAAAGAAGAGTGGTTGTAGTTTTGACAGAAGTTTGAATACCATAATGAGAGAAAAAATCAAGAGGAAGAGATAATCATGAATAACGAGTGTCACCATGAAGATCATCAAGAAGAAGTAGGGGACAATAATTATGATAGTGGATACGTTTAACATTAGGAGAAATTTTCTGCACTTCAGTTCCCTATTTGACAAACATATGGATAGGCCCCTATGAAAAATATTTCACCTTCAGTGTTACCCCACTTTCATGGGAAGTCCATAGAGGATCTAGATGAATTCCTCTTCGAGTTTGAAATTATCTATCAAATTTATGACTATATATTGAGTGAGAATAAATGAAATTATTTGCTCCCACCTTGAAAGATAATTCCTTACACTATTTTATAAGTTTGGGTGGAAAGACTATTACAACATGGGATCAGATGAAACAGGTATTTCTTGCGAAATACCAAGAATATTGCAGAATGAAGGATAAGAGATTTAAGAACTATTTAAGATGGTGCATAAAGACAACGAAAGTTTGGAGGATTTTGTGAAAAGGATTTTGTATAATGTGCAGATATCAGGACATAACACTATTGGAGGGATGTCTGGAAGATCATTTTGTTGCGTGGAATAAGGGAAGACTTACTTGACATGCTTAACCTGTTAGGGAAGGGAGACATCTCCAAATAACCTTTCAATCATATTGTGGACCTATGTCTATGATACTCTAGAGGTTCTTCGAAAATTAATAAAAGTGACCGAGACGTCTTCTAATGAGCACAAAAGTAAGCTAGTGGAGGAGATACTCGGGTAGATATAAGAAACCTTCTTCATAATTTTAAGACTAACATGATGAGTTCCATTTCTTCGCAGCTGGATTCCATGAGAGAAAAAAAGAAACAAGTGGTTGAAGATATGGTACATGGGGTATTTTCCCAAAGTGCAGGAAGAAGCACCAGTTGATAGAATTACCTGTCGAAAAGGTGGAGGTGTGTGGACTGTGCAAACTGGAATAGGACATTAAGTATTTCCCTTCACTACCTAAGGCCAAATAAGTATTTCAAGTAGCTACTATAAACACAGAGCAAGCCTTCTTCATTTTGTAGAAGAATCTATAGAAACCTCAGATTCCAGGCATGAATTATGAGCCTACACCTTTCCATTGTTGGAATAATTTTAATAATCAATTTCCTCCACAATACTCGTATCCTAATACATATTGGGACAACCCTTCACAACCTGCAGTACAATATATGAACCCTTGGAATTCATGGGAACCACATCCAAATGAACAAGCCCCTTGGTCTCTGAGATGGATAAACCCTTATCCAGGGAACCAATTTCCCCATAATCAACCATAAAATCCATAGTATCAACATCCATAGCTGCAACTCCCAAATAATGATAAACAAATGGGTGCACTACTGCATCCTCAACTACCTGCTCAATCTAACCCCAATCCTAATAATAAGGCGGTGCAACAATTCGAAACTTCTAGCATGCCAGCTCATTCCATTTCCCCTCTCTCTTACAATTATTTACACACAACCAAGGATTTTAGTGGAACCAATCATCATTGAGGATGTCCCATCCTCTATGACTGATGAAGGAATGAAGCCATGATTTGAAAATTCATTTAGTTCAAAAATACCCATTATTGAGGATGCTAAAACACCAGCTGAAACATCGATTAAGATACATGATGAAACATCAGTTGATACACTTGCAGAGACATGTACTAAGGCTCAACCGACACAGTTTTTGAAAGAACCACGGTAGCATGAACAATTAACCTTGGGAAAATCCATGGAACAACCTAGTTTCAACCTTTTAGGAGAGTTGAAAAATATTTATGTAAGAATTCCACTATTAAAATCCCTACATGATGTACCTATATATGCCAACATTGTTAGAGACCTGGTTGTAAACAAACCAGGAATTAATCCTAAGGATACTCCTACAATGCATGTAGTGGGGAATTTATCTAAACTTTTATCATGGGTTGAGCTCCACTAGATAAATAGGATGACCAAGGTAACCCCACTGTTAGAATATATATTGGGAAGATCAAAATCCCTAACATCCTGGTCAATTTATGTGCTTCAATAAATGTTATGACCATTTAGACTGTACAGAAAATGGGACTTTCTAATATCAGGCCTACCCCAACCATAGTAGAAATAGATGACACATCTAGTATCAAACCAGAAGGAATCCTGTGTGATTTAGTAGTGTATTTTGACTCATGGGAGTACCCTGCATATTTTTTTGTTTTACAACTTAATTCACTGCTGGAGGGACACCCATTAATCATAGGAAGATCATGGCTAGCTACAACAGATGCATATATTAGCTGTAGATTGGGGTCCATGACGATTTCTGATGAAATTTCCATAAAAAAATAGACCTTATATCCTCCATCTTGACCAAGCTTAGATTCTAAAATGTTGATGTATTTGTAACTTTGGAATGTATTCTTCTATGTATTTCATGTATTGTAACCCGACGCTTATTCTGGGATGTTTCTATTATGCATTTGAGTCATGTTTTCTTACCCCGATGTTCCGATCAGGAGGATTAATAATGTAAACAAGTCATATCAAGTCATTAGGTAAGTCCCCACAGTTTCGGGGAACTTGAGTTATTATACACTAATTAAGGTGTAGGCTCGGGTAAGTAATATTAGGTCGAGCCTATGTGTGAAAATGTAATTCAAGTGAACGGATGAATATAAATAGAGAGTGAGAGTCTCTCTATTTATCACTTGTAAAATACATCACTTGCTCTCTCAAGTGTGGCGCACCTTTGGAGAAGGAAATACTTGGGCTTGACAGAAGATAGAAGGCTATTGCTGTATTGGGAGGTCATCTTATTGTTTTGGGTATCACATCTTGTAGTGATACTATCTTAGAGGAAGTTGCGGGGTTTTCTCCATTTATGGTTTCCCCGATCAAAACTCTTTGTGTCTCTTGTCTCATGTGATGTGCTTATGTTATTGCTGTACTTTTTATTCTCTTAGTGAAAATATCTTAACATAATGCTAGCTTAAATGTTGAAAAACTAACATGGTATCAGATCTAACCTGAGAAGAAGACACTGTGCAGCTGCGGAGACTAGGGATTCCTTGTTTGTGGATATTTCTCCACATATTTTCAGCAAAAGTAAGGTGGAATTACTCTCCTCCCTAGGGCGCATCTTTCTGTCGAAACATAATTCAATTCTGAGGTTTTTCAGTTTTGGACCTGTCACTGGGGTCAGAAATTAGGGATTTTTATAGAAGAGGAATTTTTCAGTGAGCCCAGGCCTGGATTGTTCTCCTCCCCAAAATCTAAGTTAGGAACAAATTTGAAGGCATTTGGGTGGACAAAACTCCAGAAAAGCAAAACCCTAGTTGCTCTTGAACCAGCGCTGCAGGATTTCAGCTCAAGCTTCAGATTTGACATCTTGAACCTGGTAAGATCTAAAATCTTTTGTACTTCCATTTGAGGTTCTTATTTAGAGATGTCTCATCATACCAAGCTTGATGAAAATCTTGAGGGGGCTGATAACTTCCGAGCTTGGAAGTATAGGATCTCCCTAGTCCTGGAAGAGAATGAATTAGACTCCTTCATTCATGAGGAGATTCCAGTTCTAGAGGGAGATGAGGAGAAGGTCCTACATAAGAAGAATATGGTTATGGAAAAGAGGATCATTGCTAATTATATCAAGGATCATCTCATCCCACAGGTGTCCTCTCTCAAGACACCTAAAGCTATGTTTGATGCCCTAACCAAATTGTTTGAAGGAAAGAACATCAATCGGAAGATGACCCTGAGGAACCAGTTGAAGAATTTTAAGACTCAGAATGCAGAAACTATCCAGTCATACTTCACAAGGGTTTATCAAATCAAGGAATAATTAGAAGCTGTTGATGAAGAAGTGGAAAATGCAGAGATTGTCATGACTACTTTGAATGGCCTCCCTAGGTCATGGGATGCTTTCATTCAAGGAATCTGTGCTAGAAAAAAGTTAGTCAAATTCAGCAGACTATGGGAAGAATGCTCTCAAGAAGAGGCTCGAATAGTAGCTTGAGAAGAAAAGATGGGTAGTGAAGACGAAGCTCTCACAGTACGCTCCAAGACTCACTCCAAGTCATCAAGAAAAAGGCCTCATCACTTCAAAGGTAAGCACTCTCACAAAGATAATGCTAAAAGAGACATGTCTAGGATCATATGCTATACTTGTGATGAAGCAGGACACATTGCAAAAGATTGTCCTAACAAACAGAAGAAGATGAAAAAGAGCAACAAAAGAAGACATCATGCTCATGCTGTAGAGGATGATGAACCATCTAGAAAGAGATCCAGATATGAAAGTGAATATTTTTCAAGCGAGGATGAATATGTACTGATTTCAGCTCTCACAGGTAACATTACTCATGGAAGTGATGATTGGATCATAGATAGTGGAGCTTCCAAACATATGACGGGATTCAAGGAATCTTTTCTGAGATTGTTAGAACATGAATCACCTCACAAGGTGAAACTAGGAGATGACTACCAATATCCAATAAAAGGTAGTGGGGAATCTTCATACAAACTAGACTTTGGTAAGTCTCTAACAATGAAAGAAGTATTGTTTGTTCTAGGACTTAAGAAGAACCTTCTATCCATTTCAGAATAGGATGCAAAAGGAATGCGGGTTGCATTCATAGATGTTCAAGTCATCATGTGGCCAAAAGGAAAGACTATCGATGATGCGGTAGTAATTGGAGAACAAGAAGTAGGCTTGTACAAATTGAAGGGCCATCCAGAACAAGCCTTGATCCATGATTCAGTAGAACCAAATGAGATTTGGCATAGAAGGCTTGCACATGTGCATTACAGAGCACTACCTATTGCAAGCAAAGCTGTTGAAGGTCTTCCAGAATTCCAAGCAAAGCATGATGGATTTTGCAAAGGATGTGCGAAAGGGAAGAATACAAAGAAAACATTTCCTAGGAGCGAAAGCAAAGCCAAAGGCATTCTAGAAATCATCCATTCTGATGTTTGCAGTCCAATGTCATCAAACTCACTAAGCGGGTATGCATACTATGTTTCTTTTATTGATGATTTTTCTAGAAAGACATGGATTTACTTTATGAAAAACAAAGATGAAGTGTTCAGCAAGTTCAAGGAATTCAAAGCCTTGATCGAGAACCATACTGAAAAGCGGATCAAGACCATTAGATCAGATAATGGTGGTGAGTTCACTTCGAATGAATTCAAAGAGCTATGTAGAGAATCAGGGATTAAGAGGGAGTTGTCAACTCCTTATAATCCTCAATAGAACGGGGTTGCAGAACGGAAGAACAAAACTATCATGGAAGCTGCAAGAGCTATGCTTCATGATCAAGATCTACCTATGCATCTTTGGGCTGAAGCTGCTAGAACAACAGTGTATGTACAGAACCGTACTCTACATAGAGTACTTGAAAACAAATCTCCTGAAGAATTGTTCTTCGGCAAGAAACCAGAAGTCAGCCATTTCAGAATATTCGGCTGTCCAGTGTACATACATATTCCAAAAGAGAAGAGAACAAAATTAGATCCTTCAGGAAAGAAGGGCATATTTGTGGGATACTTTGAAAGCTCAAAGGATTACAAAATCTACTTTCTAGGATACAAGAAGATTGACATCGGTAGGGATGTAACATTTGATGAAGACACAGCTTACAACAAATCCAGAAAGAGACCTACTGAAGAACCTGAAGAAGCAGAAGCAGAAGCACCCAGGATCCATGGTACAATCATGAATGAAGAAGCTCAAGAGGAAGATCGAGAGTTCGAAGAACCACAAAGACCTGTAGATCCACCATCAGAGAAGAATCCTCATAAGAGGAAAACTGCTTGGGTACGTGAACTTATCCAAGGTGCCGAAATATATGGGGCTCCAGAAGAGAATCACAGAGAAATAAAAAGAACCAGATCAAATTCTGGGTATGTAGCTTTACTATGTGATTTCATTGACAAAGAACCTTCCAGTTATAAAGAAGCGGCAGATCAGAAAGAATGGAAGGATGCTATGATCGAAGAATATCAATTGATCATGAAGAATGATGTTTGGGATGTTGTCCCAAGACCAAAAGGGAAGTCAGTTGTCACTTCCAAATGGATCTACAAGATCAAGCATGTTGCAGATGGTAGCATTGAAAAGTATAAGGCAAGATTTGTAGCTCGAGGATTCTCTCAGAAAGAGGGAATAGACTATGAAGAGAATTTTTCACCTGTAGCTAGATACACTTCCATTAGAACAGTACTTGCTTTCGCTGCAGTGATGAAGTGGAAGATACACCAGATGGATGTCAAGACAGCTTTTTTGAATGGTGTAGTAGAAGAGGAAGTGTATGTAGAACAGCCACTCGGTTTTGAGACACATGACAGAGAATCTCATGTATGCAGATTAAAGAAAGCCTTGTATGGTTTGAAATAGGCACCCAGGACTTGGTACGATAGGATTGACAGCTTTCTATCCAGTTTGGGATTTACCAAAAGTAAAGCAGATTCCAACCTTTACTACAAGGTTGAAGATGGCAACCCAGTGATGCTTCTACTATATGTAGACGATCTATTTGTGACAGGTACAGATGGGTTGATTGCTGATATGAAGAGAAAGCTTGCTGCTGAGTTCGAGATGAAGGACTTGGGGATGATGCATTACTTTCTAGGTATGGAGGTGTGGTAGAGTATAGATGGAATATTCCTTGGGCAAGGGAAGTATGCAGTAGAGAGCCTGAAGATATTTGGGATGATGGACTGCAAGGCTATGGCTACACCCATGGCATCGAACCTGAATCTATTGAGTGATGCTTCGTCAGAGTTGGTTGATGCTACGATGTATCGTCAGATGATTGGATCATTGATGTACCTGACGAACACAAGACTAGACATTTGCTTTGTTGTAAACACCTTGAGCCAGTACCTGACCGATCCGAGAAGTGTTCACTTGACTACTGCAAAGCATATTCTGAGGTACCTGAAGGGTACAATTGATTATGGGCTCAAGTATGATGCAAATCAGAAGATTAACCTAGAGGGTTATGTTGATTCATATTGGGCAGGCAGTGCCATCGATAGGAAGAGTACTTCGGGATGTTGCTTCAGTATGGGATCAGGTGTGATCTCTTGGTTTAGCAAGAAGCAATCCTGTGTGGCACTGAGTACAGCTGAAGCAGAGTATGTCGCAGCCTGTTCAGCTAGTTGTGAGGTAGTATGGCTGCGGAAGCTACTGTCTAATATATTTGATCTCCAGTTGGATGCTACTTGTATACATTGTGACAACCAGAGTTGCATGAAGTTGTCAGAGAATCCTGTGTTCCATGACAGGTCGAAGCATATCGAGATCAAATATCACTATATCAGGGATATGGTGCAGAGAGGAGTAGTGAAGCTCCTGTATGTTGCAACGGAGGAACAGATAGCTGATGTATTGAAGAAGCCATTGGCTAGGCTGAAGTTTGAGTACTTCAAAGAGAGACTTGGTGTTATCCAGATCGAGGTTCCTTCCAAGAGACAATGATGAGACCCATAGCCATTCTGACATGGTGAGAGGATTGGTTCCTTCCATGGTCAGATGTAAGGGCTGAGCCATTCTGTCATGGTGAGAGGATTGGTTCCTTCCATGGTCAGATGTAAGGGCTGAGCCATTCTGTCATGGTGAGAGGATTTAGTTCCTTCCATGTCAGATATGAGTGCTAACTTCCATTTGAGGAATGGAGGCACCTGGTCAGTTACCAGGAACACTCAGTCAGGGACTGAGAGAGCCATTTTGACGAGCAGGTCAGATGTAAGGGCTGAGCCATTCTGGTCATGGCTAAAGGATTAAGTTTCTCCCATGACATATGTGAGTGCTGGCCATTCTGTCGAGTAGGACATATGTAAGGGCAAATTCCACTCTCAGGGAGAGTGGAGGCGCCTGGTCAGTTACCAGGTAGCTCAGTCAGGGACTGGGGGCCATTCTGACGAGGGTGTAGGATTCAGTGCCTACCAGGTCAGATGTGAGTGCACAAATCTCTCATCATTGTGAGTGGATGTGATCCAGCCTGTATGAGAGTCTTTCATCATTGTGAGTGGATATGGATCCAGCCTGAATGAAACTAAGAAAATCTTCCATCATTGCGAGCGGATGTGATCCATCCTGGATGGAAGTGTAGAACTCTCCCATCATTGTGAGCGGATGTGATCTAGCCTGGATGGATGTGAGTACTGTGCCATTCTGATGAGTAGGTCAGATATAAGTGTAGAGACATTTCACAGATGGTAGTTGATTATGCCTATCATGCTGGTGAATGTGAGTGCTGGGCCTTTCTGATGTGATTGTAGTTCACTACATGATCAGATGTGAGTGCTGGGCGTGCCTTTCTGACGAGCAGGTTAGATGTAAGTGTTGGGCGAAGACCTACATGAGAGTAGGCCTACAACCAGCATGAAAAAGGGCTGGCTCTATAGAACTTCCTATGACGAGATAGTACACACATGATGATGACTAGTGGAGATCCAGATCGAGCTATGATCCAGATCCAGTTATGATGACTCCGAGAGATCCAGATCGAGTGATGATCCAGATCCAGTGATGACGTACTATGATGATCCAGATCAAGAGATGATCCAGATCCAGATGACTTGAAGATGAAGATGACTTGAAGACAAAGATGACTTGAAGACGAGATGATCCAGTTGATACAGAGAAGAAGACCAGTGCTGAAAATTGTGTGTCGAAAGAATACCTTCCTAGTTAAGAGGGAGTGTTGATGTATATGTAACTTCAGAATGTATTCTTCTATGTATTTCATGTATTGTAACCCGATGTTTATTCCGGGATGTTTCTATTATGCATTTGAGTCATGTTGTCTTACCCCGATGTTCCGATCCGGAGGATTAATAATGTAAACAAGTCATATCAAGTCATTATGTAAGTCCCCACAGTTTCGGGGCACTTGAGTTATTATACACTAATTAAGGTGTAGGCTCGGGTAAGTAATATTAGGTCGAGCCTATGTGTGAAAATGTAATTCAAGTGAACGGATGAATATAAATAGAGAGTGAGAGTCTCTCTATTTATCACTTGTAAAATACATCACTTGCTCTCTCAAGTGTGGCACACCTTTGGAGAAGGAAATACTTGGGATTGACAGAAGACAGAAGGCTATTGCTATATTGGGAGGTCATCTTACTGTTTTGGGTATCACATCTTGTGGTGATACTATCTTAGAGGAAGTTGTGGGGTTTTCTCCATTTATGGTTTCCCCGATCAAAACTCTTTGTGTCTCTTGTCTCATGTGATGTGCTTATGTTATTGTTGTGCTTGTTATTCTCTCAGTGAAAATATCTTAACATAATGCTAGCTTAAATGTTGAAAAACTAACATAAAATTCCATTGTGGATGGATTTGGAGGAGGAATAAGATATTCAGCCTTTATTAACAAATGGGAGAGCCTTAACTTTCAAAACAAAAACTGAAGATGACACCATCTGTAATTTTATTAATGAGCCTACATCTATCACTCAACAAGCATATTAGATCCTGAACAACACCTTAAAATAAAAAGAACAAGAAGAACTTACAGAAGAATCCTTAGTTACTAACACTAAAATAATCCTAGTAATTGATAACTCAAAGAGTGTTCCACTAGAAATCAAGCAAGGGAAAATATTGAACATTAATCCTAATCTCAAACCCGATGAACTAGAACATCTTGTTACATTGCTGAAATGGCATAAGGGTGCATTTTCTTGGGAATATACATACATGGGGGCTATTCCCCCAGGACTGTGTACAAAACATATTTATATCAAGAACGATTCAAATCTCATATGCAAACCTCAATGCAGAATGAACCTGAATTTAAGAGACATTGAGAAGGAAGAAATCCATAAACTTTTAGAGGCAAGTTTTATTTATCCTATTTTAGGAAGTGAGTGGGTTTCCCCACTAGTGATCGTACCCAAGAAAAAAGGGAAATGGTGAATCTTTGTAGATTACAGAGAACTAAATAAAGAAACACAAAAATACCACTTCCCTTTTCCTTTTATCGATCAAGTTTTAGACACACTATCTGAAAAAAGGTTATTTTCTTTCCTTGATGTTTTTTGTGGATATAACCCGATCCATATTGCCCTTGAAGGTAAGGAAAAAACAACCTTCACTTCTCCTTGGGGAACCTTTGCATATAGGGTGCTTCCTTTTTGGTTGTGTAACGTGCCAACTACATTTCATCGAGTTGTAATCAGGATTTTATCTGATATGGTAAATGATTGCATGGAAGTTTTTATGGGTGATTTTACTCCATATGGTAACACTTTTGATGAAGCTCTAAATAATTTGGAAAATGTTCTAGAATGTTGTGAATAGACCCACCTATCCCTAAGCGCTGAAAATTTTCATATGATGATGAGCGAAGGTATGGTTCATGGGAATTTGATCTTTGCTATAGGAATCTAGGTAGATCCGAATAAGATAAAGGTAATTGCAAATATTCTACCCCTGCATCACAGAAAGAGGTATGAATTTTTCTTGCTCATGATGGATATTATAGGATATTTATTGAATTTTTCTCCAAAATGACATCCCCTTTATTTACTCTATTGATGAAAGATAGACAATTTGTTTTGGCAGATGCATGCCAAGTATCATTTTCAGAACTGAAGAAAGGGCTATCTACATCACCAATATTGAGAGGGGCTAATTGGACCCTTCCTTTTCATATTTATTTTGATGCTTTATATACAACCATTGGAGCATTTTTAGGATAGTAGGAAGGTCACAACCCATATGCTATGTATTGTATTAGTAAGAATTTAGATCCTGCTAAACTGAACTATACAGTAACAGAAAATAAGATCCTTTCCATTGTTTATGCCATTAATAAATTTAGGCATTATATTATTGGTTATTATACTTTTGTACATACTAACCACTCAACTACTAGATATTTAATGAAAAACCTATTACTAATGATAAAGTGACTAGGTGGTTGCTGTTACTTTGGGAGTTCGATATAACCATTGTTGATAGACTAGGAAAGGAGAAAGTGGTTGCAGATTTCCTTTCTCAACTAACTAATAATGATGATGATTCACCAGTCGAAGAATCATTTCCTGATGAACACTTGTTCGTAGTCTCAACTTATTCCCCATGGTATGTTGGCATTGCTAATTACTTCCAGGTATACTTCCGACGCACTTATCTAAATGAGAGAAGAGAAGGATCATAGAATAGAGTGTCAGATACTATTGGATCATAGGAAATCTCTTCTACATAGGGCCCAATTTGGAAATTAGGCATTATGTAAGGGAGGATGAGATCCACAACATTTTGAAGGCTTTCCCTCATGAGCCTTGTGGGGGGGATTTTGCTGATAAAAGAAATAGACATAAAGCATTAAGGATGGGGTATTTTTTTCCAACTATGTTTAAATATTAAAGGAAGTATATTCTATCCCGTGACAGATTCCAGAGAATGGGCCATCCAAAGAAATTGGATGAAATTCCACTACAACCATAGTTAGCGGTTGAAGCCTTTGATATATGGGCTCTGGAATTCATAGCGTAAAACCTTCATCAAGACAGAAGGATTACATTTTGGTTTGCACCGATTATATGACTAAGTGGGTGAACGTTGTTTCTTTGTTAAAATCCAATGATCAAGCTATAATAGACTTTTTAAATGCAGAGATATTCACCCGCTTTGGAGTACCTAGATAGATCTTAACAGATGAGAGGCCATGTTTTGTGTCCCATAAAATGGAGGCCTTATTTTAGAAGGATCATATTCAGCATCGAGTAACCTCCCCATACCATCCACAACACAATGTCCAAGTGGAAAGAATGAATAAGGTAATCGATTCAATCCTTACAAAAACTGTGAAGAGTCATCGTAGAGATTGGGTTGAAAGGATTCTAGAAGAATTATGGGCCTATCATACTAAATGGAACAACACTACAAGATTCTCCCCATATGAACTGGTGTAGAAAAGTGTCATTTTCCCTATTGAGTTCAAAATCAAAACCTTGAGAATAGCAATAGAGGAAAACCTGGACTTAATGGAGGCTCAAAAGAACCGACTGAATCAACTAAATGAACTAGATGAGAAGCACATTGTTGTTTTACATAATACAACATTAATTCAACAACAACGCTCCAAATGGAATGACAGATTTATAAAGAAGAAGGTATTTTGTGAAGGAGACTGGGATTTGTTGTATGATTCATAGATCAAAAGGGATTTTAAAGGCATGTTATGTATACGATGGTTGGGACCCTACAGAATAGATAAGGTATTTGACAATGGCAGCATCTGTTTGACCACTATTGATGAAAATCAAACACCTCTATTTGCAAATGGTCATCGGCTATAGCTTTATCATAAACCTATATCGAAGGATGTGTTTATATCTCGGGTTGTAGCTGATCAAGACTGTCAGTTGGTTCAAGACCATGGTTTTTCCCCTACTTCTAAATTTTTTTAAATCTACTCAAAATTTTACACAGAAATTGTATATAAATAAAATTGTTTGATTTCCGTTGTTTGTTTTTTTCATTTTTAAGCTATGCTTAGGTGTTTTTTTAGAATTGTGAACAAGAATTTGCTCGAAGGTTCATGCAGGAGAAGCATTCACGACGGTCCAAGCGATTGCAGAATCCTGAACACTCCTTCTTTATTGGTATTACTCCTTGAAAGAGGAAGTGAACAATATTGCATACATTTGATGAAAAATCATAATTTTCCCATATTTCTATCAAGCTCCGTTAATTTTTTCTTGGCAGAAACTCCATCAAATGCTAAATTTTATCCACTGTAACTCCACTATTTTATGCCATTTTTTGCTGCAAAATCGCTATTTTTGGCCATTTTCCACTGTAACTCTGCTTTTATTCCCATTAAATTTAGCCATTTTCTGCTGCAACTGCACTATTTTTCACACTATTTTTTGTCTTTTTCTGCTCCAACTCCGCTATTTTTCCCACTAAATTTGGCCATTTTTCATTGCAACTTCGTTATTTTTCCCACTAAATTTGGCCATTTGCCACTGAAATTCTACTACTTTTTCCATTAAAGTTGGATATTTTTCTCTACCATTTTTCTCGCCAACTTTCGATGTAACTTTGCCAATATTTTTGTTAAAAATCTCACTGAAATTTCATCACATCTTAGACAGATTTGCAACTAAATAATACTGTTTCATGACAAGATTTTCCACACACCCTCCACACGTTTGCAAAATTGATGGTAACATGAACATGCTCAAACTATTTAATACATGCCATCCGATTTGTTCTGAAATTATGTGTGTGTAATTATATCCCTCTTGATTATTTGACATCAAAGTGCAGTCATATCAGGAAAATGATGGCTCATGTTACGATGATCTGGTACAAGTTATGATGATGAGTATGATCAAGTTTGAAATGATATAGTAGTAATGATCATACCTTTTTAATCCCTGACAGTACTCCATAGTCAGTTAACTTTCCTTTCGAAGTATTCCACCTACATTTCTTAAATGACTGTCATCCTATTTGAACCTTCCTATTAATCTGTTAAGATATCATGTTCTTGATTCCTCCAAATTTTCAAAATACCCATATGAACCTTTTCTATATGATTACTGTGTCTGATTGCTGCAACTGGAGTGAATGATAATGCAAGTTACTACATCTGCCATCACAGCTAGTCAAGGAAACAAAGTATGGGTCCTCTAGTCAGATATGAACCCAATAATCTAGATGCTCTGCATGCAAACAGAGAGGTATTTTCCATCTTTTGTGAATATGGATGGATTCAATACTTCAAATTTTAAATGGTTTCCATGAAGAAACAACATCCCAGTTCTCCATGAACATGACCAGAGAACATTCAGAAATCATAGGATTGAGAATAAATGTATCTGAATGGGATTTTACAGAAGCCACAAGACTTCCTAGGATTGGGAATCAATGGTTCTTCCAGAAAACACAAAATTTGATAGAAGTTGAATATTTTCTAGTAGCAGGGGAGCAGGTGCAGGCAAGGTCTAGACGAATAGCAGTTGAGACATTACCAAGACCCTGGGAACAGGTCACTATCTTCCTAAAAAGGTACATTACATGTGAAGGAAGTTATAGAGTTGTCCACAATTATGATTTTTTTCCTACTTTCCCATTTACACCATGGGAGACTAATAAGCATGCCATTTTATCTTTCATGCACTCTGCAAAATATGCCACATTATGTTAAGACATTGAGGAACCCACTTCCTTCTATCACAAACCATGGGTTAATTAAACTATTGGTGCAAACATAATCGGCACAACATAACCTAACTTGACAACAATTTCTTGTTTGAGATGGAGTGCATCGGTCACCTGTAGTAGGGCATATTGGACATAGAGAGGTGAAATGGAGCTCCTTAGGTTCAGCGGGGGGAGGGGTGAAGACTTGGAAGAAGTTGCAGATAATCGGGAAGAAGATTCTGGGGTAGCTACAACAGCAAAACCCATAGAGGAAATGGTTGGAGCAATAGTGGTAATAGAAGAATTTGTCACATTAGAATCTACGGGAGGACCAAAAGTAGAAACAGAAGTGCGAACAGTTGCAGAAGAAACGACAGCAGAAGCTAGAGCTACAAATGCGCAAGTAGAAGAAGGAGAAATTGTAGGAACTAGGGAAATAAGGCCTCAAATTGTTGATATTGAAATTTCCTCTGAGATAAGAGGAACCATAATTGAGGAAGAAAAACCCTTAGCATAAATTGGATAAGTCTTTGTCTTTCTTACACCACAAAGAAAGAGAAAAAGATCGATTATCAAAGGAGAATCATCCAGGAGAAGAAGAACCAGAGCTTCATGGGAATCAGAAGCGGTGACTATTTAAATTCCTATTTTAAGACCTATGTTACCCACTGAAACACAAGAACCAGTGGGAATTTACCTATAGAATCCATTGTTACACAAGAACCTACTAAAGGCTAACCCTAGTTAGAAAATTTGTTGTATGAAAAATGAATTGTTAAAGGAGGATGTGCGAGTACTTAAATAAGAATTGGAATTAGGGGAGTTTTGAGGTCTAAAATGGGCATCATAAGGGAAATAATAAAATAAGAGTTATAATAAAAAATTAAAGTTCTAAATTTTGGAGGGGAAAAAGAAAAACCACTTTTTCCAATTGTACCTTGACATATCTCCTTATTGTTTCATCTAAATTTCAAGTTTGGGGGATCAATGGATGCATAATTAAATTCCACATCCAACCCATACCCACACTGCATACTTTTGAGGTACCCATGGCACCCAAAAATGAAAATTTCAATAAAAAAACACATTTTAATATTGAAATATGTTTTTTATTGAAATTTTTATTTTTGGGTGTCGTTGGTACCTCAAAAGTATGTTGTGTGGGTATGGGTTGGATGCAGAATTCAATTCCCCCTCCATCGAGTCCGCAAACTTGAAATTTGGGTGATCCCATAAGGAGTATGACAAATATACGATAAGAAAAAATAACCTTTTCTTTTTCCCTTCATTTCGTTTTTACAAATTTTACCCTTATGGTTGACATCATCATCTTGAATCCTATTGGTTATTATAAAATGAATTTTAATGGTACAATTTCTGTTTTAAGGCCCATTTTTTACCTCAAAACTCCCCTAATTAAAATTGGGAGGAAGTGAGTAAAAAACAAGCAGCACAAAGACTGAATACCTTAGAAGAAGCTGCTAATCAGTTCGAAAACCCAATTTCCAGTCCAGAGAAGGAAGAACTGTTATGTACCGAATGTGGGGATTTATTCAAATTATTAGGATATAAGGTTGAGAAGATAGATATAGAAGTCTAGAAATTGGCACATTCAAGTCATGGAAGAGACGAGACATAGAATGTGGATTCAATAAAAGAAACAAGGTTAAAAGTGGATTTGATTCTTGAGCAAGAATTACAGGAAAATGAGGCACTCCAGCCTCAACATTCATGAAATACTGAATTTATTTCTTCTGAAAGCAGTTATAAGGATATAAATTAACTTCCAGATCAAGAACAACAATGAGCCGATACAAATATAATCTAGGAGAGGTCCCGGGAGCCCAAACATATGGAGACAGAACATGACATTGAAACACAAGAAATAGTGTCACTAACGAAGACAAGAAAGAATTGACAATAGAGCTGTCATTATTGAAGCATGAGGTGAGTAAGTGGAATTAGTAGGAAATTCAATATGATAAAAGAATAATTTCTCTAACTGATCATAAAAATATTATTCAAGAACTAAGGGAGAAATGGGTCGAAGAGATTTTCTTCCAGAAAATCTTTTGGGAGAAAATCTAGGAGGAAATGAAAGAGTTAAAGAAATTTAATTTTATGCAGAAAGACAAGGAGCATATGTTTACTTTAACTCAAGAATTATTGAGTTGTAGAGCTCCATCCCATTCCTATATCATGTTTCTTTTTGAACAGATGACTCTCTTCAAAGTAAAGGCTTTGGAAGAAGGAAGGTCTTGGAAAATTGTGACACCTTCCTAGTTCCTGGAGACTTTCACTCAGAGCAAATTTTCTAAGAAAAATATATTATGCGAATTATATTTGTATGAAATGGCATTCTTGATGGAGTTCCAGTCCAATCTCATCCCTCATATTGGGGATATTCATTTACTAGCATTTACATATTTTTGTCACAAACCATATGCATTGGTGGAATGCCTCTTAGGCCATTCACAAGAATGAGGACATTTCCACTTTATAGATTCGGGGTGAACCTTAGGCTCCTGTACCTCTAGTTGAGAGGAATAAGAAATATCTTTCACTCCATGAGAAGGTTAGTCAGTTAGATTCATTCCAATAGAAAGTCACCTCTACTCATGTCAGTTTGATTTCTTAGCAGGAGGACTACGCCCTGAATGGAAGCAGTCATCGATGGGAGGTTTCTCCCATATTTCTAAGGTCAAAGGACCTATATTTTTTTGAAAATTTTAAGTATTATTTTTCCATAGTGCTAAGGTATTTCGAGTGTATGGAAACATGTGGTCCGACATGGTTTGGTTTGAATTTTATATTTCCTCTTATCTGCTGGCCGAAGACAAGGGTACTTACAGGATGACAATGAAGACCGAAAGATATTGCTAGGTTAAATTGATCACAAGCAATGGATTCTTGCAAATAGAGGAGAAACCAGAGTCTTCTTTCAACCTCACAAACATTCATAGGAAAAGTATTGAGTCTGATTTAGATTTAGACTAACTGGATTTGTTGCATGAGGACATGCAATCAGATAAATGGGGGGATATGTTCGGCTTTGAAATTACCCTTTTTACCCTACTTTGTTTTGGCATTTTCCCCTATTCTTTCCTCTTATTTACATATGAATCCTTATTCTTTCCATGAAAACAAGCATGAATACCTAAGGTATCAATCATTATTACTTATTTCATTTCATGTTTGATTTTACTTTTAATTATGGACTTTATCTCTCATCCCTGCTAATCTATCATTGGTTTGAAAGTAGTCAGAATTTCTAGGTGTCTCTAGTATAGAGGCCTATTGTATTCATAAATAAAGTACTTATTGGCATCATTTGTCTACTCGATGATCTAGTCCAAGCTGTTGACGAAATAATCTCGAACGCTCCTCCACGCATATAGCTGAAACTCCTCAAGTATCTTCTTCATTAGATGGAACACGTCAGTTTGTAATAACTTGAACTAAAATTTCATTCCTTTATGAGTTGATATTATGCGATGCATTAATAGTTGCACCTATTCTGGTTTAATTCAGCAGCCTAAATATCATAGATATTCATGGATGCTCGATATTGATGTAACTAAATGGTTCCATTCTTGTATATGTACACACAGAAAATGAGAGCCAAGGGTTGATAATTTGTAAGATATTATAGGAGAGGGACTTTAACTATATCATAATAAAATTGATAAAAGACTAAAAATTATTAGCACGTCTTTGTTGTAGATTTTGTGAGATTTTGGCAGCATCTCTATTCGAAGGCCAGGAGCCGCCTTCTTACAGAGTTGCTGGTAGTATTAGTTGTTTTTGGTTTACTTATTTATGTTTAGTGTGGAATTTCAGTTTGATGTATCTATAGTTATATGCAACATCATTCATTAAGTGATTGCATTATGAGGTTTCAGTTTTCCTTGTTGTAGTGGTGTGGTGTGATAGTCGATTGTGTAGTTAAATCTTTCTTTTATGCAGAAGTGTGTTAATAACTATTACAGACTTTCTAAACTCTTGTGTTGTGTTATTTATATTTGTTAGAGTTTTCCCATATTAGATAGGTCATTTTCTTTAATGAATTCAATACTTTGATTAATGATTGGTGGTCATTCTGGCTTGGTAATATAGACTTGAATTTTATGCAAGAGTAATTTTAGGATGATTTATCCTTGGATTATAAACCTTAATATTGTTATGATAGGAAACAAAAGTTCTTTTCAATTCCTATATTGGTAATTTCATTTGATTCTTTACAGAGAGTTGAGTTGTCTGAGCAATGGTTAGGATTGAGTGACTTGCATTTATTCATCAGCTACTAAAAAATTTTATGCATATATTTTTCTAATTTCCTTGGAAATAAACATACTTCTATGGGTTGACAATTAATATTGAACACCCTGCTTGTTAAGAAATTAATGAGTATATAAGGTTCCCAACAGCAACACATGTTGCTTAAGCATTAAAAATAATTCAATAAAATATACAGTCATCCACGAATAAAAAATTTCGATCCATCCTGTAAAAGGATAGGCCAAACCATTAAACATTGACATATTAACATTTGGCAGCGTTGAATTATATAAACTATCTAAAGCTACAGCAAAATAAATAAATTAGGATGAAACCACCATTCCTCTAACGAATGTTGAAATCTTGTTAATGATTCTTGAAAGGAAATAAATTAAACATAAACCATAAATTAATTGGAGTCAAGGATCAAACCCAATGTATTATCAACATTCCATCACCACTATTTTTCTATATAAAAATATGTGCAGCATTCGTTGCTTAAAAATATTAAAAGAAGTAAATCAAAATACACGATGGACAATCCATCCAACAAAGAAACTAACTACTAAATAACATTGACCAGGATCTTATAAACTAGTTAAATAAATAACAAAAACAATAATCCAATATCGAATCCCATAAGCTCTACTTGGGAGCATTTAAATCATTTAAAATAAATAACAAACATAATGATAATATCAATTATCAAATCCCATATGCTCTAGTTGAGAAATTTTTAAAAGTTTAAATGAAATAACAAAAATAAACGCCAAACCAAACATCGAATCCAATAAGCATTGGCTGTGAGCTTTCCTATGTACTATAGGCAATAAATGCATTATATAACCATTCCAGATACACATGCTATCCCATATAGGAAATCTAGGAGTCACGATAATACGACCACCATAGAAACCATTGGGTTATAATAACAATGATGAAATTATAACCTTTCAACAAATCATATAAAAAATATGAATGCTGAAAAGAGCTAGGGATTTCCGTCTGCTACGATACTGCTCGACAAAATTAATATTCCGATACAATGAATAAATAAACAAACAATCAGGAATTTATCTAAGAGTTAAATATAGTACAAATCTAGGGATTTTTCCCTTCATTTATATATAGAAGTGAACCACCAAATTGTAAACAACCACTGTAATTTAACAGAGGTAAAACCCCTTTAAATGCTAAACAATTCATAGATTACAACGTGGGCATAAACCCAAATTAGATCGACATTGAGGTGATAATTATCAATAGAATTATCATAGTGCCATTGATAGAAATGGAACTTATATATCATAACACTCATATTAAAATTAAATAGACTGCTCTCGACAAATGATGTGCCAAATTAAACTAATTAAAAAAAACCCAATTTTCCAGATACGCTCTTGTACACATAGATCTACAATTACAAAAAATAGAACCATGATTTAAAAGCATAGTCTAAAAACAATTAAACAGAGCACCCATTTAAGATATCACTATCACCATTAAAGTTTGCACAAACTTAAAACTTAAAACTGTGATTTCACAAATTAACCCAATAATGAGCCGGGAACATAGATTGACAACACCATTATAAAATTTCAAAAAAAAATATTGTAATTACACTGTAATTACACCACATTTGTTTCCATTTTAGAAATGGGAGAACGAGCCATAAACCATAAAATTTCAAAACCCACGATTAAGCAGGACCTTCATTTCTATTTTCCAAACCCTGGAAAATCCCAAATGGGAAGCCTTTTACAAACCGTAGACAGAGAACACGCTTTTCTTTCCAATACCCATAAACAACCAAACATTTGGTAGAAGGCCCTTGCATATGGGCTCACCATGCAATAAGATTGATAGCATCTCCCTACCACACTCGCAAGCTTATCCACACTCATCGAATCTGCAACAAAACCATAGAGGAATCAGAAGTATGCTTAAAACAAATACCAAACCAAATGTGTAACATTCAGAAACCATAGAACTGCATTCGCATACCTGTCAAGTAATTTGAGTAAGTGTTGTAACCATGCCTCTATTAGCGAAGCCCCAAGGATGGATCTCACCTGCCCATCACCAGCAACAAATCGTTGTGCAAAAGAGTGGTTGCGAAAACCCTAGCGAGGTTTTTATATTTTGTTCCAACGTGGAGGAAGCTGTGCATCCTTCCCATGGGCTCATTTAATATGACAATTAGACCCCACCATATTTTATATTTTAATCCCTTTTCTATATTTTTTTCCTCATATATGTTTTGTTGTGTTTTAGAACCATGCCACAACCGCTTAGTGTTTAGGTTTAGAGAACATCTAGGTGCTAGGTCTTATTCCTTTTCTTTTACGTACATGCAACATAGGATTAGCAACAAAACACCTGCAATAAACTTGGATACATCACGCATTATTTTGTGAGATCTAAGTAATCCCAAATCGCAGGATTTCCTTACCTTTCCAAATGAGTCGTTAGGTAAAATCCAACCACTCCTCCCCTTTATATATAGAGGTAACTTAGCCTCCTCATTTTGTAAATAAAAACTAAGTAACGTAACAAGTATCCGATATAAATAAACTATATAAGAGAATCATTAAACCAAAAATAAGATAGCAATATACAAGTACATCAGTGTATACAAGAACAACAATAAACATCATCGAAAAATAGAAAACATACGAGAATAGAAAGAGAACATAGGTATAGTTCCTATTAAGTTTCTATAGTTTCGAAGTTAAGAATAAGATTTCCCTTAGATCTTAGCAGTATCATTAGCCCTACAATTTTATTTATTTATTTATGGATTTTAGGGACATTACAAGTGGTATCAGATCCCAGTTTCAAACACTTAGAGAGCTTCGGGCACTACTGAATATCTGTTGCAGAAACAAATATTTGAAAACTTTATTTGTGATTTTGTAAAATAACAAAAGATTATTTGTTACTAAATGTTTAAATTTCATATTTAAAGAACAATACAAATCATTGGCACATAAGAGGAAAACAATCGACAAGGGAACCTAAATTCCCCAACTCGAGAAGAAGAAATTATGGTGTAATTGAATTCCAATCTAATGAAGACTATATAGAGTCTAGAAGAAGACCTATAGAGATTTAAAGATGATAACATGAATGAGAGAAAATAGCATAAAGCAATAAATGAATATTTACTTTGAAACTTGACCAGAGTTAACCCTCATGGACAGGCTACCCAATCCACAAACAAGTCTAAGGGAAATCATCATCATAATAGAAGGACCATAATTCCAAAGGAAGAGGGATGCAAAGAGCCCACCCCTGATATTCCAGAAGAAGAATATCATAGTTCTTCCAATGATGGATCACCCTCTACCTGCAAGAAAAGGGGAGAAATGATGACAACCTTCAAGGATAAGTCTGAAAGATCAAAGCCCCAAACTATTAAGGAGAAATTAAAAATCAGGAAGAAGGATAAAGAATGGATCCTAGTTATGAATAAATACTTCTAAGTACATAAATACTCCAGCGAGATGAAAGCCCGGCTAGCCATTTACAACTTAAATGGAAAAGAAGCTAGATGGTGGAGAGACCTGAAACATACTAAAAGAGATGAAGTAAAAGAAATCAGATGGAGCACTTTCTATAGAATCTTCCAGGAAAAGTACATGTCTGAAAGATTGTTTGACCAAAAAGTGAAAGAATTTCATGACTTAAAAATGGGCTCCCTAACCATGGATTCCTTCATCAACAATTTTTTGGATTTGCTACATTATGCACCTTACATAAAGGACAAAGATGTCAAGACACAACATTTTTTGGGATGTCTTCCTCCAAATTTTTGAGAGAGAATTGAGTTTGACATGCCCAAAACACTAGACACTACCTGAAATAAGGGTATAATTTGTTATGAGCATGGACAACTGAGACATGAACATATAAATAGAAGTCGAGACAAGTTTAGGACCTTCTCGGAAAACTGAAAAACTAGTTTTAAACTATGGCCATACAGAAAAAAGAACAATGGTTTTCTGTCTAACATACATTTCAACAAGATAGGTGCACGGTCAAATGTTCCTGCACCAAATACCAACAGAATGATAGCAAAAAAAGGATCCAAGGATGCCCCGCTACAAGTTAGCCGTTGGAAATTCCAAGGGATCCATTATGCAAAAGATTGTCCAAACAAGACTAATGGAGTCCTACACAACCTACATGAAGACCCAATAGTAGAAGCCATGGCTAGTACACCTAGGATCTATGCAGTACTCAATGGATGACACGCAGACCATTAGGACACTACGGTTGAAATAGTAATTAAGGTTTTAAACACTTCTATTTCAATTTTATTTTTTCTCGGTGCTTTCTGAAGTTATGTTTCCCCTACGATTGTTGAAACGTATAAACTAAAAAAAGTGAAACATGAGAAACCATGGCTGGCACAACTAGTCACCAGTACAAAAAGAAAGGTTTAAAAACTAGTAAAATACTATGAGATAGACATGAATGATTTTCCAGCCAAGGTAGATCTAAATACACTAGTACAAGTGATCAATTTTTCCACGGCAAAACGTGGCAATATCCACGGAAAAGCGTGGATATTGCCACGTCTAAGTGTTTTTTTTTTTCCGTGGAAACAATTCTGTCGCAATAGAGACGACTCCTAATTTGTATTGCAAGAGCGACAATGTTCTATATTTCATTAGATGTCTAAGCCATTTCTATATCAACGCTTGGCCATCTCTGTATCCACGCCTGGCCGTCGTTGTATCCACACTCTGTATAAGGTTTAAAAAAAAATGCAAACCCATGAATAAGACGTCATTATAGCCATGCCTTGCTGTCTCTGTATCCACGCCTTGCCGTCTCTGTATCCACGCCTGGCCATCACTGTATCCATGCTTTGTATAAGTTTTTTTTTTTTTTAAATGCAAACCCCAGGAATAGCGACAAGGATGCTATACCTGCAACGGGAAGACTAGGCAAAGTTCCACATCATGCCGTTGCTATAGCGACGCTCTGTATAGGTTTTTAAATATATATATATATATATATAGCGACGCCCTGTTAGAATTTCAGCCCGTCTTGCTGCTGCTACAGCCCTACCATTCTACTTGAACTAGCCCTAAAGACTAACCCCTCACCATTGCCTACCCTACCATTTATCTCCTAGGCTAGAACCCTCTCATCCTAGCCTAAAAACTCCCTAATGCTAGCACTCTAACACTTACCCCTATCAAAAACAAGGGCTTTGGCCCTCTTGTTTTCAGTGTAGAAATTCAGGCCTGCAGTAGATTAATTTCACTCACAGCAATTAACAATTGATCATGCAAATTATCAACAAATGGAGACTGAATATGGAGCTGTAACACAAAATTATATTAACTGAGTGTACAATAGCCAACCCTGTAATAACATAGGCTGCTGAATATATAGAATACATGAGCAAATCGAATGCATAAGGAAGCATCCAAATCTAGCATAAAGCAGGCTTACCCAAAATAGGCAAATCCCCCATAGGTGTAAAAAGCTGATCCCAAATCTATCAAGGACCCCACGAATTAGCAAGGGCGCATGGGCAAGCTAAAGAGTGGTCAAATGGCAGCTCATACATGCAAAATCATGGAGGAATGAGTGGAGGAGGAAGATGCAACAAAGCTGATTCACCTCACCTAGTCTTGCTTTCCTATGTGCCTTAAAACACTGAAAAAGCAGGGAATAAAGCAGAAAAAGCAGATGGGCGCCTAGGAGGCCAGGAATAAAGCAGATTTGATTCCTAAAGCTCTCAAGGGCGCTACATGAGTCAAATATGGCAAGTTTGACCTCTATGGATAGGCAATTAGCAACTTGCACATGGTGGGACTCATGGACTAGGCAAATAAGACAAAACAAATGAAATAATGTCTAAGTGGGTAAATACTATGGGTTGATTATTCTAACATTCAGACTGTCATGCCATTCAGGGAAGCTTTAAACTACTTGTACCTTGGCTCACCCTAAGCCTAAACCATTTCCTAACTTCCTTACTAACCTAAAGTTTCTAATGCCTCTCATCCTAGCCCTCCATCCATCATACCTTAGGTACTTTGGCTTCTCACATTATAGTCTGAATTATCATTTAAAGGAAGCTCTAAACTACCTCCTCTATAGCCTGTACTAACTTTTAGAATAAAAGCAATATCATCATTGTATAAGAGGAGAGTGATAATGAGTCAGACCATATTATTACTAATGCACCCCTCCTCTTATCTTCTAAAAATTGCTCATTTTCATCCATATAAATGCCAAAAAAAATAGGAGAAAGAGAACAACCATACTTAACACCCTTATTACAATTAATTCTCAATGAATATTCATTGTTATATTTCCTCTTAGCAATAACCTATTAACCTTTTAGGGGAACCTAATAACAACACAACTCAAGAGAGATACCTATTTCAATGTCAAAATTTTTTCTAAAATATACAAAATAATATATGAAATATTCAAATTCATTAAGAAAAATATTTAAGTTGATCCCAATGCTTGCAACGACAACTTTATTTTTAATCTCATTACAATTTAAACAAATTCAAGAGTACATACATATTATTATTTCGTTAACTAGGACAAACTTTGAAGGCATTCCCAGGTTTCATAGAAAATATACCAATGATTTCCCTGTAGAACACAAGAAAGCTATCAACATCTAGCACCCAAAACTGAACAGTAGTGTTATCGAGACATCTCATGCCATTAGAATCATGTACATAGATAGTGTTACAGAGAGACCTTGTAACATCTAGCCAACACTGCCTTCAAGCTTCAAACTCATCAGCTGATTTACTTCAGCTGCAAATTCTAGTGGGAGATTGTTAAATACAACCCTACAAAAGCCATTAATAATAGCTGCCACTACCTTCTCTGGATCAATCCCCCTCTGCTGGAAATAGAATAACTGATCTTCCCCAATTTTTGAGGTACTTACTTCATGTTCAACACGGGCCGTTGGGTTCTTCACCTGAAAAAGTTTGTAAATATCAGAGACATAAGGGAAACAAACGCAAATCAATATTGTTACTAAATCCTTCTGCATGAATTATACAATAACATTAAACACCATATACTTAAAACGTGTCATATGGTTGGTAGGAGAAACGCACCCGATCCCAGTTCAGAGTTCAAACTTACTGCAAAACTAGGTCAAATCTAACCAGAACAAGGCAGCATTGGCTTGCTACATCAAACTTAAGTCAAAACTTGTGAAACTTGACAATCTATGCAAACATGACAAGCTGTAACCAGGTCCACTCACCCGCATGCCTATGTAAACCAATAAATCTCCAATCTTACCCATTTTTTGCACATCTTGCAGCAAATTTTTAGACCTTCATGTAGCATCAATGGCACAGATTTTGTGTTCATATTCTACGAATATTATCTGTAGGTTAGGGAATAAAAATTGTACTCATTTTCTAACCAATATTCAAGCATATGGGCACAGATTTCCACCACAGATTTTTCATAATACAATTTTCTATATATTGTGCTCAGTTTCTACGCAAATTTTTTATACCTTGGGCACATATTTTCACCAATATTGTAGATACGTTGTTTATAATGCAATTATGTTCTACCATACACCTATATAGTGCTCATTTTCTAAGTAAACTTTCTGGAACCACTGAACGAGGAAAGAAACAAAGATCAATAAAGTCCATGATGAATGCAGTCACACTAGAGGAAGTTGAACCTAGAATACTTGTCTGAGTATGGGCATGCACATTATAGCGGTAGCTTTAGAGTCCATTAGAGTGTCAAGTCAATTTGTGCCATGGACATAGTGCACATGGTAGGGGTAACTTTAGAGTCCATTAGTGTGACAAGTTCAGCTATGCAAATTACTTAGGTGCAAGTGCAACAAGAAGTCAAGTGCATCTAATGGCGTGGCATACTACAGCGGGGTGGATAGACTACTCAGCTTATGGATTTATGTCAAGGTTGGTATTTGTAATGGCACATGCTTCTTCGTAGTTTTATATTGGACAAGCACCATCTCACTCTCAGTTGGTTCAGAGTCAAGATTTTGCATAGCAATGTCATCCTTCTTGTCCTTGCATTTTCACATATTCATCCATCATCGATGCGTTTTGCAAGCAAGGTAATGTGGAAGCTGCTGCAGTGCTCCAGGGCCAGATGGTGAAGAAGGGTCTGGCATTCTGGGAAGAACTACAAAGACGTGGTGTTATGCCCAACATTTCTAATTACAATCCAGTTATCAATGCCTTTTGTAAGAAAGGTAGGATATCGGTAGCAAGCAACCTCCTTAAAGATGCCTTGGACAAAGGTTTAATTCCATATGTGATTACCTACAGGGATTTAATTAAGGCACATTCTGAGGTAGGAAATATACAGGAGGCCTCTGAAAAGAAGATATTTCGTGGTTTTCAAAGCTGACTGTTTTGTACAAATTTGTTTTTGGTGGGCAGAAGTAATATCAAAGGGCCAAAACTCCTCCATCCAAGTGTTCCTTATACAACTATGCGCAGAGCTTTTGCTGTGGCAGCAGTATCAAGGAGTACAAATCATTTCTCATTACTAAGACAAGATTGAAAAACGAATTTAGAGCCTTAATTTTTCTGATTCTTTTAATATTTTCCATTCCATATTATGTCAACTTCAAACAACCTTCTCAAGCCCTTTTGAAAAATAGTTGAGTTAAAGGAGCCAATAGTGGAAGGACACGGCACGTTGCAGTAACAATAGAGGCTCCATGAAGCTGTCATTAAGGGGTGTTGTTGAGATAATGTCACTTTGATAGATCTTCCATGTTGTGTTCGAGGATGTGAGAATATTTAATGTATACCCAATTTGAGGGGTTTATTGGAAATTTGGAACTGCTTGATCACTCCTTCATTTTTTATTAACCACTTTATTGGTTATTGCAGTCCCACGCCTTGGGTTATTCAGGGTAAACCATAAATTTATTTATTGGACTACATGCACAATACAGACTACATTGCACTTTTTTGGATCTTCTTAGGATGTTGCGCTTCATTGTTTAAATGTGTTTTTGAACACCACCCTCTCACTTGATTAACTTGGGCTCATCATGAAATCCTACCACAGCTAACTAGGTTCCCATACCTTTGAGCCATAAAGGAAAATGGGTTTGATGGTCATGCCCAAGAGATGCATCCTCGACAGGAAATCCCAAAAGTGAAGCTGAAAGTGTTCTCTCAAGCATGGCCAGCGAACCAGTTACCATACTCCTCACAGAGTCAAGGCTAAAAAGAATGCCTCAAACTGAAACACGGCCTTGAGAACTAAACCCCCAAGTGTAGGATATAGTAATTTTTACCACCAAGTCCGCACAAGGTGTTCACTAGACAGAAGACATCATCATCAAGCCAAGGACCTTCCATTCCCCCATCCATATCAGGCAGTCTTCTGCCACAGTTGTACTTTGCACCTCCTTTGTCATTGTAATATCCTACTCAATGAACACAACACTTTAACCAGGTGCTTAGCATGGTGACTAAGAGTTCTTCAAAATTCTGATTGGCACCCTGTGTAGATGATATAATATAACCTCCAACCGACTGCTATGTCTTATCAACACTGCTGTAGCTTACTGTAGGTAGTGTTAGTTTAGAGATTTCTGTTAAACAGTTAAATGATAAGTGCCCCTAGATTTTCTATATATATATATATATATATATGGCACTCCTTGTATTCATATCTCATTCATTCGTATACATTTATGCAATATATTACTATGGATTACCTTATATTCCAGATATTTTTTTATATATTTTGGATAATTTATGTGTGAGTGAACTTTGTTCGTCTCAGGGATTATATATATGAGTTTTATTTAGTGCATATAACCATTTCTTGTACCTTCACATTTATAATACGATTATTTGTCATTTTGGAATATATGGGATTCTCCATTTCATTATAAACACCTATGGCATCCCATGGACCTGCAAACAAACTGTGTATTCCCCAATTGTTTAAATCCACCAATTCTGAAAATGTTGCACATAGTCCAACTAGTTCAAAGCATTTAAAATAAGTTAAACTTGTGTTGAGAACCATACACCATTAAATAATGGGCAAACAAATCAATCAAACTATTACATAAAATACTTGCTAAACTAAAGCCTAGAAATTTGCCAAAAAGAACCTAAAACAATTAATTGCATAGGTTGTCAGATGAGTTGCTAATTAGCAGTGGTCTGTGGTTTGTTTAATGAAGGGATTTAATTTCTTTCATGTTTTTAAATAATTATTATATTATAAAAAAACATATAAATAAATGGGAGAAATATATAGGCCAAGGCTTTCATTTCTTCGTGCTGAAGCTACAGCAGAAACACAAAAATCCCTTTAATAAGTGTGATAACTTCTTTCGAGAGCATGCTCTTTGCCCCTCTCGAGAGCATGCAACCTGCATGCAAAGTTTATGGGATTTTGGGTTTTATTATTTTTATTTCTCCCAGCAGTGGGATCAATTTGGTTTAAGGAGGAGGCATTTCTTTGTATACATCCTACAGAGACTGTTTAGAGGTTAGACAGTTCATTCTCTTGGCAATATTGTAGCAATGGACAGCTCTTTACACTACCATTCATGAGATCTAGACCACTACCTCCATTGCAAGTAAGGAAATCCATGGCAGCCATCACATACAAATATAAAATCTCTGTGCTCAATGTAAAGGACTGATCCATCTTTGATCTGCTTTGCCAAAAATGAGGTAAAGTACCCACATACAACTGGTGTAAACATGTCACAGGGACAAATCTGTAGGATACCATGTGTAGAAATGGATAGATAACAAATGACTGCTGAGGGTTAGAGTGCTGATAGAAGATGCATTTGACAGGCCTGCGTGAATGAGACAAGTAAACAGCAAAATTACTCCAGAACTCAATAAAATGACTATGGCGAACTCTCTAGGCAGAAGCTGTGGTTTTTAGAGACCCTAACTATGGGTTTCCCTTTTCTATTCTTGGCTTCTAAAATCCTTAAATAGAAAAGAAAGATAGTATCGAAGTGATTTTTTCCTGCAACAACTTTGAAGAATAAAAGGGAACAAAAAATCAAGCAGCAGGAGGAAAAATCCAAAGGAGAGAAGATCGATGGGGCAATCGAACAAAGATTTATCATTAAAGAATGGACTTTTCTTGGAAAAATATCGATCTCCTCTGAAGATGGAACTCTAGAAATCAGATATGTTGAGAAAAAAGGAAACACCAAATTCTATAAAGGATTTGCCTATGCCACAACAAGATTTTGCATCCAAGACTGCTGACTTGGTCTTTGCATTTATGCCCCTTTGCTCACTAAAACAACTTCAATAACAAAGTCAGCACCAAAATCTTGATTCCTTACTCTAGACTCAAGCTCTCATAACTTACTAAACCAACTTCAATAACAAAGTCAGTATGTGTGTATAGATTTACATGCCACTCAGCAAAAGAGACAATAGAAGACAATTGTAACTATGTTAAATCATTAACAATTCAAATTTCCAGAAAAATAGTTTCTCATAACCAGTCCTTTCCATTCTAATCAGAAATACAAGTAAACTAGCTTATTAGTAAGAATACATACTTGAAAAGATCAAACCGTGGCCAGGTTATCTCCGAGCATGATATTATTTCAGGCCATGACATTGTATACAGTATTGGCAATTGCATATTTGGAAAACCCAGTTGAGCCAAAACAGAGGAATTCTGGTAAATAAAAGCAGCCAAAACTCCTTCAGAAAAGCATTTGGTGTTGACAAAAACAAGAAGCAGATCCTGAACACAAGTACATTTGCTAGACAACATATCCTACCTGTGTTTCAACTTGGATAGTAACAAGCTTCCAATAAGAGACCATTTATACAGACGAAAATTATTGAAAGACCTACCTGCTACTCAAATATTGAAGGACAAGATTGGTCACCCTGTCTGGAAGGTAGCCACCCTGTCGAATGCCATTCAACAGATTCAAATGACACTCTAAAATCTTCCTTGCATAATGATTTTGAAACATCTGAGAAAAAGGCTTGTTCTCTGGTTGTAAAAGCTTTGGGTCTCCAAATCTGCGACACAATAACCATAGTGATATAGCATAATTTGGCATCATGATTAAGAAATTTTGAGGCATCTATTTACAGCTGATGATTACATTTTTATCAGAGACCTATAGATTGTGACCAAAATATAATAATACAAATAAACTTTTTCAGTAAATCCTTGTTGTGATGTTGATGCCATTATCTAATGCAGAACTTTCATCAAAAGTGCCCATAGATCATCTAAATGAATTACTACCACAAATCCTATGAATCAAGTTCGAAATCATAAGAAGGATTTCTGTCAATTACCAAAAGCTGTGAACTCACATCTATATGTCCAATAACACCTTTAAATCCATGTAAATTATTGTATACAGAAACACAATCCTAATTGTCTTCCCTTAACTCACCGAGTGTACAAGCGGTTCATGATATGCACAGTCCACTTATTTACTTTCCACCATTCCCAAGACTTCCGTTGCTCTGGGTCAGTTGGTTGTCCCTCGGGAGGAACTGGCCTTTCCAGCATAGCTAAAAATAGGACCATCCAAGCATTAAAGACATTGGGATCAAACAGTTGCTTAGGGACCTCTAGCTGCACAGCATTGTCATCAACCTTAATTCAACATCCAAATCAGATAAGCTATATTCAGATATAAATACAGAAGAGGCTTTCTAGGTGTTGAAAGTAACAACTTGCATACATAAATGGATGACCAGAAGATTTTGCAGATGAGCTTGATCAGCTCTCCTATCTCTATCGTAGGGCTCAGAATTTGAACAAGGCCGTTGTAAATGTTAAGTAAAGGTGGGAAAGCCTCATCAATGATGAGATATACAGGATTTCGCTCATCCTCTGACTTGAACCTTGACATACACAAAGTAAGAGTATATATAAACTGTATTGAAAATTGAGACAAATACTTTGCATGCTGACAAACCTTTAATTAGTTTAGTATAAATAATGGAAGGTAATTATGAAATCCAAAACAATACGCTGTATTGCAGCAGAATACTTACTCATAATTCCTTGAAAGAATTCTCAGCACATATAAAGCACCATATACTTGCTGATCTTGCAAATTACGCTTGACCCAGATAAGAAGGGCAGGGCAATGCTCTGGATAGTCTGCATTAATAATAGTTTTAATGCACTCCCCAAGCTGCACTCTGCATAAGGATAGAAAATGTAAATTAACTATTATAGACACTTCTAACAGATCAAAAGTTGAGTAAAATTTATAGTGTAAGATTCAAGGCCCCATAGACAGCATAGACTACATCTGAAGAGAAGATACAAAAAGCATGATGCTACAAACGATATTTTGAAGTAGGGCACAAATAAAAGTAAATGTGAATCTGCTACTGTTTCAAACAAGAAGTATCTCATCAAAAAAATCATTTATAGAATGGACATTTGGGCATGCACCCATGATATGTGAGCAAGTAAATTGAGTAGCAGTTTTTAAGCTAAAATATTGGCTTCAAGCAAGCTTGAGCTTTAAATTTCTTGATACATAAAATACTTCTGAAGCTGAAGCTTCAACAGTTGTGTAGAAAATATAATTTACTGGGCCAACAGTTGTGTAGCTGATATTTTCTGAGTAGAGACACAATATCCTCCCATAGAATCGGCATTTTTCTAATATGTGAAAACTATATTAATAAAATTAGCCATCATATCCACTTATTAACTCTAAATTACTTTGAGCTATTGTATGGATCTTTTGATGATGCTTTCCTTTTCATTTCTATCCAGGGAAACTGACTTTTGACATTGGTGATATGAGAAAATTGATTGATGGTCACAACATTGAAGATCGGGACTGGATATTCAACTTGATGGCTGGCAATGTTCTCTTCTATCCGAAGAGAATTGGTGGGAAATTATATGTTCTTCCAGATTACAATAAGCCAATGGAGCATCAATGTGAAATAACCATGAAGAGAATTCTCTATCTTCTAGACAAGGGTGTTTTTAAAGGTTGGCTGACAAATGCCAATTCAGAGATGGATATGAGGTCTACAGCATTGCGCGAGTGCTTGAGAATATATGATCATTCACTGAACGTAAATCTTGGTGCCCATTTTAGTTTATGGTAAGGAATGCCAATATATTTTCTTGTTGGTTTCTGTCTGACATATTGCTCTCAATAAGTAATGGATGTAAAGTAAATGTCACTTACCTTTATGCTTGCTAAGTTTCAAAGTAACAGAAATACTTCTTACACACTAAATATATCGATCCCATTTTGTATGTATGTGTGTACTCCCCCACCTTGCCCTGCTTTGATCCCAAAGCCACTTCCAGGACAAAATCCATTCAATTTCAACCCGAACCTTCTCACTGTCATAATGGAAAACTAGTGAATTAAGAAAAAATCATCAAATTCCATCAGTGCTCTATTCCAAGAGCTTGCTTAACAACTTCCTCTACTTCTCATCACCAGATGAAGCTTAATTTTACAATAACTAAGCATTGCTGCATGTCATGGCATACAGCCCAAGGCTTGCCACTTCAATAGATCAAGCTATCCTAGTCCTGCCCATGTGTATGGCACTCCACTTTGTCTACTAGTTGTGAATAAGACAAACATAATAGGACAAAAATCTTCCATATTTCCCCTCAAAAATTTATCTTTGGGATCACCAAACCAAATATGCAAGAAAAAACCTACCTTAAACATGTTTATTATAAGAAATTCAATTCTTAAAGAGGTCAAAAGACTCTTTTCTTTTATGTCAAATATTTTATTCCATAATGTAATCATAAACACCAAATCAGGGAAAATTTTCTTACCCTTTCTTTGCTTCGATGTCTCTGCTGAAGTCAATGTTGGGCTCGCAATCTAGCACTAAGGCTAGAACCTGAAGTTGACATGTTTGCATTAGAAGCATACAATTAGCATCATAAAATATATAGCAGCGCTAGATTCCAAGCTGATTATGAATATTCCATAGATCAATATTTGGCTTACCTTCTTAATACTGGCATGTACATGTTCTCCTTGCAAAATAAATGTGCGATCCCTGATCTTGGGGTGTAGAGACCTATCCATATCAATAGGTAACTGGCTCATAGACAACAACCCCCAATTTCCACATTGGCGTGTTCACACAGACTCTTTACCTCAGCCTCAGATAAATATTTTCATTCCAACAGTTGCTCTATCTGTCTATCCAAATCAGCATAGGAAGGCATATCTAATCCCAAGCGGATCCAGCACCAACCGATCTCTCTGTTAACAAATCCAAAATCTCTCCTCGCCTCTTCTCCAAACACCCCAAAATCCAATAGCCGGCCAGAGTCAAAATCCTTGACTAACTATAGAAAGCTCCAGATCTCCCAAAAGCTCGGCCTATTTTCCAAAATTCAAAACCCTACCACTTGCTAAACAATCAGAAGAGAAAGTTTAATCACCATTCTGAGAAAAACCCACCTTTCATATAAGCATTCCACCACTGGAAATGCAATCGGATCCACAATAGGTGCCCTCATTACCGACCCTCTATCGCTGTCATTATGTATATGTACCAGAACATATACAATCAGATTTAATCCAAAACATCAAAAGCTAGAATTACCCAGGTCGGAATTTTATTGTGTATGCCTGCCCATCAAATCGTTTTACCTCATTTTGCCCTAAAATTCTTTTGATCTCTCGCCCCCTTCCCTCTGTGTTTGTCACTCACACAAAGTTGAAATCATCTTTTCAAACTAAATGAAATTCACTCTAATGACGGATACATTGTAGACAAATTAGATCATGATGTGCCCAGTTGTTACATACTCAATTTGTTATATTATATCATAGTTTGGGCTTTCACAATGTTATATTTTATGTGATATTTTCATATATTTTAATAAATAAATTATCCTTGAACACCCCCTAAAAGGCACCTAAACTTCAATTAGGTTGAATATTTTTAGGTAATAAATAAAGACCAATAACACCTACCCACGAAGGCATGTCTCCAATTTGAGAAAATCTCAACAACCCTTGCTTATCTACAAAATTTTCCTATCAATGGTCATTGTTGGTGGAGGGTTAATTATCGAATGAATTAAGAGAAAATGCCCTTTACTCATAGGTTGTCGACCCTCCCTATCTTATTTGCAAATCTTGTGCCACTATCCCTCTCTTAAATAATGTTGATGATTAATCCCAAGTTATGGATGCCTTGCATTATTCTTTATAGAAGAAGGCATGTTAAAATATGCAAGAGGGTGGATCCATGGAGACGTGTTCTACTTTTTAGTGAAATGTGGCGATGAATATTTGACATTTTACATATATTTTATATTGAGGTGATTGAAAGTCATATACACCTTGTAAATTTTGAAGTGTAGTAAGAAAACAATTTGTACGGAATTGTGTTATTTTTTTTCAAAAAATATTAGCATTTTTAATGTGTTAAATTTGCATTTAATTATAAGTTTGTTCTTGTAAATTTCAAGAAAAAGTGAACAAGTGGCTTTTGTTTCTAACAAGTAATTTAGTGTTCAATGTATAATTAAAACAAAAATTATACTAACAAATTGACACATAACTTAAGTGTATCCATTTTTAATTTTATTTTTTTGGCAAATTGTATTTCTTTTAGTAAAGGGTCCCACAAACTTGTGTATATTTTCCTTACTAGAAATCTGATGGTCTATGTTTAAGGGTTAGAAATGTCTTATAACAATTTTAGATTTTTCATCTGATTTTTTATTTGTTTCCATACCTTAAACTCTTTCATATTGGAAATGTTTACGAGATGGTAAGTGATGGAGGCATTTTTGGTTTCATAGTCTCATGCACATCCTCTTAGGAAAATTTATATACCATCCTTTTTCTTTATTACTTACAATACTTTTGTAAGTATATTCTCACACAATCTGGGCAACTCACATGTTGAAAGTGTCTTTTGTAAGGTTTCAACCTTTATTGACATAATTGATCTTAATAATTTGTATTAACCTTTCCCAGTATAATTTAACGTTGCCCTCGATGTGTATTGAAAGCTTAATATCCTTCAATTGATATATATCATTAGTATGATCACCCTTATTAAGGTTAGATATGCAAATTCTAATATGAAAATGTGCATGTCCAAAGGAATTTTTCAATAGTATAAAAACCCTTTCAATAATTATGTATTGAAATCAAATTTTTTTTAGGCAGGATAGTTTCCACTCACTCAAGGCGTCATCGCTTAAGCGATGCTTATGAGGCTAGTCGTTGCTTAAGCGACGCTTATGAGACTAGACGTTGCTTAAGTGATGCTTATGGCCACTTTTTCAAAAAAAAAAATTATCTTTGTGATTTTTGGTAGGTTTAAAAAAAAAAATTTACACGCCGTCGGATTTTGGATCGAAATGTAGTAGTGGCATTTTCGTTTATGGTGACAAAGCCTTGTGGTGACAAGAAATTGTGTTACCTACACCATACCAAACAGTAAGTTGTAAAATACATTACATATAAATATGGACTTGGATGGTACACAAATAAATAGCTGTGTTTGCAAGTGTAAAGATGGTAGGTAAAATGCATGGCGCTTCTTTTCAAGAGTATATAGGAAAGTAGTAAACTGAAATCCAAATGGACATGAATACAAACAAGCATTAGAGACAACAATTTACTACAAATTACACCATTTCCATGAATCCACATAAAAGGTATCAATACCATCTACTCTATTGAGCCTAGTCTATATATTCATGTATTCTATTCATACAACACAACCCATGGTTGCATTGCCTCAATGTTGTAAATAATAGTTTTATTGGTGGCATTAATTTATGAATCCATTCACATATTCATGAAATCAAACAAATAGTTTGAGATCAAATAAATACTATCAAGTCTAGTGTAAACAATACTCATGTATAAAATTAATAAAAGACAAGTGATTTACTCTTTATCGTGTTCCTTTTTCTATTTGTTGGAGTAAATCACCTTTTCTTTTGTCCTTATTTTGATGGTTGTCACAAACCACTATTCCTTATGTTTCATCAATTTTCTTTATGTACTCACTATCATCACATAACGACTAATATATCATGTACCTCTCCAAGAATAACATCCAATGACATGAGAATACCATGGCTAACTT